>CM040183.1:68281512-68689012 GCA_022606455.1 Callitettix versicolor | reverse complement strand
TTTTCTCCAATGAAAACACTCTTTTTCTCTATTTATATCTCTTTTTTACATTTTTATTCTTTTAGGTAATGAATTCGGAAAAATGTTGAAATATGTGTTTCATTATTTGTGTTTCATAACATATTTCTAGAATATACGATCCAAAACAAATATTTTTTCAATGCGAAATTGTATACCCCTTTTTACATTTTTTACCCCCTTTCAATTTCTTTAGGGGATGAGTTTTGGGAAATAATGAAAAATATAATTCATTACTATATTTAAGAGTACTATGTTACGTTTTAAGAAGGTCAGACGAGAAACATATGTTTCTAATAAAAAATGTTGTACCTCATTTGTACCTCTTTAAAGGTTGAATATTGGAAAATCGTTTTTCAGTGCACCCCTAGATGTGGTGGTAATCCTGAAAATTTCAAATCTTTAGCTATTACAGTTTTGGCTGTACGTTGATTAATAAAGTTGGACTGGGTAAGTAATTTAATGGAGTTAAACTCAAATTTTAGCAACATCCTTTCTTAGTGCACCTTGACATTGTTGTAAAAAGGTACCCTGAAAATTTCATGTCTCTAGCTATAATAGTAGGCTGTACGTTGATTACTAAATTTGGACTGGGTAAGTAGTTTAATGGCGTTAAAATCAAATTTTTGTAAAAGCCTTTCTACTCAGAAAGTGCATCTCAACAACATTGTTGTAAGTACGTATCCTGAACATTTTAAGTCTCTAGCTATAATAGTCTCGGCTGTTTGTTGATTATTAAATTTGGACTGGGCAAATAGTTTAATGGGTTAAAATACATTTTTTTGCCAAATTCTTTCTCAGTTCACCTAAAAATGATTGTAAGAAGGTACCCTGAAAATTTCAATTCTCTAGCTGTAATATTTTTGGCTGTACATTGATTATTAAATTTGGACTGGTAAGTAGTTTAATGGCGTTAAAATAAATTTTTTTGAAAAATCCTCTCTTAATGCACGCCTATAAGGTAACGTAAATGTGTCCTGAAAATTTCAAGTCGCTAGCTAAAATAGTTTTGGCTCTGCGTTGATTATGAATCAGTCAGTCAGTCCGTCAGTCAGTCAGAAGGTAACATAAATGTGTCCTGAAAATTTCAAGTCGCTATTATGCAGTCAGTCAGTCCGTCAAAAAGGTAGTTTTTTTCAAGGCTAAAATAGTTTTGGCTCTGCGTTGATTATGAATCAGTCAGTCAGTCCGTCAGTCAGTCAGAAGGTAACATAAATGTGTCCTGAAATTTTCAAGTCGCTAGCTAAAATAGTTTTGGCTCTGCGTTGATTATGAATCAGTCAGTCAGTCAGTCAGTCAGTCAGTCAGTCAGTCAGTCCGTCAGTCAGTCAGAAGGTAACGTAAATGTGTCCTGAAATTTTCAAGTCGCTAGCTAAAATAGTTTTGGCTCTGCGTTGATTATGAATCAGTCAGTCAGTCCGTCAGTCAGTCAGAAGGTAACATAAATGTGTCCTGAAATTTTCAAGTCGCTAGCTAAAATAGTTTTGGCTCTGCGTTGATTATGAATCAGTCAGTCAGTCAGTCAGGACGTCTTCTTTTATATATTAAGATAATAATATATTTTACGTGTGAGATTATATAGTAACGTTGCCCTAACCTTCAGATTTACAATAACGACGTAAAAGGATATCCTCTTAAGTAAAACTCATTTACAGCTTATGTACTCTTCCCATAACACTTTTTGTAAACTCGCTTAAGTCAAAAGGTATTCCAAGTTATTAAGGTTTAAATAGGAACAGTCTCTAAAGAAATTAGTTACGCACCAGCACCTACTTGTTAAATTTAATATTTCATAACACTCCACAATTAATATATTAAATTTAGAAAGTTTATACATTTCAAAAGGCTCTAATAATTACAGCAATAAACTAACTAAACATTTAAAACATGACTGAAAAAGTCTTATATATTAAATTTAAAACGCTAACAAAAACATTTATTAATAATTAAAATGATAGAATTAGTTTTATGGTAATTAAAATGACTTATAAATCATCATATTTATATTTGATTTGAATCTTCTAATATGTCTTATAAACCAAAACACAAATTAGACATTAAACCTAATACATACTTTGTCGTTTAATAACATCAAAAATGTTGCAACAGAAAAGTTTCCTTTTAAAACAAATTTACTTTTCAAATATAACAACTTTTAATTAAATATCTGTTTTATTTAAACACACGAATGATATATTTAATTGTTTCTTCAAATTATTCCTTTGTTTGTTTCATCTCCACTTCTTAAAAATCTCTCTCTTGCCATTTTCGAAAATTCTTCCCAACTTACTCTCCCTCGTTGGCCTAACAATAGTTTTTGCCATATTTTGTGGATTATTTAGATCATCACTCACAGTTAAACCCTGTACCATATCTACATGTCCACTGCTAATACACTAATGTACTGCAATTTATTTCATGTAGTCTTAAAGAGTCTTTACGTCTCTTGATATACTTAAAGAAAGATTATTAAAAGATTAATTAATTATAAAATTGTTATTAGTAAAACAAATGCTTGCTTGATGTTTCTCGTTAGTTAACGGTCTGCTTGCACATGGTTCGCCTGCTGCAACGTTCAATCATCTTTAATTTGAAACTACAATAAATTACTTTACCGTGATATTACTTGAAACATGTTTCCTCTAGCTGAAGGTAAACTGAGATATTATTAAATCTTTTATTGATTGTGTTACAGGAAGAGTTACAGAAGTTATTACATTTAATCATAAAACGATTTATGCATTGTTCACTGAACATTATTTTGATTTTCTTCGGCCGCCATCTTTAAAACGTTATCGTAGAATTAAATGTTTCAAAAGTAACTTATAACGTGTGGGTTCGAATTATATTCTTACCTTAACATTTATACTGTAAAACGATCATAAAAATAATTAATTTGTTCGGATATATCGATAGTTTTTTTAATCAAAACTACCGATGTAATAACAATTAACGATTTTTGAAATTATTAACCCCTAAACATGTGTATAGTGTTATTTTCATTCTTTTTTGAAATAATTAAAAATTGGTGGAAAATAGAAATTGTAAAAATGAAGTGTAGACCTAGCTAAAATAGGTCTAAACATATCGTTTGAAAAGACCAAAATCATGACAAACAACAAATACCCAAATAAATACCTTAAAATCCAAGAACAGAAAATAGAAATTGTAAAAGAGTTCAAATATCTTGGTGAATGGATTAGTTGGAATGCAGATGAGGGCAAGGCAATGGAATCCAGGAAAAACAAACTTGAATTGGCCTTCCAATTGACGAAAGAAACATACAATAAGAAATCCCTTTCATGGGGGTCCAAAATTAAACATTATAAAAGAGTGATCAAGCCGGAAGCACTATACGCAGCAGAAACATTAACCATGAATCGCAAAGGCCAGATAGAAAAGCTTGAAATAACGGAAAGGAAAATCTTAAGAAAAATTATAGGAACAAAATTTCAGGATAATAAGGTAGTATATATAAGAAATGAAGGTTTCTATAAGAAAATTGAAAAACTGTCAGATACTATGAGAAAAAGGAGAATAAATTTTTACGGCCATCTTATTAGAATGGACTCCAATAGATTGACGAAACGGGTGTTTGATTTTTTCCATAATCGTAAAACAAAACCGAACTGGTTTAAAGAAATTGAAAAAGACCTAATAGAATTAAAAATTACAGAAAATTCACTGCTTGACCAAACTGCTAAGATAAGCACCAAGATAAAACCAAAATAAGACCTAAACCTGTCATTTCGGAAGAGGAGAGGAAAAGAAGATCGGAAAGAATGAAGAGCTACTGGGAACAAAGAAAAGTACAGCGCGCAAGAAATGATTGATTCAGCGTACCCCAAAGAGGGTGAAACGAAAAGAAGAAGAAGTGTAAACTACATAATATAACCATCTGTGGTTCGGAAACGATATCAATCCAGTGAAATGTAGAATAGAAAAATTTGAAAGTTTACAGAGGTCAGGGTTAATTTTAATATTTTCAATGTTATTTGTAATTTAAAATTTAAAATGATGACCTAATTAGATTTTATATGTAATTACGTTAGTAAAATAGTTTATCAAGAAGTACCTAATTAGAAATTATACATTTTACGGCATTTAGGTTCCTCTTTTTTTTCCAAGTGTACAAATATTTCATAATAAAATGTCCGTTTATTTCATATGATATTGATAACTTATAAAATTAGATTTCGTCATATCAACTGTGTTTAGTAATTATTAATGGCTTAAATATATTAATGATTTCATTTAAGAGTATTATAAGAGCAAGTGTTAAAATAAGCCTGGCAATATTTTCAACAATAATCATCGATGTATAAAAAAAATATGAAAATATCATTTTATATTTTAAAAAAGATTTTAAATAAAAGTCTTTATATAAATGAAAGTATAAATGAACTCTAACTGAAAGCGACGATTGGTTAAACGTCCTCGACGTCTACAGTTAAAAAAGTAGTTAAATTAACTTTTGATTTTGCCAAAAGTTAACTCACCTTCTTATACAGCTTACTGAACAATATCCATCTTCACATTTGGCCACGGCGTGCCTTACTCTCTCAAAATGGCTACCTGATTGCAGTCGTGGTTTCATTTTGTAAACAGGTACGTTAAATATTGAAATGTGTTTTAATGAAAAAATACCTCAGTTTAAAGTTTTTTTATCTGTAGAATGTATTTTAATGTGAATTAATAAATTCTTCACAGTGAAGTGGCCTCCTTAAATGATATGGTTTTGGTTTTTGAGTAAATTGTATTGTTTGAAAGCAATTAAGCGTGTGGTTCAATTTCATCAATCTTATGATTTTACATCTGCAAAAATTGGAAAAATGGGAAGATTTAAATATTTTTGCGCTTACGGTCAGCCAATTTTGATCAACGATGACTCATTTTATTTGTCATGTTTTTGTATGTGCTTTTTGAAGAAAAAAACAGAAAAAATGAAAAATAATTAAATTACAAAAACCATCAGAAATAGAAAAATTATTAAAATTGGAAACATTGACTCTCCTACATGTTTGTATGTGTGTCCCTGGTACTTATATATTGTGAAAGATAATCATGATACAAATTATGTAATAATTGCTGAATAAAATAACTTGTTCAAATAAATTATTTTAATACTTACTTTTGATTGTAATAGCCCGAGACTCTGAGTGTTGAATTTTTTTTTAGGATTGTAGAAAAATAATTATATTTTTAAAAATTTTCTATAAATTTTAGTAAACAATTATCTTCCATTAATCAATTGTTCAGTCAATTAACCGAAGTCGTTAACTGTTTTGGCAGTTTATTGAAATGTTATAGTTGTAAACAAAATTACTTTAAAAATGTGCATACAAAAAGCAAATACTGCGACCATTTGAAATGTATTGATGAAATTTGGTTCATTAGGTTGTAGAAGCATCAATGTTTCCAATATTTAAAAAAATTCTGATGGCTTTTGCAATTTAAAAATTTTCCACTTTTTTACTTTTGTTTAAAAAGCACCTACAATAAACATAATGAATAAAATGAGTTATCACACCAAAAATTAATTTATTAGTTTGGGCTGTCAGCGCGTAAATGGTTTATTTTCCCATTTGTTACGATTTTTGTAATTTTAAATCGTAAAGGTACTTTTTTTGAGGTTTTACATAAAAAACACAACCGACAACCAACAATAGGACGGATAAAACGATTAAACTTTGATTAAAATCGGTTGAGTAGGCTGTACACGCGTTAATATTGAAGAAGGAAAAGAAAACAAAAAATTGTTAAAGGTGCCATTTTCGAATCGTTTTTAATGGGTTTTGACTGTACCGATTTACAACATTTCTTTTATTGTTACAATTTCCTCATGCCCTTTTAGGTAATATCACTGCCAACAATAAAGAGTTTTCGTTTTAAAGGTATTCATTCATAACTGAAAAACCACTACTCGTCAACTAAAGTACGTATACACTGCAGCAGCTTGGGTGACTTGGAGGGGCAGAACTTTGCCGCATTCCTTGTTATGTTAATAGGTGAAGTTAGCCTTAAAACTGTTTGAGCCAACGCCTGCAAATTAAAAGTTAGGCAATCCATTTGTTAATTTTGTAGCTTTATACCGTGTATTGCGTGTATAAATTTATATAATATAAATATACGTATACTATTTAAAATATAATGTATTGGAGTAATTGACAGATTTATCTATGACTAAAATTGCTAAAGGTATTACTATGTCATTTGGTAAATTTCATTTCATATCATAGGTACACATTAAGCTGGAATTTTCATAAATTTTCAATTCTAAACGTGTAAACATTGTGTATAAAAGTTTTCATTATTGATTAACATATTTTCTTAGAATTTAGCGTAATTATCTTCCTTATCCTCGGAAGAGCTTCAGATTTGATAATTTCAGCTTAGTAGCTAAATAAATAAAAATATTTTCTACGCCAACATGACATGTTTTACCCTCAAACCGACGAAGAGTGGTCGCAAGACTTCTGGCAGAATAACTTTAAAATTGCAGTAGCTAAAAGAGGTGAAAGTTTGGATCGTATAGCTCTCAAAGGAAGGACTTCAAAATCGATCTGAATGAAGTGGATTAAATATATTTTTTCGCTTTCAAAAAAAAATCAGTAAATCCAAAGTACTGATAAAAAGTTGCATACAGTGATTGATTTTACGACCTTTTTGGCGTTTGAATTCGAATTGTACCAAGTTCAACCATTATTTTTATCAAATCACGAAATCCAAAGTCCTTAATTTCCGCGTAACAGTTTGCATGGCTAAAATAAGAAGTGAATATGGAAAATGATGAGGAAAAACCTCGCTTGTCTTATATGAATTATGAAAACATTTCATATATATGCATAACAAAGCTTTAGGGAATTGTTTCTACTATATTATCACAGTGTAAAAGAACACAGTATGTCTGTACGTCCCAGGAGAGCGTCATTACAATATTACGTTGACAGCTCTTCTTCCTGTTTTAATATGTAGATTAATACATGGACAAATTTTTTTGTTTTTGTAAGCGTTTCACGCCTAATTGCATACAACGCGGTACTTTCTATAGTAAACATTCTAGTTACTGTTTCAGGTCGTTTTGCTTATTTTCTATTGCACGGGGTAATATTATAATAACAATTAAATAATATTCAGAATAGAAAACAATTAGAGTTTAACAATGTCTGTATTCACACATTTTTTTCGAAATGATTTTTATATCACTCTCTCTCTCTCTCTCTCTCTCTCTCTCTCTCTCTCTCTCTTTCTTTCTTTCTTTCTTTATACATACACTGAACAATTGTTCCATAAATCTTTAAATGTCTCCGCTTGTCGTTTGTGGTATTCTCTTCCCGAAGCAATTAAAGCTGTTGACGACAGAGTCCAGTTTTTAAAAATGTCAAAGTTTTCCTTACTAGATGAAAAATCTCAGCTAGTTATGATTGGATGCAATGCTTATTGTTTGTTTTATGGATGTATTTTTGCTTTTTGAAACAAGTTTTTTTTATTTTATTTTATATTTACTTAACTTCAAGATATTTTTATTTTATTTGGTACTATTATCAGTCTTTTTAAAATGTAAAAATATATTAATAGTTTTTAATTACAGTGCAGTATATTTTTTGTAATGTTGTATTAAATTTTTGTTTTGTTTTCATGGTATCAAGTGTAAGAGAATACCTGAAAGTCCTAACTTCCCTCATTAATGAAAGTCAACTAATCAATCAAGGGGGTTAATCAATCAATACACCTCTCCCCCTTTCTCTCTTCTCTCTCTCTCTCTCTCTCTCTGTGTGTGTGTGTGTGTGTGTGTGTGTGTGTGTGTGTGTGTGTGTGTGTGTGTGTGTGTGTGTGTGTGTGCATGCGTGCGAGCGAGCGCGTTCTATTATTGAGCTACATTATCTTTAAATTGTTTAAGTAAAGTTGAATGTACGAGGTGTGTTCAGAAAGTAACGAGAATTTTAATTTTTTGAACAAAATATTTATTTATTCTTCTACATTGATGTTGTCGCCTTCAAAATAGTCCCCATTGGAGATTATGCACTTGTGCCAGCGCGTCGTCCAAACCACGAAACACTTCTCAAACTCGATCTTTGAGATAGTCTTTAGTTCTTTCAGCGATGCGCTTTTAATGTCATCTACGGCTGTAAAACGACGGCCCTTTAAGGTTCTCTTTATTTTTGGAAATAGGACAAAGTCACACAGAGCCATGTCTGGCGAATATGGAGGCTGGGGCATCGTTACATAACTGTTTTTAAGCCAAAAATTCACGAACATAGAATGAAGTGTGAGCTGGTGCATTATCGTTGTGCAAAAGCCATGAATTGTTTTTCCACAGATCCGGGCGTTTTTTTCGGATTGCTTCACCCAAACGGCGTTGAACTTGTAGATAGCCTTATTGACCTTTTCACTTGGTGTTGGGAATTCATGATGGACTATGCCATTAATATCGAAGAACACAGTGAACCTTCACGTTCAACCGCACTTGTCGAGCCTTTTTCGGTCTTGGCGAACCAGAATGCATCCACTGGGATGATTAAGCCTTTGTTTCGACGTCATATACATAAACCCATGTTTCTTCACCTGTTATAATACGTTTCAGTAATTCTGCATCGTCGTTGACTTCATTTAGTGACTCCTGAGCAACTTCTATTCGCCGCTGTTTTTATTGAAACTTCTACAATTTTGGAACGAATTTTACTGCCACGCGTTTCATACACAAAACACTGGAAACAATGTCATGACATGATCCAATCGATATGCCAACATCGTCAGCGACCTCTCTTATTGTCATTCGGCTATTGTTCATAACCATTTCTTTCCCTTTTTCCACGTTTTCATCGGTTGTTGATGTGCTGGAACGTACAGGGCCTTCGTCATCTTCACCGTCTTCACAGCCTTCTTGGAAACGCTTATAACACTCTTATTAACTCTTGCTTTACTCATAGCAGACTCACCATAGGTCTTTGTTAGCATTTCACACACTTTGTTACACTTTATACTCAAAATTTGATACAAATTCTTTGATCCATTTCTTTTAACAAACGAAAACGCCGAGCTCATAAAAACACGTCTAACCTTAGTGGCTGTCACAAAGTCAACAATGAAAACAGCTGAAAGGATCCTATCATACTTTTTTTTCATACTTTAAGGGCATGTATACCAAATAATTAAAAAAATGTTTAACAATCGGACTCTCCAAGCCCGCGAAATTTAAAAATTCTCGTTACTTTCTGAACACACTTCGTATGTTTTCTATGATTATGGTAAAATACGTTAAGTCACTAAGTGTCCAGACGTGTCCACTGTATGCGGCGGAAATTAATTAAGCCTGTTTAATTAATTATGCCTTTTGTAAGCAACACTGCATGACATGTGTAGCTTTACTGGAGTTACAATATCAGCTTGGCACTGAGAAGTAAGCTGCTTTAGTATTTATTCCAACAGTCCATATTTCCCTATTAGTTTGTGTTCCATATTTTGTTTTATTATTTCGAATCGATTTTGTAAGAAATTTGTAAAAACTACTTTTAACTCATTAAGTCGTAGTTCTTTGCGGCATAAGTTATTTATGTTTTATTCGCAAAGAAAGTTTTGAAATGAATAACTTTAAAATATATTAATTTTAAATAAATTTCGAGTTATTTAGCGATAAGGAACAGGTGATTGTTTGATCAAATCACTTAAATAATCGTGCACACAACTGTTTTGAAACTTTATTTTTACTATCCCCAAATATAAAATAAATAAACGTTTAAAATGTAAGCGTTTTTGCCTTTAACAAATAAAGAACAATGCGAGATACTTTGTGTAATATTTTTACACCCTTTGTTTAACAAAATTAAACAGGATAATAATAAACCGAGCCTAAGTTGATATTTTAGTTAGTAAATAATTGAATCATACCAAGACACAAGACAATCACGCTTTTCGTTTACAATGTCTTATTTCTGTAAAATTCTGTAAACCAGAAGTACGAATTAAAAACAAACGTTTTGTTTTACAGCAGCCGGTAAACGTTGTGTACATATTGTTAGAGCTAGAAGTTATTTGAATGAAATTTTTGGTGAAAAAACAGTGAAATAAATTCCATTATATTGTGCAGATATGTTGTCCGCTTCTTATTGCGTGGGTCGCGTCACGTTGAGGGGATGACAGCGGAGAGACAGTCGAGACAAACGCTCGTTGGGAATATATATGAAGTAAGATGAAAGTTGTGGCAGGGAGTCGTATCAAATGGTAACGTATTTCAGTTATGGAAGTGTTGTACGCTTCTTATTGTGTGGGTGGGTCGCGTCACGTCGAGGGGATGACAGCGGAGAGGCAGTCGAGACAAACGCTCGTTGGGAATATATATGAAGTAAGATGAAAGTTGTGGCAGGGAGTCGTATCAAATGGTAACGTATTTCAGTTATGGAAGTGTTGTACGCTTCTTATTGTGTGGGTGGGTCGCGTCACGTCGAGGGGATGACAGCGGAGAGGCAGTCGAGACAAACGCTCGTTGGGAATATATATGAAGTAAGATGAAAGTTGTGGCAGGGAGTCGTATCAAATGGTAACGTATTTCAGTTATGGAAGTGTTGTACGCTTCTTATTGTGTGGGTGGGTCGCGTCACGTCGAGGGATGACAGCGGAGAGGCAGTCGAGACAAACGCTCGTTGGGAATATATATGAAGTAAGATGAAAGTTGTGGCAGGAGTCGTATCAAATGGTAACGTATTTCAGTTATGGAAGTGTTGTACGCTTCTTATTGTGTGGGTGGGTCGCGTCACGTCGAGGGGATGACAGCGGAGAGGCAGTCGAGACAAACGCTCGTTGGGAATACATATGAAGTAAGATGAAAGTTGTGGCAGGGAGTCGTATCAAATGGTAACGTATTTCAGTTATGGAAGTGTTGTACGCTTCTTATTGTGTGGGTGGGTCGCGTCACGTTGAGGGGATGACAGCGGAGAGGCAGTCGAGATAAACGCTCGTTGGGAATATATATGAAGTAAGATGAAAGTTGTGGCAGGGAGTCGTATCAAATGGTAACGTATTTCAGTTATGGAAGTGTTGTACGCTTCTTATTGTGTGGATGGGTCGCGTCACGTCGAGGGGATGACAGCGGAGAGGCAGTCGAGACAAATGCTCGTTGGGAATATATATGAAGTAAGATGAAAGTTGTGGCAGGGAGTCGTATCAAATGGTAACGTATTTCAGTTATGGAAGTGTTGTACGCCTATGGGAGGCTCATGGTATCTTGGAGCAGTAAAAGGAACTCAAAGACATGTCTATCGGAGCTTCGGAAGTACTTATTTCGATTTAATATTTTTACTTTGTAACGCTATTTCTTCCAAATCGCGCTCTATAACCGCCTGCATTAAGAGCTTCTAGGAGTAAAATTTTAGAAAAAGACTTTTGGTCCAGTCGTAAGTGTGTGCACTGAAAAAACCAGAACATGATTTTACTGACACACGTAAAATCATCATCGCCAAAAGAGACTTTCCTATGGAGACTAAAATATCTGTGGTGGTTGGTGCTTTGGTCCCAATATTTTAAATTGGTTATGTCAAATACACGATATCGCTTTTCTCAATGAGCTATTTTATATAGGATCCTGTAAGCACTGCCAATAATCGCGCAAATTACTTAAGCAAAATTAGGGCGCTTAATAATTTCGAGAGTAAGGATTCGGATTATCAATATTATAGAGCGTAGGGGCCTAAGGATTCTCGAAGTTGAGGATTCGGGTGTTTACTTCTCTCGAGCTTTCGGAATCCTAAACAATGTAAGACTTCGGAATGCTCAATAATTTTTACCTACCTATACGTTTTCTTCCTGGTAGTGTACCTCTTTCTGTGATAGTGGGCGATAGACTAACCACTTTGTTTGATCTGTATCAGTCGGAGATCGACTGCTTCTCTATTCTTGACCGCAGTCGACTAGAGCTGCTGACTATTCTCGTCGGTGAGAGACTGTTATGGTTATCGAGTGGATTCGGCGACGAACTCACCCTCTGCATCAAGTGGTCAGTGGCAGGAGAAGTAGTCTCCTCTGCAACAATCTTGTTTCTGTTGAACAACATTTACAATATGTGTAATGTAAGTGGCTTTATTGCGTCTTGTCTAGGTGAGAAATGAAGATGTAGGTAGGGCTTGGATTTTTGAAGGTATGTTTTGTAGAAGAGTGACTATGCGATTTTCACATGAGCCACTTCATGGGGGTTCGTAGACAAGATACAGAGGCCTTTTTTTGTATCGTAGAGGGGAGCGGGATCTGTCACAATGGCTGACAGATGCGCATGTTTGGAGCCTTCTGCTCGCGAAGCTAGCTTTTTTGAAAGTTTGAGGGTAAATTCCTCGAGTGTGAGGGCTTTGAGGCCGTTGCGTATGGTTTCGTTCCTGACGAACCACGGAGATTCGGCCAGTAAACGGAGGGAGCGGTTTTGGAAGGATTCCAGCCGTTTCCTTCGAGAGTTTGAGATGAGTGCGTACCAAGCCGGAGCTGCATAAGTAAGAATGGGTCTGATGTACATTTTATACATAGTCAGCCTGATTTTTAGGGGTATTGGGCTTTTGTTCGTAAGAACAGGAAAAAGCTTATCGCGAGCCGCAGAAGCTTTGCCTATAGTTTGCTTGACATGAGGAGCAAAAGTCTCGAGATGTTTGTCAATCAAGATACCTAAATATCTAATTTGGGTTTCCATGCTATGGGAGTATCGTTGAGTTGAAGTACAGTTTTGGGAGAATGTTTGTTCGTGAAGGCAATGGCTTCTGTTTTATCTGCATTCACTGCAATTCTCCACCTACGAAACCATGGCTCCAATAAGTCCAACGGACGTTGAACATTTTTGGCCCCAAACTCGAGGTTTGCTGAAGAATAATAGAACATGGAGTCGTCGGCGAAGAGCCGCAGTGACACAGGTTCTTGGACAGACATATCGTTGGTGTACAGATTGTACAACAACAGACCTAGGACTGACCCTTGCGGCACGCCAGCCGTAATAGGTCTAGGCGTAGAGAGTGTACCGTCGACGGATACCTGGAACCATCTGTTGTCGAGGTACGATCGAATTAAGTGGACATAGCATGGAGGAATAGGGCTGTGAGCTAGTTTGTACTGGAGGCCTTCGTGCCAAACCCTGTCAAAAGCTTTGCTGATATCCAGGAATACAGCTATTGTGTGGAGGCGTTTGTTGAAGCCATCTGATAAGCTTTTGATAACTCGGAATAGTTGTTGGGTGGTTGAGTGCTCTCGGCGGAAGCCAAACTGTTCATGCCTAACTGTGTCTGCAAGGTGTTCAGTGAGTTGCCTGTTCACCAGTCTTTCGAACACTTTCGAGAGACCAGGAAGCAGCGAGATTGGTCGGTAGTTTTGAGGAAAGAGAGCCGATTTCTGTGGTTTAAGAATGGCTATGACTTTGGCTCCATTCCAAGATGTGGGGTGGTGGACTGTTCGCAAGATTCCATTGAAGATGTTGATAATGTATCCTACTGTTTGGGCAGGGATGTGCATTAGAGCCAGATTGTTTAGGTTATCCAGACCAGGTGCTTTCCGTGGGTGTAATTGTTTTATGACGTGTGTCACCTGATCTGTTGTGTAGGGGTCGGGGAGCTGGTTTAATGGACAACTGAGGTAGTCCTGGAGATAATTTTCTACATGTTATATGTGATCGTCCACGTAGAGATGTGCATTGGGACTGAACTGGTCTTGGAGGGAATCTGCGAACGCTTCTGCCTTGTCCGTGGGGGAGTAAGCCGGACCGTGCTGGCCATACAGGGGATGGTTGGAGCGTTTGGTTCTTAGGAGTTGGCGGTTCAGTTTCTACAACGAACCGTCTTCCGTGTTTATTGTGGACAGGAATCGAGTCCATTCCCCTTCGGAGTGTTTTTATAGTAAATGCTTTACTAATTGGGTTTCGGCATTGAGCTGTCTTTTAACAGACGGTGCTCGGGTGAATTGCCATTGTCGGCGAAGCTTTCTCTTTTTAGCCAACTCCTCTCTGATGTATGGAGGAAGTTTAGGTTTGGCACCATTACAGGCAATTTGATGGGTGCTGGATTCCAGCGCAGAGGCTATAGCTGTCTGAAGGGTATCAACCTCAAGGTCGACATCATCAGGTGAGCAGATCTGTTGGGGTTCAGGTATCAGTTGTTGAAGACGTTCCGAGAAACGTCTCCAGTCAACTCGCTTGGTGTTGCCATTGTTGGGTGGTAGCCTCTGGCCGAGTGGGTTACTTATAGTAAGTAAGATAGGATTGTGGTCGGAGCTTAAATCGTCGATGCAGTCTAGTTTATGGACAAAAGAGACGTTCTTGAGCACAGCAATGTCGAGTACATCAGGACGTGAGTTTCGACTTGTGGAATAATGTGTAGGGACTGTCGGACCGATAACAACAGTTTTAGTGTGTTTTTTCTGAAATCGATATAGGACTTTTCCGTGCTTATTAATGACAAGGCTGTTCCACTGTGGGTGTTTGGAATTCAGATCGCCCATGAGAACCGTAGGTTCTTCGGAGTCGAGTAGTTTTTTGAACGTGTGTATAGTAACAGCACGTTGAGCAGGAAGGTAGGCAGAAATTATTCTGAAATTTGTGCCTCGATATTGGTATGCTCTATTGATGACTGGAGGTCGTTCGGTAACGCTTGATGAGCGATCCGTCTGTGGACCAAAACTGCAGTTCCCCCGGAAGCTCGGCAGTTGGTCAGAAGTGGACGATCTGATCGATAGATTTTGTAGCATGGAATAGTGAAGGTTTTCTTGTGTGTGAGATGAGTTTCTGATATTAGAGCAATATCAATATTACGGTCTAAGAGGAAACGTTGGAGCTCAGCTCTACGACTAGATACTCCATTTGCATTCCATGCTAGGGTAGTGAGAGGCTTACTCATTTTGGATGAGCAGTGTCATAAACGAGGTTAGTACTGTGACTATGATCTTTTTGTAGTCGTCAGTACTGTTAATTTGTACAAGGATCTCTTGGATCCACTTGAGTATGTCAGTCTTCCTGATGAAGGAAGACGACGGTTGTGCCTCCGCACCCTGAGGTGCATCGGCTTTGGGAGCGGGCGTGGGCGACTGCACCACCTTGATGGGCACTTGTTTCGGGGCCGATTGTTTTGATAAAACCGGGTCCTTAGTTTTTATGACTGGGGCTGGGGTTGAGGTTTGTGCAGGGGACTCCGTCTGTCCCATCTTGGGTTTCTTGGCCTGCCGCACGGCCTTTAGAGCTACTGCACGTGCAAAGCTCAGTTTGCTGGTGTCGATCTTCGGCGCTGGGGGAGTGGGTACCTGAACTTTGGGAGTTGAAGGTACTGTATTTGCAACCGGCTTGGCTGCTGGCTGTACGGTGGTCGATGCTGGTGGTTTGGGTGCCTTCTTGGAGGCAGGGGCAGGTCGCGAGCGGCAGGTCTGCTGGCGAAGTTGTTCTCGGCTACGCCGGAATTGCTCTGCGTACGCAGGGCAACCCCAGTAGTTAGCCGGATGAGCACCTTCACAGTTGACATATTTGGCTGCTGTGTCACGTGTCTTCGTACACTCGGTACGATCATGGCTTCCGGCGCACTTGACGCAGCGAGCCGGAAGATGGCAATTGAGCGATGAATGCGCAAATCGCTGGCAGCGGTAGCACTGAGCTACCCCTGGTTTCGGAGAGTAGTTGTCAACCGCAACGTTGACGTTTGGAGATGTCGTACACCTCCCGGACATTGGCAGTGCGCTTGAGTGCCACTAAAAAGACATTGATGGGTTGTTTCCTTGCATTGAGCAAGGGTGTGATTGAGATCGGAGTGAGTCCTTTGGACTCGAGTTCCGACTTGATGTCGATGATCTCGGTGGAGTGAGGGATGCCTTTGATCACTACCTTGACTTCCTTCTCGGAGAAAGGGGTGAAGGTGTGGAAGGCAGCTTTCTGCTGGACGAGTGTGCTTTGTATAGCACGAAAGTCCGCAATAGTTTTCGCCTGGAGGCGAAAAGTCTTGCCGCCGCAGGAGATTTCAACGTCACCGTTAGAAACGCTGGTGACACTTTTTAAAATGGCTTGCCAGTTGGACGGAGAGTCCAGCAGAATTGGTGGAATTTTTGGCGTTTTGGGCTGCTGCTGAGAGCGCGTGGGTTTCTCGCAGTCAGATATGCGAGAATTCGAACTGGCGGATGATCATGAACTTGTTGAAGTCTTGCGCTTGCGTCTGGTCACAAGCGTAAAGTCATCGTCGTTGGTCTTAGGCTGATTGGCTAGAATAGATGATGGGCCTGGAATGATATCTTGGCCCTGAGAAGAACCAAGAGCTGAAGGTGGCATGTTA
Source organism: Callitettix versicolor (assembly GCA_022606455.1). Taxonomy (NCBI): domain Eukaryota; kingdom Metazoa; phylum Arthropoda; class Insecta; order Hemiptera; family Cercopidae; genus Callitettix; species Callitettix versicolor. The sequence goes on along the minus strand of CM040183.1, from coordinate 68,672,729 downwards.
GTTGGCGTGTTACTTGTTGAGTCCGTCAATGAGACGGACTTCCTAGTTTTACGGATTGTCTTCGGGGAGGTTGATTTTGCGGTGCGAAGGGGACTGCGGTCACGAATGACCATGTCCCGGTTTTCTTGAGACATACCCTGAAGGGGTATGCCTCGATATGAAATAAATGAGGACCCTATACAAGTCGCACACCACTTACCTGACTTGCTGGGGAGAATATTTTCTTGCGGTGAACAGAAATAATTTTCCAGTTCTCTTGCTGGATGGTAGGCAAGCACTTCGCTGTGGATCTAGCTTTAATGTTTTTCTTCAACTCGGCTAGGCTGGGCTGCACTAAAATGGCGGCACTGCACTGCGCGAATAACTACACGTTGATACGTCACTGGTAGCTCCTTCTTCTTAGGTCCTTCCAGTTCAGTGGTTGAGGTGTGTATCGCGTTTTCTGCATCCACAGAGACCTTGCTTTTATATACCCGAGCGCCGCGCATTGCGCAGAGACGACTTTTTGGTCAGTCTGGACTCAGAGCTCGATTTAAGAGGTTGTTTTGGACTTAGATAATGGAAGCAATAAAACCATTGTTTTATTTTCGTCAATTGACCTTTGATACTGTTTGCTACCTAACCTTTGATTCTGTTTGCTACCTAGCCTTAGGCCACATAGGAGTGGCAGTGCGCTTTAGTAACAGGATTATTTAACCCTTTATAATTTCAAAATTTATAAAATACAATTAGGAATATCTTGTTGAGGTTATAGGAGAAAAATATTTGGCTTACATTGGAATATTATCAGAATTAATTCATATTATGCGTCCACAAAGAAGCACGAAACACTCATATCTATCGGTAATACATCCCTAATGCCAAAACTGTAAAGCGTATATATATATATATATATATATATATATATATATATATATATATATATATAGCTTTATATAAACTATAGCTATAGTTTGTATTGCTATAGTTATATATAGCAATAAAGTATTTAACAATAAGTGATCAACAATAAGTGAATTGTCTACGTTACAGAACACCATTGCCCATCTTCAGATCGTCACTTATAAAAATTATCTTTCAGTAAAGTTAATCAAAATCTATAAAACAAAACAAATCCCAAACAGAATATTTTTTCCCATTTTACATCGATTGAATTTACAAAGTTTACTTCGCTCTGCACACACCTAGTTATAACTTTTACCCAGTTACGTCACAGAATAAATAAACTGATGTTCAACGAATACAGTCAATAAAGGTCACTTGTGGAACAATAGGCAGATATGAAAGCTCTACATTAGGGACGCTTATACAGAGAGCTCAGCTGTTCATTAATCATCTGGAGCACTGCTATTGAGGTGCAGTGTTTGCATTGTTTACGCCAACACAAACAAAAAAGTGAACGTTTTATTTTTGTTTGCCAATAGTATTTTATAATAAACCGTTAAATAAACTTAAACCCAAATATTTCCCACTAACGTGCATTTCGTGTAATATCGCAATACTGAATGTATGCCTACAGAATTAATTAAATACCACAAACTCGCTACTTGGTCAATTTATTAAAACCAGACTAATTTTACAATAGGTTTTACATTATTGTAATATCCAAATAATTGTTGCACGACGCTGACCCTATGAAAGCTAATTTTCAACAACATATTTTTTATTGTGAACTTTTTTTAAACTATGATTTTACTCATTTTAAAATTTCAAACTACATTGAAAAAACCGGCAGGTAATTTTTTTAGTATTTTCAATGCAATTTGTTAATTTAAAATGCTTTTTTTGAGGATTTTCAAACAAATAAAAAAAGGTTTAAAAAATTTTTTGGTTAGAAAAACTTACTATTGCCGTTTTGGAATAGTTGAACGAACTTTGTTAAAAAAAATCACGTTAAAGCATTTACAAAAGTAAAATATGGTGCCCATTTTCAATAAAATCGTCATGGAATAATAAATAAACTGTATTTACACACACATACACACACACACACACACACACACACACACACACACACACACACACCTCAAAAGGTGATATATATATATATATATATATATATATATATATATATATATATATAATATATAGCCGCCTCGGTGGTCTAATGGATAGTGTGGTTCGATTCCCGGCGAGGGCTTGGCATTTTCATACGCTATAAATCATCCCACCGTCTGCATTAGCCCAAGTGTGCACAATAGTCGGACGTTAAACACCAAAAAAAAAACAAAAACAAAACAAACAAAAACAATATATATATATATATATATATATATATGTGTGTGTGTGTGTGTGTGTGTGTGTGTGTGTCCATTTTCATGATTGCCGCTGTTGAAATTTGTTAAAATTACATTATAAATTTAATTGGCTTTTTGTTTTAAAGAAAACGTATTTAACATAAATTTTTATTTAAAATAACAAAACTTCATCTTTAGTTTTCAAAATTATAATTGAATAAAGATTTCAACACTCTTTGTAGACAGATTTAATACGTTTTAAAAAAATTTTTAATGTAAAGAACTTTGAATATAAAAACTACTCAAACAGCAGTTATTTAAAAATAGATGAAGAGATTTTTTTTACAAACAAACACGTCCAAACTATTATAAAATCTAATTATAGTTGTAAGTATGATTAAAATGAAACCGGAATTTTAAGAGCTAGTATCGTAAATTTGCATAAAAAAATAATTAAAACAATAAATTGAAAATATTATAGTACACTTTCGACGAAAATAAATATGTACAAAACAGAGGATGTAAATATCTGAATTTAAAACAAATGTTTATAAATTAAATAAATATTCAGAATATGCCATTACGTCTGACAAATTTCTACCTTTCATAGAATTTAAGTCGAAATCCATACTCGATTCAAGTCTGTAAACAATATGGTTGTCCACTTTGCAATGATAATTAGCTAACAATAGTCACCGATAAGCTAAACACTATTATTAACGCGGGAAATATGTTTGTGTACAGAAGTGAAAAGTTCGCATTCAGCGGCGAATTATTTCGCGGGTAGTCACCACGAGCACAATAAATCTTGCGGGCCTGGTATTGTTTTGTGAAACTCCGTCTGAAAGTAAGCTTAAGGTACTCACAGAGCAATATATTTGTGCCGGGGTAATTAAAGTTCGCTGTAAAACTTTCCCACAAAAAAAACTTTTAAAGAGCGCATTCAGTAATTGTTTTTTTTTGCGAAACATTTTTATCCGAGAATTTTTCATAAAAAAAATAAAAACAGTAATACCGAGGAAGGAACTCTTGTGCTATTTGCATACAACTGTATCAAGACTAACGGTACATCTTGCTTGATTGAACGGCATTTGCATCGTGACGGCTGAGTGTTTCGTACTTTAAAATAAAATCTGCATTCACTTTTAAACAACGTTCTATCACAGATTTGTGTACAATACCTTGTTCCCGACTGGATGTACACTTATAAATAAAACATCTCCCAAGAGTCGAGTTTATTGATTGCACTACAAGACCAGAACTGTTAATGTTTTATTGATGAAAGCAATACAAATAGAACAATTGATTTCTACATCAGTTATTTGATTGTTTTCAAGCTTTATAAGTATAAACGACAAAGTAAAGTATCGGTAAATAAGGCACATCATTTATGTATCTTTAACTTCAAACAAGATCTTTTCAAAACGTAGTAAGCACGGACAAAAACAACTATGAATAAAGTATAGAGTGCACAATTACAATTATTTATCTTTTAAGGCTTTGAAACACGATTGAATTGGAGAAGGAGGCGGTATACAAAACAACTATAATATCTAGAATACAAGTTGGTGAAAATATATTCAACAGGTTCATTTCCTCTGAAAATGACCTAGTAGGAAGGTCTTACGGTCTGATAAAATAATACTTTCTCGAAATATATAACAGCTAACCATGGAAGGAGGTAAAAACAAAATATTCGAAAACTCCCAAATAATAAAGAACAACAATGAAAAAGCAATGAACAGCTTAGCTGGAAAACTAAGAAAAGCTTAAAGGTGATTCTGATAATATACTTTTTTAGGACAAAATGGAGAGTAGATATCCTGAACAGAAGGCAAAAGGAAAACCAAAAAACTCATTACAGGTCGCTGTGGTTTGTAAGTGCAAGTGAACAGGATAGGGAATGTTGTAAAACCGTTTATGCAGGAAGGAAGAGGAATTTACAAGACATAATCTGTCTAGCAGGAGGCAAAGAGTGTTCGGCTTCCAGAACACAAAGCATCTCCAGCAGAATGAGTTAATCAGTGGACTGTTAACATTGAGGTAGGAATCTTCGTTGAGGATTCTAGTCAACTGAACTAGAACCCAAGAGGCTTAGTTTTACAATAGGTTTCCCTAGTCCTTTGTCCGCTGGACCAGGGACGACTAGTCCTCTAAAGAAAAAAACATATATTCTAAGGTTATGGAAAAAATATTTTGTGATCAGTTCTAAATTAAAAATCTCTAAAATTAATTAAGCAAATTTTCTGAAGCGTTGCATATTATATTTGTCTAATTTTACTACTAACAGTATACGTCAGTACAATGTACAGGGTTTAATTATTTTCTTACATGCTCAATATATATATATATATATATATATATATATATATATATATATATATATATATATATATATGAAAGAAATAATTTTAAAAAAACTTTTTTTTAAATTTGACAAAAAAACCTATTTAGTATACAAAAGTACACAACATTTTATATGATGTATCCCATCCTAAATATAAAAATATTAAAAGAGGAAGAATATTATGGAATAGAATAGAAGAATTATTAAAATATTTTGATTGTTTTATAGTGAAATGTATATATTAGCTTATGTTATGATACTTATAGTGTAGTTTAATCTATAATACAAAAACCTATAACTTAAGAATCTTCTAAAATAGATTACGACCCATAAAAAAGGATTAGGCCTATAAAATATTTAAGTATTTGTGAAATTGCACCTGTAGGCTATTAAAAGTTTTCTCATTGATTAATTTTCATTGTTACTCACATGTTTTGAGGTTACGATAACACGTTTATTTTCACAGTTTTTACTGTTGAATTTGTGTTTACTGATTAAGGTACTTTTGATAAATATTGGGCAGCCATCGCTACCTCCTCAGTGGGTGGGAGCCATTATTCTTATTTTTTTTTACTGTGACAAAAAAAACCTACACCTAAAGTTTTCTAAAATAGTTGAACATCTGAACATTCATGAGACTTCTAAAGTCTCATATATAGTAGGGTAAAACTATTTTATGCTTGAAACACTGTTGTGACATATTTTCGAGTAGGCCTATTCATTTTCTCAGTTTCAACTTTGATTACTGATTTGTTGATTTTTGTTTTGATTTTGGTACTTTTTCTCGTCATCAAACAATTAAAAACTTCTCCAAATAATTTTAACAAATTTATAATCTCACTATAAATACCTCAATAACATTAATAAATTTTTATGCTCATAATCCTTTTGTTTTCTGTTGGATAGAATATAGATTACATACATATATATATATATATATATATATATATATATATATATATATATATATATATATATATTGCTAATATTGTAATCACTTCGAAGCAATTCATCCGCAGACTCGATAACTTTCAAGTAATTAATTAATGAGATCACACTGTGCAGCAGTACAGTCTGTTTAGAAAGTTAAATCTAACAGGGAGGATAATAAATGAAGTTTGCCTTGCAGAGTGGACCGTGATAGATGAATGCAATAGAGCCCGGCCGTGACTAATGGTTGTTTTATTGTGACTGTTTCACTAAAGCTACCAAATATACTCTGCTTCTTCTTCTTCTTACACTTACTCCGCTTCGAATTTTCTTACTTTTATTGTTGTGCTTGTTTATAATTACTTGCCTATTACAGTAATCCAAATTTAAGTGGTAAGTTTGTTTGTACGTTAATATTTCTAGTGTTATGTTTGTGTGTTTCTTTAGTGAATTTAGGGAATAGTTTTTAGAGGTTATGGTAAGACCCTTTTTCAATTATGAACACTAAACACTCACAATTATGAAATGAGTACCGAACATGACCCTTAGAACATGTTGTAAGTATGGTGTTTATATTATAATTAATAGCCTACTATTAACATAATTTCTAGTTATGTGAAAAATGTTTTTATATTTAAATTTTTCTTTTAATTTACATATATTTTATTTCGTAAAATAAATAACAGTTATTTATATTTGATTTTAAAATATTACCATTTGTTTTAATATAGACGTAGACATGTTTTAGATTTTTGTTTTAAACATTTTTGTTTTTTTTTATTATTTATATTTTAATAATATTTTCCACTAAATATTTTATATTTTATTACTGTAATATTTTAATTCTCTGTTATGTCTCATGATCTCTAAGGCTTTAAAATTAATATTACATTTTAGTTTCAATATTTTATGTTTAGATTTTTCTGTTTAAAATCAAGTGTGTATATGTATTTGCAATTTTTATCTGATTTGATATAAACTTGACTTAAAAGCCGATTTTACTAATAGTAGAGAATTTTGATTTTCGAAAAAAAATCATTAAACCGTTTCAACATGGCGATAATTCAAAATCTTTAAATAACTTATAATTTTTTCAACTTGCAATTTATTGGACACTTCATTTCATCATTGTAATCATCTTTGAGACCTACGTAAGTTGGTATTTCAAAATTTCAAGTTGCTATATTGTCAGATTATCGAGACACATCAGGGCCTTTTATATACATAATTTTCGAAGTCAATGTAAAGGGAATATTGTGTTTACTAGTAAAAATTATAAAAACATTAAAAATGCCTCAACAATGTTTTTACTGTATTCAGGATTGATTTCTAAACAACTTTCAAAATATCGTCTGTTTAGCTTCGTGGAAAAACCATATAATTTGAAAAGTTTTGGTTGAATTTGAATAGGGCAGTCATGGTATTAATAGGAACAAATTACTTTAATTGTCCATTTTTGTAAATATAGAGCTTTTAAATTTCTAAAACTTTTAAATTTCGGACTTGTTGATTTAAATCTGAATGGATCATGTTGGGTATCAAATAAAAAAATCACGTCTAATATGAATAACATTAAAATTACACCTATTTTGATTTTGAAGGCATTTGAAGGGCTAATATTTATAATGTTTATAGTACTTCTACAAAGAATACTATTGTTTTAATTTTTAAGTGAATTATTATTTTCAGTAAAAATTCCTTGTGCGTAGGGCCCATAAAAGTATTAGGTATACGCCTATTAACCCTATTTTTTTAACGTTCCTGTCTATAAGTAAAGGCACTCTAGCACTTAAACCGAAAATTGGAAAATATAAAATTCAAAACCAAGGAATATATATCGGGTCTTCACATCTTATATTTTGGAGGCTATAAAATAAACTCATGTTCTAATTACTTAATGAACTATTAAACAAAGGCTCTTGAAAATCGGTAATAAAATATAATAGGCCTAGGCTAATTAATTCCCCTCAGCCGAGGCTCTAAACATTTATGAGAGCACACTTGAAGAAGTTAAGTGGCCATAAAGTAAGTTCTATTACTTTTACTTCATGGTATTGTAGCCTTAAAAAACACATAATCTAGGTGAACAGCTGTTTATAATATTATCAAGAGGAGCGGCATAACATATGTTGTCGAGAAGGTCACGGGAAATTTGCTCTGCAACTCGTCGGATAGAAACTCACTGGTTTGATTATTGCCTTATTTTATTTATGTGTTACATCTATCCAACGTTTAACTGGCAAAGCGTAGACTTTTAAATAATTGGTATTTATAAGAATTAAATAAATTCAAATTGAAAAAATTGGTGGCAATTTCCCTTTAAAAAATTTAGTGGCTCATTTTTGTTATCGTATTTACGAGTGGTCACTTTTCTCGTAGTTCCCTCAACAATACTACTATCCCTAACTAATTTCTGTACGTATCGCTGCTCATGATCACTGCTATTTCAGTGATAAGCAGTGTTATCACTCTTGGCTCAGTTGGTTTTTAATGGTTTATATCGAGAAAATCATTGTCGTTTTTTACCATCCGTGCAAGACAGAAGAGCTCAAACGTTAACGCTGCCATTTTGGATCTGGCGCCACTACATTAACAGAATGCTGGGAAAGTTACAAAATCAACACAACGACTTTGTGCATTATTCGATAATTCACAAATTATCGAAAACACGTGGAGCCCGCGAAGCCGGCACAAACACGCACGTATTGAGACAATGTAAAGCTATGCTGAATGGAGAAATAAAAACTTTGAAAAACTGTTTGAAATCCAGTCTGTCTGCGTTCTTGTGACAGGCTGTCGTCGTGAAAACTAAAAGTCAAACGTTTTGAAACGTTAGTGATGTGGTTGAAATCGCTCGTTCCAAACAGCTGTAAAAACAGTACAACAATTATCCGACCTTCAATTTTCACACGTACAGTAGTGATGCTGCTACGCGGAGGAAGAGAGTATACTCTCTTAATACGTATGCTTAAATTTGTTTACTACATTTGACTGTACCAGTCGCTGCCTGCTGGACGCCGATTGATAAGTTATAAGTGTTCTTTATTTTTCTATTTCTTTCAAAATGACTTTCTTTGAGTAAAGAAACTATATCAAATTTTGTCAATAGCTTGGTGACACAAAGCAAAACAGTTTGTAAGATTAAGCAGGTGTTTGGAGACACACAAATTAAGGAGTGGTTCAACCAATTCAAAATGGCCACACATCGGTGAAGAGTGATCAGCATTATGGGAGGCAACAAACAATTCGGAATGCAGTTGTTGTTGAGAGAGTGGAAAATCTGATAGTAAGAGGTCAGTCTGACCATACGAAGGATTGCCAAAGAGGTTGGGATCAGTATAGATTCTGCACTTGCAATTTTTCTTGATAATTTAAACATGCGCGGAGTGTTTGTAAAATTTGTGCCAAGCTGCTATCGGTGAAGCAGAAAGAACTCCGTACCGACAGGACCTGTTAGACATTAACAACACTGATCCTGAGTGTCTGAACTCCGTGTTTACCGGAAATGAATCATGGGTGTATGGGCACGACCCCCCCCGAAAAGAAGGCTTCCAGACGCGTGTTTGGAAGTGGAAGGTTCGGCGGACTAACTGTGCGAATAAGGCTTCCAGACGCGTGTTTGGAAGTGGAAGGATCGGCGAACTAACTGTGCGAAGAAGGCTTCCAGACGCGTGTTTGGAGGTGGAAGGATCGGCGGTTTAACTGTGCGAAGAAGGCTTCCAGACGCGTGTTTGGAAGTGGAAGGTTCGGCGGACTTACTGTGCAAAGAATGCTTCCAGACGCGTGTTTGGAAGTGGAAGGATCGGCGGACTAACTGTGCGGAGGCGCATATTTTTTGTTATTTTAAGGCGAAAAGCACAATGAGGCTATTATCGCCTCCCTAAATGTAAGTGTGAGTGCACAGTGTTAAAGTTGTAAGTGTAGTGTTGTAAGTGTAAGTGTGTTAGACTCGGGTACCTCGAGGGACGTCTAAATCCTCTCAATAGGTGTAGCTAGTCTGCACCCCCTGCGGGGTTGAAGGTAATTGTGGTCCCAATTCCGTTATGTACGTAATATATTTTTCTCGACCAAAGGTCGGATATTTTTAAACAGGCCTCTTATAATTTTCGAAAACAAAATCTCTTTTGAGATCTTCAGTAATGGCATTTTGTATTCGGACCTTAAAAATTGGGTATTTTTATTAGTACCCTCTGAGTACGCCTACGTCAATAGTAGAAATAGAGGACATTATGCGAAAAAAGACGTTATAATATGTTCAGAATTAAAACTTATTTTTTACATTTTTTTGTTATATTTAGCTTTTAGAACTTAAATGGTGCTCATTATGACATTTTGAGGTCACACGGCGGCGAGATGTTATAGCTATAAATACAGTGGTGTTAGGTATCCTCCTATCCTGAACAGTTTTACACATTGTATTTTGTTCTAGTTAGGTAAATCACGGTGGCTAAAATACTGAATAACACATTAAGTAACAAACGTTAGTAACTATATTCAAAACTAAACCTAATTTCGAGTACCGGCTACACTACTGATTGAGCTTGAGCTCTCTTCTGTTATTATAAATCTACTATGTTCATTTTTATTTTATTTATTTTTTGTGTTTAACGTCCGATTATTTTGCACACTTGGGCTAATGCAGACAATGGGATGATTTATAGCGTATGAAAATGCCAATCCCTGGCCGGGAATCGAAATTGGGTCCTCAGGGTGAAAGCTCAGTACGCTATCAACTAGGCCACTGAGGCGGCTAGTTTCATTTTTAACTAATTACTACTACTAACGAGTAATATTGCTTAAAATTTTAATAAGTAAAGCTATTAAAAATTATCTAGAAAACCACTCGATACAACAACATAGCAATGTAGGTGGAAGATCTCAAGCAGTAAATCCCAGTCTTTTTTTCCAGACATTTGTGTTCTTTACGACGTGTTTACGACTAAACCACCCCCACAACCCTACTACCTCAAGTTTCGTACAACTCTGTGTTTCACTTAACACCCAATAATAAGACGTACCCCTGCAACTCTCGTCTTTAACATCGCTATAACGGATCTTTGCGAAAAGATGGATTATAAATTATTCCAGAACATTACACATTCGATTTTCCCCTTCAATTAACCTGAAACTTGGGATTTATCACGCGAAACTAAAGTAGCGCTAGCAACTAAGCACAGATAATATTTAATTTATTGTGCTAATAAACTTAACTGGTTCTGAAACTCAGTTAAATGCAATTTGATTAATTATTATTTATGACAGTATATTTAGAGATTCAAAAAGTGCATTAATTTCTTGTTATATTAAACGAAGTGCTATTTTGAACGTATAAAAATTTACAAAAATAAAAATTAAACAGTAAAACAATTACAAAATTATTATTTAAAATCGACATTTTGAAAATAATAAACATTAACAGAGCTAAAAAATGACAAACATTTTATATGTGTATTTTTTTAGAAAAACTTGTAATTTTAAAGTTATTAAAAAGATACCTAAAATTAGACTAATTTTTAAAAATCAGCGGAGGCAGCAGGTTTCGCTGTACCTTTAGTTGATATTACACTCCCTCATATACTCAAAATGTCTTTCTCTCTCTCTCTCTCTCTCTCACACACACACACACACACACACACACACACACACACACACACACACACACACACACACACACACACACACACACACACACACACACACACACGCAAACGTGTTCTGAAGGTCAGTATCGATGTTATCATCTTGTTCCAACTGTTATTGTAAAAACTTCAATAGCGCATTAACAATGAAAATACTCTAAAATTATTTAATGCATTATAAACTACATGAGAGGCTCAGAGAGCCACGTACTTAGCGATAATTGATTCATGTTCGATTAAAAATTTATTGTTCCCATTAATCTATCTAATTAGCTTTGAAAGTAATGTTTTATTAATTCATAATTAGTGATATTAACGCATCCTTTTATAGAGTTGATTATATTTTGTTTACTTTAAATTAACGAATAGCCATTTTATATTTTTTCTATATCTATTATTGTAGGTGTATTTAATGCTTCAATAGTAAACGATAAATTAACATAAAAGTTAATTAAATTTTGAGTTCTGGTTCTAGAAAATATTTAATCAAAGATTAGCTATTCTTTAATTAAGATCTTATAACTTCAAATAATGATTATTTGAAGAAAAAATTGTATTTTCATACATATGATCAACATATATTGTAAATTTTAGGTTATGTTGATTATTTATTTTTTTGTTTCCATGGTTACATTGTTAATGTTTACATTATGCTACACGTTTTTGTGCACTGCGGGCTATTAAACTTTTGGAAAAATTGGCACACTCACAGCAATAGTGTGGACAGATATTTTTAAAATATTATATTGAATTCTTCATGAAAAAATTAATGAAGTAAAATTAAGTTTTTATGTTTCAATAATCCAGTTAACACAATAGTTAATTCGTTATCTGAATTATTATTATCATAATTGTTTATACGGGTGAACTTATTGCAAATAAAGTAAAATCAATATATATGTTATATTATTATTGTCAATAAATATTTTTAAAAAAATTGTGACCACTAAACATTTAATAAATAAAATTCTAATATTAAAATAAAACCACAAACAATATTAACGTAAACAAAACCTTAAAACTTTTAAACCATAATAAAACTAAACCATAAAATAAATTAGTACAAAAAAGTCACAAATGAAATTTTGACAACGCTGTAAATTTTGAAATAGTTAGTAGCCTAACAAAAGATTATTAATCTAAAATTAAAATATTTAAATGACCTAAATTGAGACATTAAATTAATACTGATTTATTTTCTATTAACATTTAATAGTTGATCTAGAAACTGAAATTTATAATTAAAGATTAAGTTTAATGATGTATTAAATAAATAAATAACTATTGGAAGAACAGGGTATAAGAATAAAAAAATGTAGGCCTACTTCATTAGAATTGAATTGTTAATGAAAAGAGTTAGAATTTTGACAACATGTTGAGCAAAATATATGAAATGGCTGATGGCATACGTAAAATGTTAAAAAACCATTGAATAACACACCATTTTACAAAGAAAACAGTGAAACCTAATTGTATCAAAATATTGGGAAACTATAAAATGGTTACTTTACACTTGAACTCTGAAGACTTTCAATGTTTCTGTTGTTCAAATGTTCAATGTTCAGTGTTCCAGAATGTTGGCATGTTAAGCCAAAATGGTTTCTAAATCAAACCACGATGTAAGTAGATTTATTTACTCTGTAGGTTAAAAAAATCTGTTATAATAACATATATATTGTTATATTTAAACAAACAATTTAATTAGTTTATATTGTCAAAGTATTATGTAATCAAATGGACGTCACGCATTGAACTAGCTAACCATTTGACTTTAATAATTTTATTGAAATAAAAGGTTACTGATTGATATATCTTCTTTATTACCTAAGTACATTACTCATATATGTATTTAGTAACTGAAAACCTTCTCAAACATTGTAGTGTATTTATTTTAACTAATTCCCTATGTTTAATGTAATTAACATTTCCTTATATTAGGTATTATTTAAAAATTAAATACAGTTATTTTGTGAATTAATGAATCAGTTGAACACATTCCAAGATACCCAGCCACAAAGCCTGGCCGAGTGCATCGTCACGAGTGCTGTCATGTGTTTCGAGCTTGACAGGCGTCACGTCAAATTTAACTGCAGTTTATACACAAACACGTGTACACACTCCGGGAGCTTAATGCAGAGTCAAACAGAATGAATATTGTAATGGAGTGAATAAAATGTTATCGCTTGCGTTTTAAAGAGAAAGATGTAATAAAAATGTCGATTTTGTTCTGAGATCATATGTCAAGAACCTATACAGCAGACTGCGATTTGCAAATTTAGAAAGATAACATAGGTTGTAATTAATTTCAATTTTTGGAAATTCACATCACGGAGTATGAATCGATCCAGACATATAAACAAAATATTTAAAGAACTTTAAAAATGTTAAATATACAGAGCTATTCAAAAGTATAACGCATTGTTAACCTTTGAAAAAATGACAAAATAAAATTCAAAATAATACATTTTTATGGCCGCCATTGAAGTGACTCATCAACTTAAAGATCTGTATGAAATAAAAATGGTAGCTTCAAGATATATGTATGTCAACCACATTAAACAGCTGATTGAAAGTTAATTTGACCAAAAAATTATCAGTTTTAAAAAGCTCATTAATTATTATTGTTTTAAAAATTATTAATTAATTTATTAAATAAAATTATCAATTATTATTAATTGTTTAAAAACCCGCTGTTAGTTCTACATCTTAAAATTATTAAACTATTAAAGTAAGATTTTAGCTATCAATGAGTACTCTGATCATAGTTTATTTACAAAGTAACTGTTCACCTTTATGTTTCCCAAAAGTTAATTTCCTCGTTTTATCACCATATTTGTTTAGTTTTCGGATAAAGTATTTTTGTTATTACTTTCCTTTTATCAAGTTTTCTTGATAAATAATGTATTTATTTATTTTCTTTATTATTTTCCTCTCAATAAAGATTTGCAATGAAGACCTTTAAAAAGTCGAAAAATCCCAGAGGAACGGGGGAAAGTTAATTTAAAAATGGTAAAATACGTTTTTGTCTTAAAATATTAAGAGTTTGTTTGTCTGCTCATTTATTAAAGCGTTAACTTAGTGATCCCACACATTTGACAAAGGCTCCATATACATCCTATATATACCGTCTCTCTCTCTCTCTCTCTCTCTCTCTCTCTCTCTCACACACACACACACACACACACACACACACACACACACACACACACACACACACACACACACACACACACACACACACACACACACACACACACACACACACACACACACACACACACACACACACACACACACACACACACACACACACACACACACACACACACACACACACACACACACACACACACACACACACACACACACACACACACACACACAGATATATATATATATATATATATATATATATATATATATATATACATATATGTGTGTGTGTGTGTGTGTATGTAATTTATTATATATATTATTTTATTATAATTATTTATATAATTTTCTTATAATAAAATTTATTTTAGTCCAATAATAATGGCATATTTAAAAGAAGTTTAAAATATATTTTACAAAATAGAATTTAAATAGTTTAACACTACAAAATTCAACTCTCACTGACGTGACACGTTCCTAACAAACTGCTCTATTTCACTCTTTTTCTATTTCTTCCTCTCTCTTTTCGTAATTGAAAACAAGACTCTTGGATTTCGGAGCGAGTTCAGATTGCTAAATTATTTGGAATTAAAACTTTGATTGGTCACGCTCAGTGAGCGGGTTAAACCGAGGCGGACTCTCGTTTAATTCTAAATTCTCTTTCTAAATAAAGGCAAGGAAGTGAAATCCGGTTCCCTTCCAGTCTTATTAAAATATCTAAGGAATTCAGCTTCGCAATATTTCTTCAACATTCTCTAATTTAACGTGTATTAAGTGGCATTTGTTTTTGTTTATATAAATCTGGGCAATTTCCTGTTTAATTATTTTTATTATATAATTAAATTTAAACAGCTGGTATTTTGACATAAGCAATTATTAACTAAGTTTAACGAAGCTTTATTATTTTATTTGCTAGAACCAGAACATGGTTTTACGTACAAAGACTAGTTATTCAATCAATGCTTCTTCTGTCGATAATAACTGTCAAATCAGGAAAACTGTTACAAATTGATCAACCGTTTTTAGTGAAACTATACAAGAAAAAATTTTAATTAGAATTTGTTAAATGTACATTCATTAAATGATTTTAAAGTTATATATGGTTAAGATTTTTTTGTAACTCAACAACGATTTCAAAAATCTAAGTTGTTTTTGTGTTTTAAATAGTTGCAAAAAGTACAAATGTATAACAGCTAAGTGTATCTAAAAATATCATTGTTTTCAAAAGTTTTGTTAAATTTTTAAACATGTATCATGTTTTATGGCTGGTTGTGATGTTGGATTTTGTGCGATGTGTGTCAAATGTCTAATTTTATATAATAGTATATGTAGCAAGTTGCGTGTAGGCCTATGTGTAAAAATATAATTGTGACTACATATAAACAGCTGATTTCACACAACAGCTGTTGCTTTAATATATTTTCAATTGAGGTTATGTTAAAAATTCAATTTTTAAATAAAATTGTCAATAAAATTATTCAAAAAATATATGTTTTAAATGAAGAACAAATATCAAGAAAAACACGAGAGAGACTACGACGATTGAAAAATAAATCAAAACTAAAAAATAAAATTAACAATGAAAATGTTACGATTAATAAAAGAGTTATGACTGAAGAACAACATCAACTAATTAATAACTGAGAAAAGCATGATACGTGCTTTATATTTTTGGTTCGATAAAAGAATGTTTTATTAATTTATCAACAAAGGTTAGTTATTCTTTTCAAAGTTGCAAGTGCTGAGAAAATACTAAAATAATTAATTATTAAGTAAAAGGCCTCTTAAATATTAATATTCTGCACATACAACAAATACCACAAAATAAACTGTTAGAATTTAACTTGATAAAATGAAAAAAATATATTTCTTATTCCATTTCAATTTATTGTAACTTTATTCTACTTTATTTTGAACGTACAGTATTCCTTATTTTATTGTTTAATTTCGAAGAATCTTTGTTTTTGTTTACAATATAATTTAATCAAATAGACTAAAAATATCCTTGAAAGTTTATGAATAGGTTAAAACGGTTAGTAAATATGTAGCTTCTGTTTCTATTTCGTTGTGTTTAAATCCACACATATCAAAGAAGATTTCTGAAATCCCGTTCCCTAAATAGGTTGCTTTCTAATATAAATGATAAAAAAACGTTACAAAAACTTTCTTATACAAAATTGTTTTCACTTTAAATAATTAGGATGCTACCGTCTAGAAAGTAAGGAAAATTTGGACTGATTTTTAAAAAAATCGGTTCAACGGATGTTGCTGAAAGTTTGATAATAAATAAAGAATCACAACTCAAGTAAGTGTTTTAACGACATTTTTCATAAAAGAAGTAAAACAAACCCGACGGCTGCTAGGGTTTTAGTTTATCTACTTACCCGTGCGTCAAAAATTTATTTAATTTTTGTACATTTAAATTTACTACATTGACTATTGTAAATATTCATACTTTAGCAAACGTTTTGCAAACTTTGATGGGATACTTTTAAAAACTAGGTCAATTTTTGATTTTCGATTTTTGTTTTCGGAATAATATATATATATATATATATATATATATATATATACCGTTAAAACCGTTTCATTTTTTTAAAACCGAGTCAGTTTGGCGAAAAAGCTATTTTCAGCAGTTGTTAACCAAAAAATATATATACTTTTTTTTAATATAAAAAAATGTTTTCTGAACTCAACATACGTGTCACATATCAAATATATGTTTTAAAAATTAAAAACTATATTCATTTGATAATTAAATTTTATCAAAATATGTTGAACAGAATGGGAAAAATTGTTCCTAATTATATTTTCTTTTCAATATGATATAAACCTGAATATTTGAGGCTATAACAAATCTTTCTTTTTTATGAGTTCTTATCAATTACATTTTTGCAAAATTTTATAAAAATCAATAAAACCGATTTCGAAGAAATCTGATTGTTAACAAAAAGGCGTTAATAAAAAAAATATCCTTCGATATAACCAAACGTGATATACGTACCGTATTTCACAAAAATCGCTCGATAGGTTTATTCTCCAGAAATGTGAACACACAGATAAGTAAAACGAAGATATAAAGATCCATCAACGATTCAACGCAAGATCGATTTTGCCATCATCGCCAAACTTCCCTTGAATTATGAATACAATACATATAAGAGAACACTCTTACACAAGTCCTCCGGACCAGTTTTTCAGAACATTTTTATGCAAAAATAGTATTTAATTATATTCTAATAATACGTAGAATTGGTTTTTTTTTATTTTAAGGTGAAAAGCACATTGAGGCTATTATCGCCTTCCTAAATGTAACTGTAAGTGTAAAGTGTTAAAGTCATAAGTGTAGTGTTGTAAGTGTAATATGTTTTAAACTCCGATACCGCGAGAGACGTCTAAATCCTCTTAATAGGTGCAGCTAGTCTGCACCCCCTGTGGGTAATAGCAGTGGTGGCTCATTCCACCAATCGCATACTTTAAATATTCTTAAGCAATCAGTTATATAAAGGTCAACATCAAACGGCAAAAAGAAAATGTAATGACCAAACGTTTAACAAAATTTACTGAAACCGCTTAATAGCAGGTGGAGAGTTGGTGCAGAAGTCATAGTCTTGAAAGGAACGGAAGGAACTCTTAGTACTGGTCTTCAAAGACCTTCAAGTTTAATGCAGCCTTCATTAAGCTAAGTAAGTTACAGTTAACTTCGTTTAACTATGGCTAAGTAACACAAAGGCACAATTATATTCTTAGAGTACAAGCAAAATAAATACAAGCCTGTAACCTGTCAGAAATGTACTTCATTGTGACCTTAATATTAAGCAAAGGGTGATTCAATAAGAATAGTGTTGAATAAAATAACATGTATTGATGAAATGTAACGCATTTCAACATCAATAAAAAAAGATACATATTGTCATAGATATGAAATCACAACGCATGAAAACTTTCATCTGACATATGTCCTCCATGTTTTAGAACATGCAATTGTGACAAGTGTTCCCCTCGATTCAGACGATGACACAGTGAATTTCTTCCTTTAGTTGTAGTATTGTTCGTGGATTGATTTGATAAATTTTGTGTTCTTAAATACACACACAGGAAAAAGCACAGGGTGTTAGGTCACATGATCATGCTGACCAGTTCTGATCGTCTCTGCTTTAAAGGACTCGAATAGGAAATTTATTCTTCAAAAATGCTATCGTATCATATGAGGTGTGACAGGTAACGCCTTCCTGTTGGAACCATAATTGAAAAATGGTTGATCAATAAAAAATTGCTTTAAAAATATTTCAACCACATTTCTGTAGCGTAGGCAATTCTGTCCTAATTTTCAAAAAAATCAGGCCCGATGACCCCATCAGCCACACAGTTAATGCTTGTACATTACTTAAAATGGGTTACCCAAGGACTTTCCTGCACCCTAGTAGAACAGTTTCGTTTATCAACATAGCCGTATAAATGAAAATGTGCCTCGATATAGAAAAATGTTGTATTCAACTGTCTCCGTTGGTTTAAGTTCTAAATTAAATAAGTTTTGTAGGCCTGCTTATGTAGTCCCATTGTTCAAATTCATTGAAGGGACGTTTTTCAAGATGTCTAACTGTTGTGAACGACGACGAATTGATTTTTGTGGACTCTTGAAGAAATTGCGATGTTCTCATCAGATCGGCTGGGAAAGAGCACACTGTTGTTTTGATGTCTGCACTTGAACCCTTGTTACCATCAGCCTGAGAACTGTTGACTCATTAGGTGCATCATGACGACCTAGAGCCATACAAACCTACCACACAGTTTCTGAGTAACACTCGCCATATTGCAACGTGTTTTTACAATTAATATTCGTTATTCCGTTGTAAACGTTTGCATGAAAACTAACCTCAAAAAAATACTAATTAACAAAGATATAAATAACATGTTGCTATGGCAACAATGCAACAAAGTTTACTAATTAAAACCGACGTTCTTACCGAATAACTTTTTAAACAGTTGAAAACAAGCGTTGTTCCTTAAGACGTAATTTGATCTATTATAATAAATTATGGTAAATGTCTAAGAAAAATATAATAGATTTAATTAGGTCATCCAATTACTCAGAAAACATTTTTATAATAGGTTTCAGATATGTTCTACAAAAGCTTAAGTTTGTTAAATGTGTTATTTGGTTTTAAACTAATTAAATCATTATGCCTACTTTGGAAGTTGCGATAGTTTTTTTTAAGATTGAAGCTACACTGTGCCTAATTCATGTGGTATCACGTAGCCTATACATTACTCTACAACTACAACATATAAGCGTTGGTTCAATTTATTTGTAGATTTAGACTAAATACGTTGTTTCTGGACATAGAAAAATAAAATGTTTCAAATCTTAATTTTAATTTATTTTTGTTGAATCCATCAGGTTTTTAATTTATATTTTAGGCCACTACAAGTAAAGAATGTTAGAAAGAATAATCAACATTTAAATGAATAAAATTGTTACTTATCTATCAAAAGGCAAATTAATAACATTTTGGAATGAAACCTTAACTGAGATTTTTAATTTAAATATAGACAGCAAAAGCACTTACATTAAAAATATTTTGGTCAGACTATTTGAATCACGAAAACTGTGTTTGTTAATGTATCAAATAAAGGAAAGTGAGTTTTTATTTTGAATTACTTTTTTATAACCTGATTTCAGTGTCTGAACCATTGGTAAAATTTGCGTAAATTAATATATAGAATTTTCATTGAAAATAAATAATCAACTTAACAGGTTCAGAGTTTACTTTCATAAGTTTAAATATATTGTTGTTATTCATTGTTAATTTTTGTGAATTATTTTTATATAATATCAGCCAGACAGTTACTTTTTTATATGTTTTATATTAAAATACATGTATAATGTTATATTTATATTTATGACAATGAATTAATGATTTTTAATCTATTTATCTTACTTTAGAAACAAATTTTATAATCTGAATTTTGTTATTTCAATTTTTAAGTTGGTTTATCTTTATACAGTTAATATTTAGTAAAATTTTAATTACTACGTTAATACATATTCAAATTAAAGTTTTCTTTAGTTGATAAACTAAAACGAGATATTAGGTTATTTTTTTAGAACGACTATAATGAATTTAATACAAAGCCGACTTTGTAATTGTTTGAAATCATCGTCGGATAAATAAATTGCACAAAGCTTTCATCGGCACAATCAAATCAAATTCAAATTAAAATTGTGCCACTGAAATTTATTTATCGAACATTCTTTTAATATTTTTTCATTTAATAGAGGTATTAAAATGTGTTTTCTGTTGATAATGAATATAATTGCATTGAAGTTACACTTGCATATGCTTTTTAATGTTAATAAATACAAATGCAATATTTTTCGTGGCCACTTTTTAAATACAATATTGAGATGGGCACAAATATATTTTTGTTTATCTGAAAAGCGATAGAAATTAGTACTTTTTGTTCTGCTATTCGGGTAAACAATATTAACTACAAATAACATCCTGTATTTTATTTTAATTTAAACACATCTCAGAATAAGTAGTTATTCTTTCATTTACATTTATTCGAAATGTTAAATATTTTTTTAGTTTTTATATTTGTTAGGCTTACAGTAGGTGACCATTTAATTAAGTACTCAAATGGAATTTACATTGTGACAGGTCACCCACCTCAATGTTGCTTTATGACTGGCATACATGTAGTTTCCATTAACTGATAACGTAATAATAATTCGTATTAAGCAGTGAGCGAGTTCATTCCCATAGTAGCTTCTATTAGAGTCAATTTGAAATAATAATGACTTTTGGATTGTGTATACGTTTAAAGTAAAAAACATTTCGTTGAACCAATTTCACAAATATTCAAACAAAACTTAATGGTTTTTTACGAACAAATCATAAATACTTCTTAGCTTTATAAATGTTTTCAAGAATATCAATATTTCGCAATAAAATAACACGGTTTTTTCTGTAATAATTTGGTTAACTAATCATAATTTTAAAATCAATACAATTGAAGTTTATTATAGTTATATTTCCTTTCCAAATAAGTATGAAATTTTAAAATGCTGTATTGTTACAGTTTTATCTCTGGTTACTATAAATAATTTAATATTAATAAACGATAACTTTGAAATGATTAAACACAAATTGCTAACATTTTGTCAAATATAGACATTCATAACTGAAAATCAGTTGTTAGTTTTTAAATATTATTTTTCAGGTTTAATTGTAGTTGAGTTTTTAAGATCTTAAACAATTATTTCTGCAACCCATTATAAAAATCTCATTTGTGATTATTTTATCAGTTATACTTTTTTTTTGTTTAATCACAATTAATTATTCACAAGTTTTCACAATTAAAAAAAAGTAAGCCTAGATCTATGTTGAAAATTATAGTTTATCCGTTTTCTCGTTAAATTACATTACCTTGTTATTATGTTATTACGGGTGTTATTTTTTTCAGAATTTTTTTGTAACATTTCAGAAAAATATGTGTATTTTTCAGGCAGGATACAAAAGTATTTTTGAAAATACAAATTTCTTTATTTTATTTTAGTGATTTTGTTTCACCAGATTTTAAATATTTTGTTGTTGTTATTTTTAAGGCGAAAAGCACAATGAAGCTATTATCGCCTCCATAAATGTAAGTGTGAGTGTAAAGTGTTAGTCGTAAGTGTAGTGTTGTGAGTGTACGTGTGTGTTAGACTCGGGTACCGCATAGACTCGGGTCCAAATACCCTCAATAGGTGCAGTTAGCCTGCACCCCATGCGGGGTAAATTTTAAATAAAAACAATGTCCTGTTAGAGAGTAAAAATAAAAAACCTGACAGTTTTTGAGGGGTTCCTTTTAAATTCGAACTGTTAAAGAACTTTATAACACGATCCTTTTATTGAGAAATTAGGCCGATTTTTTTACAGCTATATATTAACATAATGTACAGCAGTTTCACTAACGCTATAAAGGCGATTTCCAAAACGTAACAAAACTGATGACATCAATTTACAAAATTTCATTTATAGTTAGTATAAAAAAAATAGAACCATAACTTCAAATTGTATAACATATTTATTTCAAGTAATTTTTAAAATATAGTTTTACGAATAGTGCTAAAAACTGAATTCAAAACTAATTAAGATTTCGTCAATGAAATTTTAAAATAAGTGGTTATTTAGACTTATTTTTAGGATAATTGTGATTATTGTATTAATTTTTTTAAAAATCAAGTTAAAAGTTACGAATGTTTGCAGATACTGAATGTTAACAGATTTTGACGGTAACGAACTTTTCCAAGTTATTAATAAATTCGAAATTCTGAAATGAACTATTCAAAACGGACCCAAATTATGGAAGCTAAAGATCGCTAGACTGGGTCGTCAGCATGTTTATACATTGGCCTACAAACAACCAATACAAGGAGCTTATAGTTTGTACACAAATCCCAAACATCGTTTAACTTGCTATCGATCGATCATGTTCACTGACACAAATTCTGACATGGATCTTGGTACTATAAATAAAACTTTATAATATTCATAAAAGTATGTGAACTTATATTTATGAACAACTCTAAATACTTCGCATGCAATCGAAACTCGTTATACGTTATAAATTTATAAGTTATACGTTTAAGTGAGATTATGGGAAATAATATCCAAATAAATGTTGTTAGGGACTAGTAGATGATAAACAAACTAGATAAAAATGTATAAATTAAATAATCATAGTAAAACAAATTAATATAAACAGGTCAGTACGAAATAAATTGTAAAATATAAATTTTGTCTGATACGTAAAATTATGCTTAAAAAGAAACAGTGTTATAACTTCAGATCATTATATATATATATATATATATATATATATATATATATATATATATATATATATGTGTGTGTGTGTGTGTGTGTGTGTGTGTAATTTCTTTTATATTTTTAGAACGTTTTTTTAAACTAGCCTCTACTTTGATCACTTTTAAACCACGAGATATTACTTCATATGTTTATTTTTTTAACCTTGTGTAAGCGCCATGTTAAATTGGTCAAACCGTTTTGTAGGTAAAAATTATTTAGTGAAAAAGAAAGCAAAATGGCGACTCCGGATCAATGTTTTTGGAAACGTTTTTCTTTGTTTTAAATAAGCTGTTTGCTATTGAATCAAACCAGATCTAGGTCTTACCACGATGTCTTCCAATAAAAATTCGCTAGTATTGATGCTTGCATATTCATAATAGTAAACCAAATAATAACTTTAAAAAAAGGAAAAGCATCTGTTTGAACACGTTTGAATCATTTTGTAAAAATTGTTAATTTTTATATTTATTATAAACACAGTATTATATACTCCTAGAAATGCAAACATAGTGTGCTGAATTGGCGTATAGGCCTAATAGTGTTGGCTATGTTTCTGAGCATATAATTTTATAACATTTTTATATATATTAATCTCGTTTAAGATTTAAAAACGACTTATCTTTTAAAAAAAATATTGTCAATTGAAACAGAATATTTAAATCTATAACTTTGTCCTATTTCATCATTTTTGTGATAAACAATCATTGGGCATAAAATATTTTACCTTGTGTAAAATATTTTACACTAAATATTTCATATTTAGTGTAGCAAATTTAATTTAAGTAATACTATCCGCACTTTCTTGTAAATTATGTGTTCTGTGATAAGGCAAGTGTTCTGATAACGGTATATTGTTGTACAGAACACGTGACAAGCATACAATTGCAAGTTTTAATTTATTAGTTTTAGTTTATTTAGAAAGCACATTTTGTAAGTAATCTTTAAAAATATTGAGCAATAAAGTACTTCAAGTAAAAGTTACTAAAACTATCATCAAAAAGAAGACACACAAATTATGCACTACATACACAAAATATACAGTATACAAGATTATATTACATATGCACTATATACACAAATTAATTTTTATTACAACATGAGAAACACCGGATTTTAAGAACAAATATAAACAAATAATACTTTTTCTAAAAATCACGAGTACGTTACCTTCCACAGTGAATAGAAATTTGTCAAACAAACATTTGTACTTGTTTAAATGACATTTAGCCGATCCAGTAAATGATTACCAATACTTTTGTGACAAAGGACCGATGTTTTTAAAATGTTTAACACCTGAAGATGACGTAAGTCCGCCGAAACTGGTAGCCAATTAAATAGAACTGCATAGGACTGTATAGACAAATACAAGTAATATAAAAAAGATTTTTTTAAAGTCAATTCTTACTTATTTCAACAAAGAAAAATCTTATTTTAGTTACTTTTTATTTAATAATAACATTATGACAGAATCACAATATTAAGTGGCAAAATAGAAAGTGAATTTCTTTGAAATTTTCCATTTTTGTTTCTAAATATAATTAATGAATTAATATTTTAAGAAACTGTATTAACATCTAGTGTCATCCACTACAAAGTTTAAAAAAATATATTTGAACTTGAGTGGTTGAATAAAAAGTATTTTATTAACGATTGAAAATTTTAACAAGATATATAAATATAAACAAGGAGAGTGTGAACTAATAGTAGGAATTGAATAAAAGGTAATATAAGGTAGGGTTAACCTTAAAACTCATATTACGTTTTTCCAAAACCATACGTTATATTCAAATAGAATTAAATATTGTTTTTAATACGATAATTGTTAAACTACTCGTACAAATTATTCCTTTGTTTCAATTTACCGTATTTGTACTTACAAAGAAATAAAACACAACTTATTACTTCTTCTTCTTTTCCAAACACTTAATATACAGGAAATACTAGAGGCTGTGAAAGAACTGAATAGATTACGTGAACAACTTTAACGTGAAAAACCTTTTAACATTTTCACGGCTGCTAACAGATTAACATTTTAGTCTAATCTGTTTTATTTAATAAAATGTACTTTATATTGTATAATATGCAGTAATTATTTACGTTTAAATAATTAGTTGCAGTTATATAAAACTATAGTTTAAATGAAGTTGTTTACTGCAAACAAATAATTATTTATTGAAGTGGGAAGAAATTTGTTTTTCGGATAATATGGCCTGTTGGATGTAAATTTGATTTTGTTAACGTTTCTAAAATAAGGAAGTGAAAAAAATAAATAATTTAGAAAGTAGACTTTCTGTTTTTGGTGTCTTTTAAAAGGGTTACGTTCCTCTTTATAAATATGAATTTTCAATTTCATATTAAATTAAGTACCATTTAGTACAAGATATAATTTACAAATTGATTCTGAAGTGCAAACTTCTTTATGCACGTTTATACTTTTAGATGAGTGAATCCGTATTTAGGCTATGGAAAAACCGTCACCGATTCGAAACTATATGAAATGAATTTAGGTT
Organism: Callitettix versicolor; assembly: GCA_022606455.1. Taxonomy (NCBI): domain Eukaryota; kingdom Metazoa; phylum Arthropoda; class Insecta; order Hemiptera; family Cercopidae; genus Callitettix; species Callitettix versicolor. The sequence continues at coordinate 68,647,055 of CM040183.1, read as the reverse complement.
TAAGTTATTTAATTTTCCCTAGTGCATTATTGGTTCAGTGGTATGTTTTCTGATTATGAAACTAAGTGACGTGAGATCAAATCTCGGTTCTGACCTAAAGTTTTTTTAATGAAGTTTCAATTATAAAAAAATTTATATTATTCTTTTGGAGTATTCAAATTAAAGGATATAACCAGTTAAGGTTAAAACATGTTGATTTATAATTGTATGAAATATTTTTTGTAAATAATATAAAATTTATACGATTCAATATAACCACATGATTTTAAAAAAACAAACCAATATTCTCATATTACATTGTTTTGCAAAGAAATTTTAATTTGGAAACAATCTGAAGGTCCGTCTTTTTAACACAACCTCCACGTTTTGCTCACATTTTTTTTAAATATCAAAAATTATAGTAAATCAGTTTATTAAATTCGGAATAAAATAATTTTCTTCAAAAATAAAAATTCATGGACACAGTGTATTCCGGCTTTTCCCGCAAATTGTAAGTTTTTTTTTATTTCAATTTTTTTACATTTGCTTAAATTAATGTATGTAACAAAAATTTTAAGCAAATATTATTGAAACGCTTTTGAGAAATTAAGTCAATTTTTTAGTTTCTTTAATAGCTACTGGATTTGGAGCGTTCTGCTTTCACTTATACTTATTTTTGTATTACATTTTGTTTTGATTGTTAACAGTGTTTAGTAAATTACGGACTTTATTATTTTTTTTTAATTAGAAACATTGAAATCCTGAGATATGGACACACACACACACACACACACACACACACACACACACACACACACACACACACACACACACACACACACACACAACACACACACACACACACACACACACACACACACACACACACACACACACACACAGGAGATCTGAAAACTGATTGATCCGTCAAAATCTAAACACAGGTATTTTCATGATGATTATATTTTAGTTTTTAGTGAATTTCCTTTAAAAAATAAGGTATTGGAACGGCCATCTTTATTTGAATTAGGTGCAAGACGATTGAGCAGAAAGACAAATGCCTATTTAACTCCATTAACGTGACAAGTAAAATTAAATACTTTTGTTTGAAAATAATGATAGAAATTTTCATTGAAGCATGATAAAAATTCAATTTTTTAAAATACGCACACAATAAAACAAAAGTGTTAACTACACTTTCAGAGAAAAACATATTTCAATAGAACCAGCCATTATTTTATGATTATATACAAAATTAAGTACGTTTTGGTTTTACTGAAATTAAATTATTTCATTTTAAACACGGCACCTTTTTCTTTATGAAAGTTATAAAAAACACAGACACTGTAATAAGGCAAAGACAGTATTATTCTGTATGCATCATAACTCTATGTTTTATTGCGAAGGAAGACGTATTTTCACTGTAAGCTTGTAAATAATACGCAGACGTTTTGTGCAAAGCCCTTAAGCCCCCTCCCCCCCACTATGAAGAAAAAACAAATTGTCTGTACATTACGAAATAAAGAGTTTCAAATTTAGAAAGTATATGATTTAATTCTTAAAAATATTTTTAAAAATGTACTATTAATTTTTATGTTATTGAAAAAGTCAAGTTTTTTTATTGTTACTGTAAAAAATTATATAAATTTGAAGTAAAAAGAAAATAATATTTGTGTAGTATATAAAATGTAATATTTTATTGTTGAAAAACATTGTTATGCTTATCAGTAAAACAAACACGAATGTGTTAATATGAAGACAATAATTATTACTAAAGGACAAAACTTTCGTATTTTTATTAATTTAACAAACATAGCAACTGAATATTAATAATAATTATTAAATAAAACAAAATAACATAAGTAAAATGAGAAGAAAAATATTCCATGACAAATCAATTTAGAAATTTGTCATTTGAAGTGTAAGAACAATTGTTTTTTTTTTATTTTATGACAACTTTATTACACACAATTTATTACATAGATGATTGTACAAAGAAACGTAGTAAATAATTAACATGATATATGAATAGGGCGATCCTCAGTGGCGTTTCTCACTTATTGTAGAACGTTACTTTTCATATTGAATGCATTTTGTACGTTAGTATTCCATGCTCATTGTAGTTTATATTAAGAAAATTAAATTTATCTTAATACAGAAAGTCTGTTTCGTTTGATTCTTCATTCAGCTGGATGTGACGGTAAGTTTCCTGGAATGCAGTGACGTGTCGAAGAACGCCTGTCACTTCAGAAAGTTCTAAGTCGAAGTGAAGGGTTGAATTTCTAACGTAACTAAGTGCATTTTTAATAAGTGTGAAAAATCGATTTTTTTAGAGTTTGGAATCTTCTTATTTTCGAGTTGGAGGAAGACAATGTGTATTACTAAATCAGTCTTACAATAAAATATAGATTAGTTTTTTTGTAATATAACAGGCCTAGAAGAGTAAATGAAGGTTTAATTACATACTTTACTTGAAAAAAGGTTTCGTATTTTCTTGACTATGTTTGAAGTATTAGGTTCTATGTACATTTACAGTATAATAATAGGACGAGATAATAATTTTCTAATAATTGTATGTTTTACATAATAACATTTGCTTATTTATAGATTTGTACTATAATTGTTTATAATTGCATCTGTTTAAAAAACGTAACGTTAAAAACAAGTAAGTGTTTTAAAATGAAGAAATATAAAGATAACTGTAGAGCTAGCTGTATATACTTTAGGAAGGCGGCAGATTCAGCTTAAATGCGGAACGTCTGTGTTTCTGCTAAACTGGAAGGATGCCATCTTGATAATTAAATGTTATAACTGCTATTTTATTTATTGTATTTACAGGCTGTGTTCAAGGCCTTTTTTTAAACTTATGTCTAGACTTCGTAACTGTAGAAAACAATTTTTTAGTACTTTAAATAAAAACAAAATTTTAATATTTGAAAAATAGTAAATATAAGTAAAAATAATAAGAAAGGTCGTTTATTTTAGAGGTTGTAATTTCTTCTAGCTGCACCTATTGAGAGGATTTAGACGTCCCTCGCGGCACCCGAGTCTAACACACACTTACACTTACAACACTACACTTACGACTTTAAAACTTTACTCTCACACTTACATTTAGGGAGGCGATTATAGCCTCAATGTGCTTTCGCCTTCAAATAACAACAACAAATCTTAATAATTTCAGAAATACTACCATCAGGGACATCGGCTTTGCTGTACTAATTTGTACTTTGTAAATCTTAGTCGATTCAGTTTAGTTCTTCGTGAGTTATAACTTGCTTTCCTAGGTTTTCAGCTTTGTAGAAGTTACTGATGGATTGATGATCATTTGTATTTTCAGCTCCATTGATTCAACCTTCATAAGTAATATTTTCTGCTGGTAGCACAATCTGCATTCCATACTACCTTCAGCTAATCTCACAGTGTTCCAGTGTTTCTTGAACTCTCCGTGTTCAGTTATCGAAGGACTTACAATGCCTCTGATGACAACCTTAACCCAGTGGTGCAACAGAAGCACATAGAATTTCGAAGTAATTTTCCAGCGTTTTTTGATTTCTTGCTGCGGCTTAGGTAATGCAGCAGGCAGATCCTCAGAGTCAATCCTTTTTCAGAAGTTACGGATCAAGTTTGCCGACTTCCCTTACCTACATTATTCTATCGACTAGAGGCTCTTATCCTTGGAGAACTGTTGTGGATATGGGTAAGGTCCGGGGCGGACATTCTGCGTAGCCCTCTCCCGGATTTTCAAGGTCCAAGGGGAAGATCCGGAAACCACCGCAACTACGGTGCTCTTCGCGTTCCAAACCCTATCTCCCTGCTATAAGCTTCCAGGGAACTCGAACGCTTATAGAGAAAAGAAAACTCTCTCCGGACCTCCTGCCGGCGCCTCCGGGTCTCTTCGGGTTGCCCCGTCGAGCTCTCAGACGAGGGCCCGCTTATGAATGGTACCGCAGCCGGATTCCGGAATAGGAACCGGATTCCCTATCGCCCCGTGAGTCACCTTCTACGTATCGTGCGCGTGCCGTCAATTTCAACAGCTCTCCATCGACATAGGATTTCTCCTAGGGCTTAGGATCGACTGACTCTTGTGCAACAGCTGTTCACAAGAAACCCTTCTTCACGTTAGTCCATCGCGTTAGTTATACTTCGCGGGAGTATTTGCTACTACCACCAACATCTGCACCGACGACGGCTCCAGGCAGACTCACGCCCAGACCCTTCTGCGCTCATCGCCGCGACCCACCTACTCGTCAAGGCTTAACGGCCCGGTAACGGCGTAGGTGCCACCCCCTGTGCCGTTGACGGCCGAATATAGGCATGACGCTACAGCGCCATCCATTTTCAGGGCTAGTTGCTTCGGCAGGTGAGTTGTTACACACTCCTTAGCGGATTCCGACTTCCATGGCCACCGTCCTGCTGTCTTAAGCAACAAACGCCTTTCATGGTTTCCCATGAGCGTCGTTTAGGCGCCTTAACTCTGCGTTTGGTTCATCCCACAGCGCTAGTTCTGCTCTAGATCCAAAGCTTGACACTTTTTTTGTTAGTTTGTCAGCATTTTCATTATCCTTAAATCCATTGTGATCCAGTATCCAACGTAACACCACCTGGTTCAGAAATGAAAGATTTAAGATTATGGTATACTCATACTAAATTTAGAAAAATATTTTTTGGTGCGGAGAGAGCACGGAATGGGTAGAGTGCTTGTAAAATTTTGTATAAAAACTCAGGAAGTTTTGAATAATTAAGCGAAATATTTAACTAATTAGTCAAGCACGTAATTAAACTTTAAAGATTATTTTTGTAACAATATTTAATCGCGTTATTTGCTTCTTGGCAGATTTTCAAACTACAAGAAACATCATTAAAATAGATCGGCATCCGGTGTGCAGACACTCTTCCGGTTAGGAATGGTGAGAAGTTCGTGTCTTGTTTAAAGTTAACTGGATTCTTCCTATTTCCTGCCGAGCAAGTTGTGGCGTCTTTTATACTTGTTCCGGGTGACGGTAAGCTGCCGTGTAGTTGTGGACCTCCTCGATGTTCTGCCGAACAACGATTTTCGGCCTACATTTATACTCGAAATTATGACAGAAACCAAAATTTCTCAGAAATACATTATTAAAAACACAGAAAGAACGCCCAGATCAGGATGACGCTATTGTGTACGGGAAATACGAGAAGGGGCGCCGGCAATAAAGCCAGGGCAGAAATGTAAACATTAGACCCGAGATACGCGAGCACTGTGAACCAATCAGAAGCGATTATTGGTTGACAGTAGAATTGTGAATATGGTTCGTAGGTGGAGACTATTTGAAAGCCAGGAGAGAAGTTCGGGAATTCAGCGTGAGTGTCTTTCGGCTTTAGTAAGCTGAACTAGGTTGTGTAACTTAGTTCCGATGAAGTTTGGGCGATGGCACGCCTTCAATTAGCAAAATAGGCCAAACACAAAGGCTCGCCTTATCTCTTGCAGTTAGTAAGTAACTACAAACGAACCAGCATACAAGTCACACTTGTAGCAAACTACTTGCTACTCTACTGCTTGAGCTACGTGACTCACCAACTTTCTGACACTCTGACATCATATTAATTGTTTTTTAACACTAAATTACGTCACATTGGTCCACTATAATCCGACAAAAACTAAAACGTATTAAGACATTTCTTTCTATCACCATTTCATTCCCATTGCAGCCATATTTTAGGAATTAAAGGGTTACTTGTCTGTTTTTAAAATAAAAGGAAGTTCGATAAGCATTACTCGGAATAAATCATACGAGATACTTAGTATATAATACAATATATCTTAAATAGCTGTAAATTCACTTAATTAATTAAAACTATTACAATGAAATTCATCATTGTTTTATTTATTTATTAAGATCCCAAGTGTTTTTTTGTTAGTTCAAAAAAGTCATTCTTTCATTAAAATCGATTGATAAATGGAATTATCTCAGCGGAAAGTTGTAATTAACTGAAGCAAGTTTAATTACACTTTGCAAATCAATGCATCTTTGTAAAGTACGTTACAAAACGCATAAGCCACGCCGGGGTGAAATTCGTATTTTAGGAAAAGAAATCCTCGATCTCTACAATGAGAAACAACTTGCTTAATTAATGAAAAGCCACTTAGCATTGTTGTAAGTTATTCAAATGTTTCAAGTTAGATCAGAGGAGAATTATTGTTGTTACACAGTTCATGTGTTGTGCTATAAGAAGGCACAATTTTCTTTATGTAACACCAATGGTTGTGTTCTTAGAATGATAATACAAGTAAGTTACATTTGTTAGATTAAATATTTATCATTTACAAATCTACATATATTAAAAAAATAATCCTAATACAAATCAATCCGGTAGTTCTATTCTACTGATTTGCTTGTTTTTTTTTTAATTCAATTTAATTTACTTTATTTTTTCGGAATGGTAAACAGACATGTCATCAGAACATTTAGACGTTTAAATTTCATACTTAATGTCAGTTAGGCCTATACTCATGAGAAGACGAAGGTTCGGCGTCAACGAAGAAAGCAGTAACCCTTTCCCTGTTCCCAAGGTCCAATGTTAATCTTATAGAGGATTATTTTATTTGATCAGATGATCTCAGAAACACATGTTCAATAATCGCAAGAGTTAATTAGGTTTACCTCAGAATGCAACACAAACAACTATTTCATACCAGATGATTACGCGATATTCGGCTTCGGCAGGAGAAACTCTCGTATATTTTAATTTTAAATATTTCAGGAAATTATTCTTTTAATACAATAAATGATGATTTATGTTAGCTATAAGGTGTATTTAACACCTTGCAAAATTATTTCCCCTTTGTAAAGTGAATTACAAAATGCAAAATACAAAATACACTGTAGTGAAACTCAAATTTTGGAAAAACTCTGCAATTGAAAAAAGCAAATTTTACCCCAATTTTTGTGATAACAATTTGTAAACAAAACACAATTTTCAAGTTATCAAAACCAATATTGTTTTTGATGAGATAACAATTTTCTTTATTCCCCCTTAAATCCTCTCAAATTGACAATGCTACAACTGATTACAAGTACCTCTAAAAGCACTGCTACATGTATTACGTCATTTGGAAATTATGCATTATTTTCTAATATATATCTCATAGAATGAAATTGTGTTATATTCATATACAGACACTCTGTACACTATTCGAACTGACTAAATCAATATCTCGTTAGAAGAAACTTGGTGGAAGGCAAGATAAATCACAATCCCATCTCACATTACTACGTTGACAGTAACCGCCAATTTGAATATTTTAGTAAATATTTAGTGCTTTAAAAGCAAAAAAAAAAATATTAAATTATTCTTACACAACTTATTAATATTTTTAAAAAAACCATTGATTTAAAACACATTTCTCATTACAAATCATATGTCTATAAAATATATATGTTAGTTTAATTTTTTCTTCTTCCATTGAAGTATTTATACTATCTACTTTAAAAATCTTTTCGCCTTCCTTATTTTTATAGAACTGTCAAAGAGGTACAGTTTTAATGGCTAATTTTAACTGGAAAATGAAATGATAAGCAATGATTGCAAGATCCAGGCTCAAATCCCTGAAATGAGCGGCCATCAAACATCTGACATAGCGGTTATTATAATTATATATATGTGCATATAAAATTCATACGTAATGATAATACATATATAATCCATTACGTGTAACGTAATATTTAGGTATTTACAAATTATTTATTTAATGTAAATAAACAATAAAATAACCTTAACAATAGTAAAATTAATAATTAATCTACTTTATCTTTTTTATAAAAATTTTAAAAAATTGTTTATGATCATTAAATAAAATTTGTATAAAAGGATAAGTTAAAACAATTAAGCATTTTACTACTGCTAAGGTTATTTTTTATAAAAAATGCTTAATATAAAAATGTACGTTTATTGTTAGTTTTTAGAAATTTGCTTCTATTATGTTATTGAGTCGCTGTCTGCTGCAAACACCTAATAACACAAAATAAATGTTCCCTCAAGAAGAAACAATTATAACAGAAACAATTCGTTTTCTCCAGGAAGTAATTTGCCTCTTCAATACTCTTTAATCCTTTAATAGAAATCCATTTATTTCTTTTCATAGTTTTGTCTAAATCCTTCCCTAGCGCAGCATTTAACCTTCTCGAGAAACTATTTCTTAGGCTTGGATAGTACGAGGCTTGACAATTCGCTTAGGCAAATCGTTTCCAAATAAGATCCGTTTGTTCTTTTCGTAATGACAGCCATTCAAAATCTTATGATTTTAAAGTTTTTTTACTGAAAATTGTTTATATATATATCATTTCAACAGCGTAATAAACATTAAACAAATAAATAAATAAAATTTTATAGTTTAATATTGCTCGGTATTACGAACAAGAATAGGCCTATATATCTCGCAAACATCATTCCGTGTTCTGGTTTTAATGAAATATTCTATCAGTTTAAGATCATTTCAAGCGAGATTATGGCTTTACAAACAGATAGTAAATAGTTAAAATAGTACAATATATCAATCGTTAAGCTTTATCCACGCACGCGTCTCACTGCAGCTCAGGTAAAGCCTTCTAATCCTCGTCTCTTACCACAACGTTACAGAGCTTTACGATCAGCTGTTTACGATCCATTCTGAGTGTATTATCTAGGCCATTCTACAGTATGTTTTAAAATAAGACACAAACTTAGCTATTAATTTTCACGTCATCAGCTGATCGGGAAAAATTATAAATTATTTCGAAACGTTGCATTTTAGATTTTTCGTTTAATTTAACCGAGAAAATTAGATTATCTCGAATTATTCACAACGATTGCGTGAAAATTATCTTTAAATTAAAAATGTAGTAATTTTAATTTTGCTCTAAGGGAGGACGGCCGCTACGTGAGTAGCGGAGCTGAACTGAGCTGAGCCGAGCTGAGAGAAAATTAATGATAACCGGAAGCAAAGTTCAGTCAGTTTAAAGGTCGCTTTTGTATCCTTTAAATCTAAATATTTAGGCCTACTGTACCGGGATCCTAGGAAACCACTATTTTAAAAAACTGTAACCTAGGCAACGAAAACTTAGGTAACGAGACATAATAAGTTTGGAGGTGTGGTCAGCGTGTTGGGAGAAGCGGAGTCAGCTTCAAAACCGAACTAGTCAGAGTCGAAGCTACGTGGAGCGGAACCCGCTACTCCACTTGACTCCAATTAGTTCCCCTTAAACTTTCAAAATTACATTAAAAAAATAGGTTATGTGTTAAATGTGTAATTCACTCTGTTCCGCATTTGGTGACCACTCAGTCTTAAGAGCAGCTTTAAAAATTCACTTTTAAAAATTTAAGTTCTCTAAATTATAACATTAATTTTGCACTTTAAATATTATAAATATTTTCAAAATTACTTTTTAGTAATATAATAACATTATAGTTAAGGAAAATAAGCATTTGAAGTAAGGCTATGCGGTAAGGTCCTCATTGACCTATATTATATATCATGGAAAAGACACGCTAAGCAGCATGTAGGCTGCAGGAGTCTGGCTATCCTCAACTTTGGGCCGTGCTAGATTCACAGAAAAGATTAGAAACCCGATTCTAACGATGGGAACTGATCATATGGTCAAACAACAAATGGTTTCTAACCCTTTGATGTCAAGATGACATTTGGGGAGGAAGATCGCATGTTGGAAAAACTTGGAGACCTAGTATGTTGCGTAGATGGCTCCAAGACAAAGACAGTCACTGCTGCAGGGACGTACTGCCCCAGAACAAAGGCGTCCCTGGGACAATATGCAATAGTATTTCAGGCCATTAATGACTGTGTTCGGGAGAATTTGAAATGGGCCTTCTAGAAAGCTCGTATTCATATTTACACCGACTGTCAGGCAGCAATCAAAGCACACTTGTGGGTCTTAGAATTCGGTCCAAGCTAGTCCGGGAGTGTCAGGGGAAACTCAATGCTATGTCTCTGGAAACTGATTACACTTCACTAGGTTCCGGGGCATAAGGGGTTGAGATTAATGAGGAGTAGACTGACTTGCTGGTCTGTGATCTGCATCTGAGTTTATTGGACCCAAGCTGACTTAAGGAATTTATTTATGGTTGGTCGGGTTTGGTATAAATAGATGGATTAACAAGCAACACCAAGAAAGATGGGATAGCCTTCATGGGCATTCATGGGCAAGCGCCTCTGGGTGAGATTTCTCATGGAGGGACGGCAGATGTCTTGGACAGAACATAACTTCGGAAAGTCATGGAGATCATTACTGGGCACTGTGGTCTGAAGGTGCATACAAACAGAATAGGTGTGTGCCACGGAGAAACTGTGCAGGTTATGCTGTAAACACTGGTAAACTGCAGAACACATAATTTACGGTTTTTAAGTGTTTGATAACAGGTGGCTAAGGATTTTTGGTTTTCAGGACTCTTGGGTCCTCCAGAAGAATGAACTAGTCAGTGGATTTTTGTTACTTACAAAGGACACCAATCTGCTGAACTAGTACTTAAGAGATTTAGTGGCACAAGAGGTTGATCGCAGAGTATGGGCTTTTATAATCCCTTCCTTTAGTACGTAAGCTAATTTAAGGCCCAGACCCATTAAGTGAACTGATAATCGATTATGACCTTAATGACACGTTATATTAGGAGTGAAGTGTTTTGTTTTATAAAGATTTGTGTAAGAAACAACTTTTTAAAATTATTTTTGATGTAATTTGTCACGAATTCAGTTTCAAATCACAAAGATATGTTATTTTGCACATTCAAATGAACGGGAATATCAAACTGTAAAAAGCTTTTAGTTGTAAGTTTGGTAAAATTATTCAAACTTAAAAAAAAAATTATTTTTACATGGGGTACAGAGAATTTCTTTACCCAACAAAATCTGCTTATCACATTCAATTTTTTTAAAAAGTGACACATTTTTTGAACTTCATGTATAAGTTACATATTGTCGAAATTAATTTTTTTGTTAAGTTTATTTCGCAATTTGTTTACGTGATGTTATTAAATGTTTTTTAAACATTTTTCTCTTAGATCAACATTTTCTCAATTTTAAACTATATTTTAAGATTAACGAAATTTGTACAATCTCAAATACAAGTTCTAAAATAAGTGAATTTTAAATCGAAAGTGAGCTACTTGATCCGTTATGACGAAAAGGCTTAAATTTAGGACCTAAAATATATAAATGTACTTAACAGTAGAACAAGTTTTTATTATGTTAAAATTTTAAATACAAAATGTAGTTTATGGCTTCCAAAATCCTTTAAAATACCCAGAATTCTTTGCATGAAATTATTAAATATTTTTCATTAATTTTGTAATAATTGAATGTAAAAATTTTATACGTTTTATTTTCAAGTTATTTCAAAAAAACTATTTGTATCTGAACAGGGTAAATTTTTTTTGCTTGAGTTTTTCTTTTAAATTTATGTATCACTCTTATAATTTTAACCAAAGTTTTAAAAATATTTCTTAGAAAAAAAAAAAAGGAAGATAATGAAGCAGTCATTTGTACATAAAAAAATAAATTTTAACTTGTAATCACATAATTTTATTTTTATAATTAAACCTGATTATATATTTTATTTTATAGTCTGCAAATAGTAATAATAATCCATTACTTCATAAAACTACACTTTTATATACATACGTACTCGACAATTAAGATTACAAAGTAATATAACTTTGATTAATTAATTATTACGCACACCTACTAAAAATTAAAATAAAGCATATAAAAATCGTACACAATAACAGACACACTATTTATAGGTAGGCCTATACACAGGAAATACTATTTAATTTATTAAATTATAATAAATAACAATTAAAAAAAATTAATTGATTTATAAAACAAACCAAGTGCTAAAAATTGTAAGAAATCAAATTAAAAAGTAGCCCACGTTTACACTGAATCTAACAACCGTTTTGGTGAGCAGCACGCATGCACACAAAATTATTAATGAGCGGCTGGTAATGAGTTGAGTGGTGCTGTGTTTGTGACTAAGGTATATTAATGCACACTACAACACACTCTAGACTTCATCAGCCTGAGTCAAATCGTGGTAATTGTGCAGCGCTGATGATCAATACTGTTACCAGTAGAGCTTAATGCATGTTTGCAGTCAACTATCCGACAAATCGAAATACTACCTTAATGTATGGCAAACAGGGCTGAACACAGATCGATATTACATGGCGTACATGGATCGATTAGAGAACTTGAGTAGGCAGACCCCGACTACGTCAAAGCAACATGTGCGATCGCTGTAGCTGTGATAATAGTATAACCCACCCACAAAACGTTAACCTAAAATATTGTACAATTGTCCGATTTATTTATATATCACACCTTCAACTAATTACCTTATAGCATAAACCTTCTTGAAACAGCTTAAACTTACTACCTATTGTTACAAATTATAAAATATTATTTATCATTAATAACCTCAATTTTATTTATTATTAAAACATTAAATTGATTCAAACGAAATAGTTGTTTTAATATCAGTTACCGCCTTTAAATATGAGACTAAACACTCCGTTAGAACTGCTATTATGTAATTCAAGAGAGCTTCAGAACACGGGATGAGTCTTGAATGGCTCATTTTTAACGAATTTCCATTGGAAAATACATAATTGAATCATCTATCATAGTGAGGCCCAGTCTCAAAACTTTGAAATTAATCTCATTTCAATATTGTAATATGTATTTTACATTGAAATTACGAAAAATTTATAACAATCAGGATAATATTAGTATTTCAATGTAATTTTCAAGTTTAAAATTCGAATGTATGCCAATTTGATTCAAATTTGGCTCCAAAATTAATTTTCGTAATGGGACTGACGATTCGTTAAATGCGATAGCACAATACGTTTAAGATTCTTAATGTGACGTCATTTCCATGTCTTAAAAATCGTAACTTTTTATTTTAAACTTTTTTTTAATTTTATTTTACAATATTAATCAGCATATGTTGTCATTTGAAATTTCAAATTCCTTTGAAAAACTGTCTGGCTTCGTTTTTGTATTTTCAATGTTATTTAAAATTAAATTTTTTTTTCTGAAATCACATTTTAGAAAAAATTAAGATAAGACAAATGTTTTTTGGGAAATTTGCTACCATCACATCAACAAGACAAATGTGTATCATTATTATTTTCGTGCAAACTTTATTGGTCAAAGTTGGTACTTTGAATACAGAATATACAATAAATGTAACCATGTTTTGTATCTATGAATGACATTTAGATTAAACGTTTATATTTAACCTAGTATTGGTAAATTAAACTATTTTAAAAATTATTTGTAGAAAGGATAATACATTTTTAGCGGAACATAGCTGTCTCGTTGGCATGATGGAAGCCAATTTTCAAAAAAAAAATTATCTTACCATTTTTTTGAAATTCTCATTTCAACATCATAATCAGTATTAATCGTCATTTTAAACGTTTACATTGAAAGTACAAAAATGATTCCTGACAGCAGTCAAAATATTTTTTTTTAATTTTCAATGGTTTTTGGACAATAAAAATGATAATATATACACTACTTAACACTTATAACGACGATGAAAAAATTAAGGCAGGATAAACAAGATTTTTTTTTTAAATTAAGTGGCCACCATTTTGAAACTATTGAAAGAAATTTACTGGTTGAAAAAATATGGACAAGTTCTTTGAAAAGCTATTATCAAAATAATATTTTGTATCAAGTTTGAATAAAATGTGAATACAACTGCGAACATAAGCTTTCTGAAACACACTCTCGTCTTGCATATATAGCCTATATGGGGGAGACCTCAGTAAGAACCATTGCATGACTGGTCGCTGACGAGGTCTTAGAGAAAACAAATCATTCCCGGTAGAATAGTGATCTCGTTTCATCAGTTTGGTTTCCAGAAATAAACATTTTTCTATACAACAAACAGATTTACTGGATTACTGATATAATAGAAAAGCTCTCGAGGAGAAAACAATAACTTCAGCAGTTTTTTCAGTGAAAAGACAAGCTTTTAAATTGAAAGCGATCGAAAAGGAAACAAGTTATTTTATATTTGTCTTAGCTATAAGTATTAAGTAAATACTTAAACATGTTTTCCAGACAATATTTTCATTAAATTGTAGAATCCGTTGTTAAAAAATTGCGTAATTGGTAATATCACATTGGAAATATTTGTTTACTGGTTTAAAAAACAAAAACAAATGTTAATAGGTTTTTTTTGGTGTTTAACGTCCGACTATTGTGCACACTTGGGCTAATGCAGACGATGGGATGATTTATAGCGTATGAAAATGCCAAGCCCTCCCCGGGAATCGAACCCGGGTCCTCGGGGTGAAATACGCTATCCACTAGGCCACCGAGGTTAATAGGTTTGTTAAACAGTAAATAATATTTTAGTAAGGTTTAAAAAAAAGAATAACATGTTACTTTACGTTAAGGATATTTAATACAAACTAAATACTTTACTTTTTACCAAAAATATATAAACCTCTTTATATTGTTTAACGCATGTGTGCGTGTGTGTGTGTGTGTGTGTGTATACACAGAGATAAAATGTAAAGTTCGTTTTATCCCATTTTAATTCTTTATGATGGAATTTTTCAAAACCGTTTCTTAGCGAGCGTCTAAGGCATTAAAGAAAACTATGTGAAGTTTCATTGTAATCTGTTTGATGGTTTTCATGAAACAGTGATTTGTAAATGAGCAGTATTTGAAATATATATGTACATGATAATAATTCATGCATTTTTTTACTTAGAATTATGTTAATTGTAAAACAAGTAATTTCTAGTTGCATTAAGTGTTAGTTAAAACAGGCTTTTTGTTTCGTTTTCTTCTGTTCTTTTGTTGTTATTTCTCTTTATCTTTGAAGTAAATCCCAATACAGACTTTACCTAAAGAATCTCCATTTACTTTACCAACTCTGTTTTTTATTGCGCCTTCCTTGTTTCAACATTACTTTGTTTTAGTATAAAACAATTCGTTACCATTGTCATTACGATAATGAGTACCGTTCATGAATGAAACAACGTGTAAATCTGCAACAAATGTTTCTACGTTTGAACGAAATCGTATTTGACGTTTTCTAGGTGGCTCACGAGTCAAATATGAAGTCAGACTTCAAGTCAAGCGACGACACAACTTTTCTTCTATAAATACATGAAATGTAGACTGCACCGGTTTTCCATTATATTTTTTTTTGTCCAACATCCATATTTTGTAAGAATTATGAGGACAAATGATCAACATTTATAGCAAAGGAAAAGCAGTTTTCGTACTTAATACATTGAGTTGAGCTAGTTCGGAGACGAAGAAGACTGACTATAGTTTAAACACACACACATACATACTCGTGTATATATATATATATATATATATATATATATATATATATATATATATATATACACACACACACGTATATATGTGTGTGTGTGTGTGTGTGTGTGTGTGTGTGTGTGTGTGTGTGTGTGTGTGTGTGTGTGTGTGTGTGTGTGTGTGTGTGTGTGTAGGAGGGGAGAGAGGGAGAGATAGGTAGGTAGATAGATACTAGATACATAGATAGATAAATAGTTGGAGTTAGGCTTTAGATTTAACAAAACCTTGGAAATCATGTGGTGATGTAGTACGTTAAGTCAGCTGATCGGCAGAAATAACTGTTTCTCAGTTGTTATGATTAAATGTTTGATTTCCGCCGCCATAGCGGTGAGGTGGGAAGCAATCTGCTAAGGAAGTCTGACTGGGTATAATAGAAAAACGCGAGTAGAGGGAGTGTCGGATCGGAATTCATTGATTGCCGCTGCTGTCGGAGATTTATAGCGACTGCACAAGCCATCACAGGCATTCAGCCCCTTCCCGGCGGCAGTTTTTAAATAGTTTTATATGCTATTTCTAATTAAGCAAAGCTCTCGATTTTGTTAAACAAAAATAGAAATATTTTGCCTGTACCGTATTTATACAAAGTGATCATTTCTCAAGCAGAATCATGATGTTGTCCAAAATTAGAATTGTTTGTACGAAAATTTGCTATCACGACTTCGGTATCAATTTTAGTTGCGTTTGACTGTTCGTTTATCTGATTCCTTTGTGAAATCTCTTCGTAATCAGTTTTACGAATGATAAGGTTATTTTTGTTTTAATTAGTCGATTGTTATGACGTTTATATTGTGTTTGCAGTTAACGACAAGTGGTACCAAAACATATTTCAACCAAACAGATCAAAATTGTAAAAAATCGAATGGTCTGAAGCTACAATACATGCGTTATGTAACAAAAGTTTCAGTCCGATGAATTCCAGACAAAAGTAAAAATCTAAGAAATTAAAATAAACAGTGGCCCAATTATATAACTTACATTATTGTTAATCTGAAATTATACACAAGTGATCTTAATAAAACTGACACTTACCTACATCGTATACAAATACAAATAAACGTATAAAACATCATTCTTGTACAATATGTCCAACTACTAATTCTCTAATAATTGTGATGGCTGGCTTTGTTTATTCATAATTTATATATATTTAATAAAATTATTTACTTCAAGGTAGATTTTTTGTAATTTAATGAGCATTATTACAGTACACAATTACAGTTACAGTCATGTTACTTCATCACCTGTATTTAAAAAAAAATAACTGAAAATTTTAAAACGTTACAGCAATTTCCTAGTGTATTTTTCTGTATAAAGTATTGTTTATCGCTTAAAATCTACTCAAATTTACATTATTTTACTCTATGTCTTAACGCTAACCTAATAAACAACATTTCACCAAATTTTGTAAACAAATTTCTAACCTCACTTAAAGTTTGGCTATTTTTATAAATGAAATATTATATTTAATTATTATTACCAATGGTGTTTTTACTTTGTTTGTGTGAGTATCTTGATTTTTAACAGTGCTCACGAATAATCATTATTGATTTTTTTCCCATTTTGCCTGAATTTTAAGTTCAGCCTGCCAAAGCTAGAGTATTACAATGCTATTAACGTTTCAACTTTACTAAAACATAATTATAACCTACAAATTTATCATTTTGATATATTTTAACAAAATAAACAAATAATTTATAACTTCAAACATAAATATTTCTAATAGGTTAGGTTCTAAAATATCATTACAGTATACTTGAATGAGTATTAATTTCAAGGTTTAATACTTTGCAAATGTAAAATGTGACATTGTATTCCTTTAAATTTGTTATACAAAACGTAAATGCTTTAAAACTGTTGTGGAGGGTTTTGTAGTAATTCTTTACATATTAATAAGATACACTGCACATAAATTTGAAGCATAAGCTTCCACATACTTGGCGACAATGTAAAATGTGACATTTTTTTTTGAATTTGTTAAATAATATAAGTAACACGTTTTAGTGCTTGAAACATGAATTTTCCGGCGTTAATCAAAATTATCTGCAAAAATAGTAATCAAAATTGCCTGAAGAAAAAATCAACTTTTTTCTGCTTAGACCCTCTAAATATATTTTTTTTATTCCGTAGACCCCCGTATGTTTACAATGTATTGCACAAATATCACCGCAAATTAAGCTTTTATTAGGAGCAATTCAGTAATAATTTGTTTTTAATAATTTGTATTTTGTATTATTAGATATACATTAAAGATATAATTATGTTTATAAAAGCAGAAATTTAAATAAAATATAAATCACACAAATTCGTAAAATTTTAATGAGATGCTTGCGGTTGATGTCCCTCGATTATCTTACTTATATCCGGGAAAATATTTGTTAATATTAATCGTAAACCACCACGTTCTGATATCTTGAATTGATTTCATGTCTTTGGCAATACATTATTTACATAGCTAAATCCTGCCTCAACCAAGTAAGAACTATGAAATACTAACAATAGTGGTTCGCTGATACTTGTTAATCTGATGTATTTTGTGCGGATGTTTTTTTAATGGAATTTATTTCATCGACCTCCGAATTTAATCGACCGCCTTCAAAATTCAATAGACCCCAAGAGGTCCACTTGGGCTCCGTTGAGAACCCCTGGTATATATGATGGCTGGATGGTCGAGGTACTGAGATAGATTAGTCTGCTTTTTTCCCTGAACTTCGAACTTTAAGATCTTAGGTTCGAGACTGACGTAAAGCATACCTTTTTGTTAACGTCAATCTCTCGCCCTTATTATTCTGACATAAAGTATGAAAAATGTGATGTCTTGTTAGAGGTAAGTTATGAACCCCTTTTGAATTGATACGGTCGAATTATTTACGTAAATAGTTTTTGTACTGCACTTCGATGGTGGACCTCTAACCCAATTTGCAACATATTGTTACAATTCATCTCCTTCAAAATCGTTTAGCTTAAAATTCACGAAAAGTAGTTTGAATTATTTCGTTCAAAATATTGATTGTTGCAATAATTTTTTAAAAATAAAAACCACTGTTTTATTTAATAAAACAAATATTGCTTTAGAGTTTCTCTGGACCGACTTGGCTAACGCGTGACGTCAAGAACAGATACATTAATCCATTACCTGACAACGCATGACAGCATCATACGTTTCCCACACGCTACACAACACTGCACCAGCTGATTGATGACACTTTAATTTCCGAATCTGTCTGGCGTTTAAGCGTTTAAATTAAGTGTTTTAACTGTGTTTGCGATTAGCGCAGTGACGTAAATGAATCCGATAAAAACGTTTCAGTCAATGCACGAAACGTTTAAGTTACTTAGCTAATAATAAATGATGTAAAAACTTTCTTGCATCATTGAAGAAGTGTGTAGGCCTACATATAGGAGGAGAATATTTTGAAGGAAAACAATGTTAAAATATTATACGTACTTTCAATAAAGTTTCATTGACCAATTCAGGGAACGTTTTTAACGCTAACTCGTATTCGCAATGGCGAATGATAATCCAACATTTTTGTTTAATAAGTGTTCGAGTTTTGTTGCATCATTTCATTTGAACGTAAAGAAACAATTCAGTTTCTTGGTTTCAATACTTCATTATTAACCCCAAATATAATGAACGCTTAATTTTATGTGGGTGTAAAAAGTCACATTCCCAGCGGTCTAATTTAATTGGAATTTGGCACAAAAATTAATTAAGAAAATAGACTGAACAAGTTCATTACTCAATAATATATTTCGAAATGACGGCATTTCAAAATTTCAATTTGAAAGTTCAAATCTGTCACTTTTTAAAAATCCATTTTCACAATCGTAATACACTTTTTATTAGCATTACATAATTTCAAATTTGATCGAATATACAAAAACTAACCCCAATGACGGTCAGACTTTCTATTTTTAATTAGATTTGAAAATTTAAAATAATAATTTATTCAGAATTTAAGGTTAGTTACTATTTGTTATTGAAACTTTTTTTTTTTAAACGCTTCCATCACGTCGGCGAGACACAGCATTAAAATACTACAGCGACACCTATTAGAGAATATGTCAGTTACTAACAACTTCCTCTTAATTAACGCTTGCTGAATATCCTGTTTTTTTCATTTACTCTGTTTTCAGTGGAATCCAGCAAGCAGATAACTAATTTCAGACAATGACAAGTTCATTGTGAGAAAACCGACTCCAGCAATAACTCAACGGGGAATGTTTTCTGTCTCCGCTTTACAAAATGGGAAAACTCGTAGTTAAGGACTCGTTAATGAGTTTTCCAATAGAACAAAACCTAAAACAAAATTCTGTTCTATTTAAATGTTTCAGAACACTGAAATACTGGCGGAGTACTTCTAAAAAGTATGCGGAAGGTAACTTTAAAAATCTAACTTGTATTTCAATACACAAAACGTTACTGTAACTTAACGGGAAGTTTTAATACACATCGTATTTCGGCTTGCACACAAAACTTTATTTGTCTACTTTCCTGTTTTACCGCTAAAACAGTACTGAATAATTGAGTAGCAGTTTTGAATAACTTATTTTGTTATTTTTTTATTAACAGTACGAAAGGAAATGTACAACACTAAAACTTAATGTGATAACAATGTTTATTGTTTAAATATTATTTGAAATTTACTAATACATTTTAAACAAGTAGTTTAAAGAACAGTAGACCTCGCATTATATTCTTAATTAATTGCCTTGCCAGCGCTTCTAAAGCGCTCGTAACCATTTCCGCCATTTTAACCGGTAACCAGTACATTTAGGATAAATGTTAACGGGTCAACTTTATTTGACATTTTGTGCTTTTTCTTATAATTACGAAAGGTCTTGCCGTTCAGCCAGTATTACAGGAAATAGCTAGCAGCTGCACTCGTCATCGTTAAACTATAGGGTGCTTTCTTTAAACGGAATTGATTGGGGAGAACCAAATACAAAAGTCATTCGGGATTTATACAAAGTATCTTCCTACAAAATTTTATGAAAATCGGTCAATAAGTTTGGCTAAAACTGCGTACACATCGTAAATCAGAGGCAGACATCTTGAAATGAAATTGAATGGAAACAATCTTACGCATACGTCGTTTGAGCTTGTTACAAGGTACCTTTGCACCAAACTACAAGAAAAATCGATCAATGCAAATCGATCAAAAAAATCGATCGGCTAAAATGTCGTTACAAACACAAACCAAATAACAAACGTTTAAGTTGAATGAGTCATTAACAAAATGTATTATGTTCTACGTGATTCTGAGCGGTAAACTTGGTGATTGCGTTGGTTCTCAAACATGTCTCTTAAAAGAGGTTGAGAGACCACTTTCCTTACGACTGCCACAAAGGTCTCACGCAGGTAATGGCTGTTGGTAGGTGTTTAAATATAAAATTCTTTATAGAATTAATTTTACGTAAGAATTATATTGTCAGGTCAGACAATTTAAAAGAATATGGAAAGTCACATGCCATTACACGATTTGTGAATGTGTTTTGAATCAGTCGAAATGAATACCTCGACATTTAAATTTCTTTATAAGGGGGGGAGTAAATATAACTGCACTCCATTGTTAAAGGCTATTTTCTCCATTACTGTAATATTACACAGACGGAAAAGCACATTTAAGATTCTTAGTTCTGGCCGCAGTTACTCCCGTTGCTCTTCTCTTACCGTTAACGCTGATCCCTCGTCCTCGTCAGTCTAACTGGTATAAAGTATTGACGTTAAAAAAATTAATGCCTTCTAAAATTGTGCCTTACAGATACGGATTGATATGAACATTTCATAGTCCCAGCTCATTGAAATTCTCCAATATGAAATTACATAACGAAATTCAAAGCATTACAAAAAAAATAACTTTAAATTCAGTAAGTGACACTTTACGTTGCAAAAAAACCTGACAACCCAGCTGACTGACAGCAAGCTGAATGACAGGACGCGCGCGCGTTCCTCAAACAATTTATTTTAAACATTCCACGGTAACCGTGGAGTCTGTGTCAGCTGGAGTAAACATGGATTACAGCATTCAATCCCAAGATTGGGGAGAAAATTATTAGCATATTTAATTATTCTGTTATAAACTAAAGTAATTGGTTTAAAATAAACAGTTTTTTTTTAATAATCAACATAATATATAAATATGTATTAGTCATTTCTAAAATAACGTAATACTTAATATAATTTTAGATACAACTTTTTAAAATTTAGTAATGAAACAAATAAATAAAATTCTATTTGTTTATTCCTGATCGATTTAAAAATTCACTTCAAAGTATTTCCCATCGTTTTATTGTTAACCCGACTCAATGCAGCTTTTCAAATTTGGAACACTTTTCTTAAAAATACTTCAACACAAATACAGTAATCGATTTTACATTAAAAATACGTTACGCCCATAACGAATTTACCACGAAACACTCAGCATACACAAATTATTTTGCCATTTTGCTTTCATCTCCCCCACCTTTTAACGCTGTGGCCCTCATCCACCCCCCCAGGCCACGGTCTAGTTGCGTTTCTGTATAAACAGAAAACGTTACACGTTCAACTACACACGCAGTCTAATTAAATTAAATGTAATTATTGGTCACTTATGATCTCATTTTAACTAAATATTGTCTTAAGTGCTGCTTTTCAACAATGTATCAGACAATGCATAATAATGTTTTACTTTTTATATTTAATGTATACTGTTTTTATAATGTTATGTACTGTTATTATTATTTACAGAAAGTACGAATTGTATTTGACGCAAAACAATTGGTAGTGTCAAATACTAGTGAAAATGTAAGAGTTTGAAGAAATTTTCAAACCAAAAACAGCTGTACAGAATGTGAAAGTAAAAACTGCAGACGTAATTCAAGCTATGCAACAAGATCTTCAAATTAAAAGTCCAAATAAACTGAAACAATAGTAAAGTAGTTAGGTTTTTATAGCTAGAAAAAAATTCGTAAAAGTTGAATTTGAAAATAAGTTTTTAAGAAAAATTCAAGAAAATAAAAACAGATTAATTTGAAAACAACCATAGAATTATACAAAAATACAAAAGTAATTTAAATATCTCAAATACTAAAAAAAACTACGATTGACTAGTTTAACGACCCACCAAAAGAATGAAGCTAGAAAGAATAACAAAACAGATTCTCACTTTTCGGCAAACACAAATTTGTTAGTGAAACAGTCTAACTATACGGAACTAAAAAGCACAAAATTACTTTTATTGTAGACTTTGTATACCGGCTTGTAGAATGGACTTTTATACAATATGACCAAAATTTTGTTGAACGTTTTAAAAATTAGGGGAATTTTTTGTTCTTTGCCGATAATTTCTAAACCAAATTTTCGAAAAGATAAACTTTGGTTTAGGTACTTAAGGACTACACTTTACATTTAATCGAAATTTTTATTTTGTAAAGAACGCCAACGGTCTGAGAACGATAATGCAGTTAACAGGTAAATTCATGTTTTTTTGTACTCGATTAGAAAAAATTGAGATTTTTGAATTAAATTTAATTAAGTTTAATGCTTATAAACTGTTCTAAATCCACAAATAAATGTATTTATTTCATTGGGTGATCAAAATAAATTTCTAAAACTCTAAACAAGAGACCTAATTACAAACGTGAGCTATTAACAATTACAATAAATTTTGAAAGCTTTGTAACTTCTTATTTAATTACTTAAGCTAATTATTACAGTTCCGTTGCTTGATTTATCTCTGTTGTTATAAAATGGCTTTAAAGGTGACATATAAAAATAAATTGTAAATTTCACAGTGCAATAACTTTCAACATTGTTATTACAACTAAACTTATTGATTGCAACTAAAAGAAAAGTTTTCTTTCACTTATACATTTCAATTTGTTTTGCGGACAATGAACAACAGTGATCAATTCATCTGTCCTTTATCTTTTTCTTCTTCTTCTTCAATTTAGTGAATTAAATTGATATTCTGTATTTACTTAGTCTAGTTGCAAAGAAATATATTAAAATATTCAAATTAGTATTTTACAAAAACTATTTAACGAAATGGTATTGTCATTAAATCAGTATTTCATGCTTCTTTAGAGATGCATAAAGTTACTATGAATTTGTCGATATTGTTTCCTAAACTGAATAATTCTTATTTGGGTTCAGGACTACATTTGGATAAATTGCATGAAAATAACTAAGTAAATCTTAAGAAAATTATCTTTCTAG
This sequence comes from Callitettix versicolor, assembly GCA_022606455.1. NCBI lineage: Eukaryota > Metazoa > Arthropoda > Insecta > Hemiptera > Cercopidae > Callitettix > Callitettix versicolor. The sequence continues at coordinate 68,623,491 of CM040183.1, read as the reverse complement.
CGCAATTTGGGTCCAATTTGACTCATACTTGGCAAATAATGATTTATTAATTCGTTAGTTTCTTAAATATTCTGTTACCTACCAAAGCTTGAAGGTTTTAAAATAGCGGTCATTGCAAATCAAAATAAAATTATATTTATTATTTTTTAAACGAAGCTTTTAATGTTAGCTTTGGCGAGAAGAGTGATTAGGAAAAAGTCTACCGAATGAAAGAATGAAACCGACGAGCAAACGAATTTCGTCTTTATATTTCTGTCTCTTTATTTTTATTTCTCTTTTTCGATAACAGTACACGGACATTACATAAAAACGTTGTGTTGTTTTGGTTTCGGTATTTTCCCTTAATTGAAGAACACGTGCACGTTGTAACCGTTTATAATACAATCGAAATTAATACAAACGTTTATAATAATTGTTGTTAATATTGCTAGTTTTTAACAAACGTAACCTGAAACTTATTAGCCTATCAGCTGTTCGATGAAATCAGCTGATCGTTACGAATTAATATAAAACAGCTGTTCTTTTACTACAACTACAATAAATAATGTCTAAGTAAGGTCCACGTATTTATTTATTTATCAAAAGAAAATATTTGTAAACATGTCTTCAGACTAATTATATATTCAGCAAAGATATCATTAACAAAAGCTTCGCTTCTGTCGGTAACTCCCCGAGTTCCATACGTGTACTATTTTTATATTAGGCTACACTTTTTAAAAGAAAATAGTTTTATTTTCGCAATTATCGTTACAATCGGTATAAATTAACAGTTTTAAACATCCAAATTCTTTAGAAAATAAAATATGAAACTTATTTAGATTGAGTTATACAGATTTTTAACGGTAACTGCAATGACGTAACCAGATTTTCAAAAAGCGATACAGAAAAGTTACGATATATTGAAAAAATTTGAAAACTGAGCTGATTTTACAGGTGTTTATTTTTTTAATTTTATAGATTATGTTATTTATATATAATTGTCTAAGTACGATATTTCATTATCGTAAAATGAATTTTAGTGTTAGCATAAATCACTTATATTCAAGCTAGCACTACAATGTCTTTTGTCCCAAGTTTAAATTGTTACGTGATGTATAATTGTTACTATTTGTAAATTTGCTTTAATGACGTAAGCGAGAAATTAGCGTGCGCCATTATTTTTTTTCTAAATGAAACATAATTCCAATCGTTTTCAAGTATTTCATTCTATTGCTATTAAATTAACAGTGCTACCAACATATTGCTGCTTTAAAGCTACAAAAGCGTTATAACTTTACAAAAACGCGACTTGCTTTACAGTGGTCTACAATCAATAAGCTCGACTCTTAGAAAATGTTTATTTATACGTTTGCTTTCAGGCAATAACAATGTATCGCGCACAAACCTCTTGTGAAACGTAACTTACGTCGCTAAAGGATATGAGAATTTATTTTAAACCAAGAAAACTCAGACGGAAATATTTCGTTCGTTAACTTTGGAACTTTTACATTTCTGACAAAAGACGTGAAAATATAAATATAAAAGGTTCTAACCTTTTTATTTTACTGTTTATGCACTTATTAAAAAATGGCTAGGTTTCGTAACTTTATCAGCTTACTATATAAACGCTAGGGAAGTTCTACGTAAAAACAAGCGCTCGCTTGCTAGCCTTTAAAGCGAAACCGTTAAGTTTCCCTTTGTGTTTTAAAAATAAATACCTCCAAAACACGAATATTTCAAAGAAATACTTTCCTTGGGACAGTGAATTACCCTCAGAAGGCTAGTTTGCTACCCTTTACATATCGATACTCTGTATTCAATAATATCGACAATAGCATTTCTTCAAGTCAAATAACTTTATTATGCACTTGCGGCAGACTTGTAGAAAAATGACTCAGAATCACTGAGTTGTATTGATCACAAAATTGTATTTATAAATTAAAATATATTGTTGTAGTTAGTGTATTTACATTTATCTATCAAAAAAATCTAAAATAACTCATTTTATTGTTCGGTATTTTAAATACGTTTTATGAAAAACAAATTAATAGTTATTATTATTACTATTATTTTTATAATTAATAATATTTCGGTATTGATAATAATGATAAAACTGTATTTAGAGTTTTGGCGCCAAAATTTACAAAGACGCAAAGAACATAAAAACGTAAAAGGCCTATGATGACATCACAACAAAAGCTAAGCAAAGCTTTTTGAATTAAGGGCAGTTTCAAATCGTCGATCCAAAGTGTAAAATTAAAAATTAGTAGTGTTCAGAATAAATTTATAATTCTAATGAAACTCACGCGATTGGTTCGTGATAATAAACCGTTTATTGACCATCTGTTGACATAAAGTAGTATCAGTCTTTGTATTTGTTACGAAAGTTACCGGAAGAAAATATTTTTAAAAACTGTTGTAAGTTGTAGAAAATATAATTATGAAAGTTCACAACAAAACGTCAAACTTTGTGAAAAATAACTGTAAGTTGTGTGATAGATTACAAACTAAAATATAAACTGATAAACATTAATAAACTTCTATATTGTATATTGTATTGTAGGATTCGTAACTTTGAGTGTGTGAATAAATAGTTTTATTTGTCGTTTTTTAAATATAAATATATCTGACATCGAACCACTAACCTTAGATTAAGAGTGCTTAAATAAAGAGCTCAATTAAAATTACTGGTTTTTATTGTAGGATTAATAATAAAAACCACTATATTTAATTTTAAAATCACTGATTTTAAAAAGTGATTTAATTTTAAAATCACTGTGAAATAAAATTAAATTTAAAATCTCAAAGTTTGTTAAATGATTTTGTTATTCTTATATATATTACCTAAAAAATATTTTAAAATATTATTATAAATTATTGTCAACTTTTGCTAAAAAAAATACGTATAAAAGCATAAAAAAATAAAACGATAAGCGTTCAGGCACAAACGAAAAAATTGGAAAATGATTGATTTTTGAAATTGTTTTTATTTAATTTTGACAGTTAGTAAATCGAAAGTACCTCTCTCGCTGTTATAATAAAATCTACGTTCAACATACTTTTTTCACCATACTTTTTTTAAAACATGTTTTTACCATTATGTTTAGCACTTATATTTGCAAAACAAAAAGCGTATTAAACTTAAAATTACAGTAAACATACGTAATGAACCGGAACAGCTGTAAAATGTATGTTAGTAATTTCGATAAACTTTTATAATTCATACAAACATGTATCCTGATTTTGAAAAAAGTATAAGGTAAAACGTTTATGCTTTTTCGACACACACGCGCACACACGCACGCGCGCGCGCACACACACACACACACACACACACACACACACACACACAACACGCAGACACCTGAGAAATTTGTCTCGATGTCAAGATGACCGCTCGTTTCATAATCTCAGTTCGGGCTTTAAGGTTATTTCCGCTTCAACATTTCGTTTTACAATTTTATTCAAGTTCAGTAAAAACAAACTCTGACCGCAGTCTTTTATCGTATTTATTAAATACAAATAAGAAGTTCATTATAGTAATTAAAGAAAATACTTCAGCGAAATTTACAAAATAACAAAAGTAAAAATCCCTTAAACGACAATATGAATAATAATTATTTTTATAAACCTTTAAAGGCACCCAACTAATTTAATTTAACCCGATGCAAATGCCTCTAACTTTGCCTTCACTTTCATTACCGTTGTGACTTTAATATAGATTATACAACTGTGTAGCGTTTCATCTCTGTAACTATGTTATCGTAAATTTTTAATATAAACAAAAACTATTCGTTTTTGAAGTGACTACTTCTTATCGCGGAGTATGGGTGTGTTTTGCACAGTGAAAATTTCAGTTTGCCGTCACGGAACGCTCTACAACACGAGCCCCTAGGCATACTTTGCAACTAGTATGGGTCCGCACTTTCAGTGGAATGGAGGGGAAAGAAGGGCACTGTAGGCATCCATGTTTTCAGATTAAAAAAAAACTTTTCTAACCAAAGCTGACGTGGTTTTTTCCACTTAAATTTCTATATGCATTGTTTTGTCCTTGTATTAATTTTTTAGGTGCAGTGTGTTTTAATAAATGAATTTAGAACTAGGTTTGTTTATCTGTAAGCTTTAGGGCACAAGTCGGGAATGATTTTACTGAATTTCATGTTAAGTCAACCAATATTTATCGGTCCGATTAAAATTTATGTGATACTGTTGTGACTAGAATAGTTTTTTCGCGCTTTACCATAGTGTTTTAAGTAATACACTATTGCAAAAAGTCTGGAAATATAGTTAAAAATCATTAAATTATATAAAATTTACCGTTTAAAACCCATTAGTAATAAAAAATCATGAGTACGTTCATTTCAGTTTAATATTTTTCTAAATACAATATTATATGATTTTATGGATTTTTGCCAAGACATAGATTTTTGCTACTCGACACTAGAATAGGCTATAACTGACCATGGGAGAAGCATGGAGTCCCAAATGTATTCCTGCTACTCTTAATATCTGTCCCTGTGACTTATTAATTGTCATTGTAAATGCCAACTTCAATGGAAACTGCAATATTTTAATTTGGAAAGGCAGGTTGTTTGGAATTGTAAGATTGTTTCAATTAAAATCATTGCAAATGTAAGCTTATAAACAATAATTTTATAATAAATAATAACATGGATTCACATTTTTAAAACGGGAATACATCTATTTCCATCTCAGGTACCTAAACCATGTTCATTTTAAATTTCATATCAATCGGCCCAGTAGTTACTTTCTGATTGAATAACAAACAAAAACACACATAAACTTTCAAATTTAAAATATTATATTAAAAGTATAAAATATTATTAAAACGTCATTGTTGTAGCCTACAGTTAACACATATCACAGAACTGAATACTAAATAATTCAGTTGCACTGGATAAATAGTATAATGGCATTTAAATATTTATTATTCACACCTACCAATATATAATAACGTATAAAACGTCACTGTTACACAGTTAACACTTGTCATAAAACTAAATAATTAAGTTGGACTGGGTAAGTAATATAATGGCGCGAACATACAAGTTTTCACTTCAAAAATACATTTTAAAAAGATCATGATGCATGACGGCAAACTGCATTTTTTTTCCTGTTTAAAACATACATCCGTACCCCGCCATAAGAAGTAGTATATAAGTATATGCTATCTATATAAGAGCGTGATGCGTGACGGCAAACTGCATTTTTTCCTGTTTAAAACATACATCCGTACCCCGCCATATATATATAAGTATATGCTATCTATATAAGAGAGTGATGCGTGACGGCAAACTGCATTTTTTTCCTGTTTAAAACATACATCCGTACCCCGCCATAAGAAGTAGTATATAAGTATATGCTATCTATATAAGAGAGTGATGCGTGACGGCAAACTGCATTTTTTTCCTGTTTAAAACATACATCCGTACCCCGCCATTAGAAGTAGTATATAAGTATATGATATATATATATATATATATATATATATATATATATATATATATATATATATATATATATATAAGAGCGTGATGCGTGACGGCAAACTGAATTTTTTCCCATGCAAAACATACATCCATATCCCGCCTTAAGAAGTAGTATATAAGTATATGCTATATATATATATATAAGAGCATGATGTGTAACGGCAAACTGCATTTTTTTCCTGTTTAAAACATACATCCGTACCCCGCCATAAGAAGTAGTATATAAGTATATGCTATCTATATAAGAGAGTGATGCGTGACGGCAAACTGCATTGTTTTCCTGTTTAAAACATACATCCGTACCCCGCCATAAGAAGTAGTATATAAGTATATGCTATCTATATAAGAGCGTGATGCGTGACGGCAAACTGCATTTTTTTCCTGTTTAAAACATACATCCGTACCCCGCCATAAGAAGTAGTATATAAGTATATGCTATATAGCCTATATAAGAGCGTGATGCGTGACGGAAAACTGAATTTTTCCCGTGCAAAACACACACCCATACCCCGCTATAAGAAGTAGTATATAAGTATATGCTATATAGCCTATATAAGAGCGTGATGCGTGACGGCAAACTGAATTTTTTCCCGTGTAAAACATACATCCGTACCCCGCCATAAGAAGTAGTATATAAGTATATGCTATATAGCCTATATAAGAGCGTGATGCGTGACGGAAAACTGAATTTTTCCCGTGCAAAACACACACCCATACCCCGCCATAAGAAGTAATCACTTCAATAAAATTAAAGCTGAAAATTAGCGCAACCATAAAGAAAAGACAAACCTATTTATGTGTTTCACTCTTATCTAAGATGTTTCTTTAACATTCTGTCGTGTAACACTGTTGATAACATTCAGTTATTTTTGATAACGGCTCCAGTTATTCGTTGTGTTATAGGCTTACATTTGCTTTTAACGTAATTGAGACCGCGCCGAAGTTTGACACTTTTACAGGTGCCGCCATTGTTTACACACTCAGGAGACTGGCACTTCAAACATCGATCCATTTAACTTGTTATGGACAAGGCGCTTAAAAGCTTTGCTGTTTATTCTTCACGCTGCGATAAAATAACACCCACAGAAATTCCAATTTTAATTACAAATTTCGTTATACTTAAAGTAATTTAAAATTTCAACAAAAAGAGGGGAAATAATCACGGTACGCTGCTTTGTTTCTGACGCGAAGCACGTTTCCAGACATATTTTTATTAACTTATAGGCCTACTTTCACCAACACACTTATCGCTTAAATCTTCATGTATCAGTATTTAAATTATATTGCAATTTTTAAATGTTAATTTAAATTACTGTCAAAATGTCTTCTTACGTCAATTAATAAAGTGAAATTAGGCTTTCATAAACGTATTAAATAAAGAAGTTATGGTTTTTTTGTTAAAAGATTTGAAATTGCCGATTTTTAAAACTGTTTAACGGATTTTACAGGTAAAGAAATTGTTCTTATTAGAATCAATTTAATTCTGAACAAATCGAACATAATCGCAATTATAACTATTGCGAACATGATAGTATAAAACACGCACACACACACACACACACACACACACACACACACACACACACACACACACACACAATTTTTAACAATGAAGTTTAAAATACCTACAGCGTAACTCATAGAAGTAAATTCCTTCCGGCGTACTGAATTTACTGACTGCATTAATTTCAAAAAACAAATTCCAAAAATCTAGCCTAAACTCATAAATTAGTTCAACACTATTATTATTTATAAAACATTTGTTATTTATTTTCTGTTTTTTTATCTGGATTTTTTGCGGTTTTTAATATATTAACGTGTGACTTATCCCTCGGGTGTTGGGTCTTCAAGTCACTGCTGCGGAATTAAAAAGAAGCCATTTTGTAATAACAATTTGAAACGTGAATTGGCAAAAAAGATTTTCAAAAAGTTGGTCTTCATCTGAATATTTATTTAATTTTTTAGTAATAATAAGTTCATAGATGTTATAGTTCTCTGGAAGTGGGTGTCAGTTTGTTGGAATTGTCATCGCCTAAACAACACTGGAACTGAGTTACATAACCTAGTTCCGCTTGCTAACACCGAAAAACATATACGCTAAATTCCCGAACTTCTCTTCCGGCTTTCAAACAACCTACGCCTGCGAATCTAGCTTACAATTCTCCCGTCAACCATTATTCGCTTCTGATTTGTTCGCGTATCTCAGGTCTATATTACGCTAGAATATTACAATTTTGCTCAGGCATTACTGCCGGTGCACTACATTGCATATCCTGTACATAATAGCTTCATCCTGATTGGCGCATTCTTTCTTTGGTTTTAACAATGAATTTCTTAGAAATTATAATTCCCGCCATCATTTCGTGTATACAAGTCGAAATCTTTGTACCAACACCTACCAACACGCCTACTAACACGGAACAGCACTACAAGATACTACAATCCGGCCAACTTTAAAGAAGAACTTCTCACTCACGAACTTCACAAAGACACGAACTTCTTACTCACCATTCCAAACCGGAAGAATACCTCGTCAGCCTGAAGAGTACCTGATAAACGCCCGGACTTCTACTTTTTCTCCCAGAGACTACAATAGAATGAATCCATTCTGGTTTTTAGCATAATTCAGTAAATAGCCTTAAAACCAGAATGGACGATGGGCAAAAAATCTAAAATGTTTTAATGTGTTAGGTTGCTGAGAGTTTGAGGAGGATAGATGGCAGTTGGGACTGTTGAGCCACTTTTGGGACAGAAGCGCCAAGGGTGAGTAAATATAAGTAACTCACTTTATTGTTACTTAAAAATAAATCTATTAAATCTGGAAAATCTGTTTGTTATTTCAGTTTTGTCTGTTTGAAAACTACTTCAAAATTGTCGAAACAACCGGTATGTTTAATAGCAAAACTTGCCAGTATCATACCCAAGTCTGTGAGAGTTATCCTGCAGCTTACCTGATATATTTAACAAAGTATAAAACCCAGTTACGAAGATATAGATCCCGACACCAGCGTAAATGATTAATCGACTTATCAATTTCATCGTTCTCGAAAGTGATTATTGTTAAATTATTTAGTACATATCTATAAACCACTTTACTTTATTTTTAAAATTTCTGGCGTTTACTCCAGAATAATGTTTATAAATAAATAAATAAATTACCAATAAACGGAATCCAATAAGATCTAGACAAGTTTAATACTCGGTATAAGCAATGTATCATAACACAGTTTTATTACAAAGGAAGGTGTATTATTCACAGTAAGCCTGTAAATCAAATCCATGAAAGGATTTGTGCAAAGCCTTTAAAATCCCTTTTCTTACAGTAAAAGATAAAACACGCAAATGGACCGGTACATGAATATAATTTAAAATTATTATCCTTCCTTCCTTTATTTAATGTATAGGATGCTTATTTTACTGTTTGTTGTAAAAAACACGTCTACATTATTTACTGTTTGCTCTTCCTGATGTACGAAGTAATAAACCTAAGAGGCATGTTACACTACCAAAGATATTTGTCAAATATTTGATGAAAATTTGATAGTGTATAATGTTCAAATATTTGTTTTATATATTTATGTGTGTGTGTTTGCATGCTCACGTCCGCAATTTTAGTACGATTTGATTCAAACTTGGCCACAAAAATCGCTTTTTTGAAATTGCTTGAATATTTATTAACCAGCAAAATTTATTTTTGAAAACATAATTTTACCGTAGTAATCAATTTTAAAAATTAGAATTTTGAGCCTTCAAAATCCGTTGAAATTAATAAAAAATGTTGCGGCTCTCAGGGTTCATTTTCGTATTTTCAAAATAATTTTAAAAGCTGAAAAATGCTAATATATGCAGATCATTATGCTGATTACGATGCTGAAATTTCAAAAAAAGTAAAATAAGGAAAACGCCTTTGGAATTTCGATTCGTTTATTTTTTTTAATAATGTGTTTATGATTTATTGCGTTGTAAGAAAGATAATATTATAACAGTTTAGTTAATTTTATAGGCACTTGTATGGTTCAGTAAAACGTTGAATGAGTCATGTTATTTGTATTCTGCAAAACAAAGGCAATTAGTTCCATACTATTTTTATTGTATTTGGCTACTATCCTACTCGTTGCTTTTTTGAAATGTGTAAAATAATAATTTAAAAAATATAGTAACATTTCCATAGTTACTTATAGGTAAAAAAAGTACATTTGAAATATGCATATTATCGAAATTAGTTTGAGCTACCTTTCATTCGTTTTTTTTTAGTAATTTATTTTATATCGAAGAATAGGCATATCGAATATGAAATAAAATAAATACATGATTTAAGAGTAAAATCACAAAACAAACAAAACATTAGAGGCGATGAAGGTAAATTTAAAAAAATCAATTTTCTCTCTCTTTTAATTTGGTCTGCTCAATGTACAACTGTATAACAGTTAGACTAATGAGGATTTTTGCATTTGAAGTGCAATTCAAAGACACACAGAATGACAAGTGTCAATTTCCTCGACCACACAAGCCATTTTTTTCCTTTCAAATTTAGTACACGCTAATTTGAGTTATGTATTTTCAAATAATATCAAAACTTTAATATCAATTAGGCCGATTTTCCCTGTTTTTTTATAATTTGTTGTGAGTTTTTTGTCCTAACAGCCCTGAATGCCAAATTTAATTGACTCGGTCAATTCGTTTAATCATCAACGATGTATACGGAATCACGGACAGAGCTTCAAGTTAAACATTTTTGGAATCAGGAAATATCAATGAAAATCTTAAGATAGCCTAGTTGATAGCGTACTAGGCTTTCACCCCGAGGACCCGGGTTCAATTCCCGGACAGTGCTTGGCATTTTCATACGCTATAAATCATCCCATCGTCTGCATTAGCCCAAATGTGCACAATAGTCGGACGTTAAACAAAACAAAAAAAACCTCACGATTGCAATACTACCACCATACATAGTGCAAAGAAAGTAAATTATTGTTGCAAACACGTCACACAAACTTTCTACCTTACCGTTATTTCAAAACAAATCCGTTCTAAACCTAACGACAAATAACCCCATAATCCAAGTTATTCCAAAGTTATATCAACAGATTTACTAAAGATTTTGTCATTTACAAGCCTAAAGTTTTATAGTTCAACTATGGTGTTCCAAATTAAAAAAAAAAGAAATTTGTTGTTCGAGAGCAAATCACATTGACGTCCTTAAGGCTTCATTTTTGATTTATTTCTATACTGTAATTTTTTTTGCTTCAAATTTGCTAAACTGATTTTACGTATCGTAATAAATGACCAAACATTTAACAAATGATAAATTTGGATACTTTTGTTTTGTTACATTTGAAGTACATTTTCAGCAAAGTGTTATTAAACCCGATAAGCCTACATCTAGTGTTTGTAAAGACCAGTCCGGTTTTCTGTCAAATTCCCATTTAGTCCTGTTTTATGTTTCGTGATCAATGTTTCTCGTGACACTCAAGAATGTAAGACGTATTCTAAGTCCAAAATAAACGTAAAAGCTTTTAAGCACCTTGTCCATAACAGGTTTAATGGATCTTTGTTTGAAGTGCATTCTCTCAGTGCGTGTAAACAATGAACGGACTAGTAAAAGTGTCACATCCTCAATACTATTCGTGAGCAAGCCTTACGGTATATCTGTTTATTTAAAGTTTAATTATTTAAATACTACCATAGAGAACAATATTAAAAAGAACTTAACAATTACTTACAGCTCATCATTGCTATTTTTATTTGTTATCGAAATTGTTTCAGTGTTTTTAGCACTCTAAAAATATTAAGAAAAATGTATAGTTTCATCATGAACTAACAGCCGGTTTCTGGAACAAACATTAACCCATATAATCATAACGTAACTCATTAATTAAATCATCAATTTAAGTTTCTAGAAAAACTCGACTATTAAACAATTATTAATTTAATGCCCCAATATCAGTCAATTAAATATTTCAATTGTTTTCTAAATAATTATTCCTATTACATTTTGCAAAATTGACAATGTTGTCAAAAGTAATTCGTTACTTTTTGTTGTACTAATTTAATCTATTTTAATTTTGATTTAACTATGTTTTCAAAAGATTTTCGTTAATTTTGCATATGATTTTACTTGAATATTTAAGTTTTACTGATAATATTTTTAGTAATATTACGAGTTTTTCCTCTACATTATTTATTGGAAATAATAATATTACCTAAAAATTGATATTAGGCCTAACAAACAAGGAATTAGCAAGAATAAAAAGTTATAATTAGTTGAGATGAAGAATTAACATAATTAAATGAGTTATTTAAGTATTAAAAATATAATTACATTTAATTCGTTTATGAATGAAGAATTCAAGATTAGATTTAGGTTCAGTAAAGAAGATATGAGCATAATATATCTATACGAGAGAACAGGGTTCTGTTTCCAAAAAAATATTAGCCTACAATACTCAAAAATTTAATTCATAATGTATTCAGTGACAGTGAAACTATGGAAACATGAAGGTAAACAATAACATATCAGAATTACAATAAACGTATACAATACATGCATAACATTGATAGTTGTTGAGCCTTTATCAAAAAACTTTAAAAAAGTAGCTGTTCTAAAGATATTTAAAATTAACCACACACAATTTCACAATTAAAATCCACAATTTTGTTTGTATTTTTGGAACAACAAAATTGTTGTTCCATGGAAAGGTCTTGTAAAATGGAAAGGTCTTCCATTTTAAGCTGTCCAAAAACTTATAAATTCTTAGTTATGGCTCAGTTAAGAAAACAGGTACTAGTATACTTCCCATAATGAAAAAGTATAAACTTCTCACAGATACGTAAGCACTTATTGACCATCTACAGTTACAGTTGGCTTGCATCTGTTTAACGCCATTTGTTATCTGGAAACTAGGCCTTAATGTCGCCTGTTTGAAATAAAATCTTATTTCCCCTAATAGAAGCGAAGTAAGTTACCTTCCACCAGAGGTTGGTGTGCGATATATTGTTGCAGGCTAAATATACAGGAGTGAATAAAACATTCCCTAAGAGTCGCCTTTATTGATTGTAGGCTACGGCGCTGAGAAAATAGGCTACAACATTTGCAGATTTATAGTGTTATAAAACAGTAGGCATACGGTAAAATGCAGCCAATTTAGAAGTAGGCCTACATTACTTTGTATTGTGAACACAACGTAAATACCTTATATAAATTTATTATTAAAAAGTATAAATATAGTATTTATATTAAATTTTTACTATTTTAATATATTACATAAATAAATTATAAATATTTAAATAAATATATATTGTATTTGATTGTATATATTGAATTTTAATAATTGCATTGTATTTTATTATCATCATCAATATTTTTGTAGTGTAAACAATTTGAATGATTTGGCATGTAATTATGGCCTTCTGTCTCTTTGCTTTGATGTTTATTAACAAACGATTTTCTCTGCAATTACTTTATTTACATTCCAAGTCTTAAGCAAGTAACTCATAACGCTGTATATATTTATAAAAAACTAGGGAAATATTTGCCCACTTGGTAGGATAAACGCACGAAATAACTTTCAAAAGTGTAATAATTATAAAAATGGTTACCATAGAAACAATTATTACAACTTAATTTTTATTAATTACTAGCATTACCCGTCGCGGCTTACCAGTCCGAGACCTAAACTGTTTCAGTAATGTAATAATTTAGAAACATAAAAAAATATATTAATAAAAACGTGATCATCTAAACTCATGATTATTTTACAGTGAATATGAAAAAATATTATAACCTGAATATGTTGTTTTATTGTCTTCAAACGTATTCCATTCTAATTTAAGAAAATCTGATAAAAAATATTTTTCTCCAATACAAACTTTTATTTTTTTGTGTTCTTTTAGAGGATGAATTCGGGGGGGATGCTGAATTACGTGTACCATAATTTGTGTTTTAAAATATTTTGTTTACTTTTAAGAAAAGCCGATAAAAAATATTTTCTCCAAATGAATACATTCTTTTTTCTCCAATTATACCTCTTTTTTACATTTTTATTCCATTAGGGAATGAATTCAAAAAAATGTTGAAATATGTGTTTCATTATTTTTTTTCATAGCATGTTTCTAGAATATACGGATTGAATATTGTATACCCTTTTTTTACATTTTCTACTCCATTTCAATTTCTTTAGTGTATGAGTTTTGGGAAATGGTGATAAATATATTTCATTACTTTATTTAGGAGTGACTTGTTACGTTTTAAGAAGGTCAGACGAAAAACATATTTTTCCCAATAAAAATTGTTGTACCTCATTTTTACCTCTTTAGGAATTGAATACTGGAAAATCGTTTTTCAGTGGACCTCTACGTTTTAAGAAGGTCTGACGAAAAAAGTATTTTTCCAATAAAAATTGTTGTACCTCATTTTTATCTCTTTATGGGTTAAATACTGGGAAATAGTTTTTCAGTGCACCCCTACATGAGGTGGTAACCTTGAAAATTTCAAATCTTTAGCTATAATAGTCTTGGCTCTACGTTGATTATTAACTTTAACTGTGTAAGTAGTTTAATGGTGTTGAAATCAAATTTTTGCAAAATCCTTTCTTAATAAACATCGACGTTGTTGAAAGATGGTGAAAATTTCAAGTCTCTAGTAATAATAGTATTGGCTGTAAGTTGATTATTAAAGTTGGACTGGGTAAGCAGTTTAATGGCATTAAAATAAAATTTTTGAAAAAATCTTTCTTAGTGCACCTTGATAATTAGAAGATACCCTGAAAATTTCAAGTCTCTAGCTATAATAGTATTGGCTGTAAGTTAATTATTAAATTTGGAATGGGAAAGTAGTTTAATGGCTTTAAAATCAATTTTTACAAATTTCTTTCTTAGTGCACCTTGACATTCTTATAAGAAGGTACCCTGAAAATTTCATGTCTCTAGCTATAATAGTATTGGATGTACGTTGTTTATTAAATTTGGACTGGGTAAGTAGTTTAACGACGTTAAATTCAAATTTTTTGCAAAAATCCTTTCTTAGTGCACGCCTATATGGTAACATAAATGTACCCTGAAAATTACAAGTCGCTAGCTGAAATAGTTTTGGCTCTGCGTTGATTATGAATCAGTCAGTCAGTCAGGACTTCTTCTTTTATATATTAAGATTATGTTTTTATTTCACAAATGTTATGATAATTATACTTTTGTTACTATGTAAATGAACATTAGAAGTAATTATTAATAAAATATATTAGTTTAATTATAAATTGGGTTATATAACAACTTTAACAATCTGTTAAAGTTGAACGTTTCCTTTGAGTATATCGTTTATTTATATTTATATATAAATATGTATAAATATAAATAAAAAGAGTATATTTATAAATAAATTAACGATATCTATAGTTTCTAAGCATTTCTACCATCCAAACATTTGGATTTTTTGCTTTACAAATTAGTAAAGATAATTTCAAATGTGTTTGTAATTAAAACAAAATAATTACTGCAATCATTATATATGACGTTTGTTCTCGTAAAAAAAATTAAAATATTTTTATGGGTAATACATATAAACAAAATATAATTACAAAACTCTTTATATTCATCATTAATGTATGCAATATATTTTTCTAAAAAAAATTATATAGTTGCACGATTAAAAAGTATTAATTTTCAAGATTATAAACGACCGCCATTTTGAAACCTGTGTGAATATTTAGTTCAAATTGTAAATATAAATTTTTGTGTAATGTTTGAATAACAGCGGACCAAAAACTGCTAACCTATTAACAAAACAAATAATCTTTAATTTTAAAACATACGAGATATTTTTTTTTAATCAGGTCATCAGATTTGCTTGAAATAAGGTGTGTGTAAATTATTGCAACAAAAATCAGAGTAGACAGTAAAATTTGAAACCATATAAATTATTGAAAAAAATATTTTTTTTTATATTTTCCAAATTGGTGATTTACAAATGTTCTCAAAAACTTCAAAGCAGAATTTTTTGACGAATACATTTTGTTCGTAAAATCCGGGCTTCAATTCAGATATTCTATTACAATATTTGCAATTTTAAACCATTAAACCTGAATAAATTTTTGGAGGGGAATCTGTGCATGCAGTTTGGCCTGGATGGGAATATGGAAATCACCTGCTTAGATAAGATCTAGTTGACGCTGCCAACAGCCAACACAAAGCCTTGTTTTGATGTGTTTAAATACCACCCCATTGTTGCACACAATGCATCCAGCCCGACAGACCACAAAGCGGAATAACAGAAGCCGGGCGTTATGTAATGGAAATGGATTTTAAAATTAAATGAAAATACTTACGTGAGCCCTAAAACACAATGTCGCTAACATCCACTGTCCAACAATGTTCATTTGTTTTTATATTTAGCTAATGTATATTACTTAGTGTTGTCATTTCTTCAATAATAATTTCTTTATATATATATATATATGTGTGTGTGTGTGTGTGTGTGTATAAATATAACATTCATACATTCATATATATATATATATATATATATATATATATATATATATTTACGTTGATAAGACAACATTACGTAAAAAATATTTTTTTAAATATTACATCTATTTAAAAGTTTCGGCCATTAAAAATTCTTAAATTAAAATAACAAAATCAGAGAGATTTACAAAATATTTTGAAAAACAACTTTGTTTCTTTATTAAAAATCTGAAGATGTTCATTTCAAAATAATCGAATATAAAACAACGGATCAGTATTATGGAACATTACGACAGGTTTTATTCTAATACATTAGTGTTTCAAAACTGGCAAAATATTCCTTTATAGTGACCCTTTAATTTTGAAATTATGAACTAAGATTATCCCCTAATAATATATAAATTGTCCCAATAAGCATTATTAATAAAATAAATATAACGTAATTAAGTATTCGTTTTAAAAATAGTATATAAACCAAGGTACGGACTTAAAGTTAATAATAAACCGTGTTTTTGTAGAAAATCCACTTGAATATGTTCAAGCATACCACTTAATATTACAGATTTTTTTAAAATGAGAACCTAATACAAAGTGAGTTAGTTATTAATTTTATTTAGGCTTTACGTTAGACAACAAGAGTTGACCCATACTCTTAGAGTCAACGTGTATAACTGTTATCTACACAAATTATAAAAAATGTTTGAATTTTGTTTTACAACGTTCATATTTTAAGCCAGTTAGGCTAATCAGGTTGATGGGCCAAGAGAGTAACTGTGGCTAGAACCCACGAGCACGAGGCTCGCATTTCACAGACGAAGAAGGTTGAACGGTATCTTAACCACAACATTCGGAACAATATTCCTTGTCGAATCGTTTATTTCAAACTATTGTGCACATAAAAATATTACTTATCACAAATGGTTACGTTGCTTGATTTCAATCATAATTAAACTTACATTATTAATAATATGTTTAACAATTTTGCTGTAATAAATTAAATTTACTTTAGTAAAGTGACATCTTTAGATGTCACTTCTTTCGTAACGAGGTAAAATACACTTAAAATAAGATATATTTATTTGAAGACCTGTATATTGAACCCTTTACAAGTTCCAGCAGGACATTTTATTTTTAATGTGTCTTGTGAACTGCTCCAAAAGTTTCTGCCGGAGATGTGATTCTCTCTTTCAAACTGCCTCGACAAGTTAATAGACCCGAGAATAAAATAAATCAATAGAACGTTTTCTATGCCAACTGACGAGACTTTACCATGCTGTACATTTTTTTTAAGAAGCTGAAACGATTAAAATCTGGAAATAATTTTATAACTACACCATGCTGAATTATTTATAACGAAAATAATATTACTACTGATTGTTGTTTGTATAATACATTTAAGGCTGGTTGTAGTAAATATATTTGTTAGTTTAAGGTTTGTTTGCAGTTACAAAATTATTTAAAGAAGTAATAGTTACGTCTTTGCGGCGATTGTTTACATTTTTCCAAGTTACGCACAAATAATTTGATAATTTCTTAAGATTAGTTACATCCGTTTTCATATATTACGAAACTTTTACCAAATATATTGTGAGTGTCCTTTAAAAATGTATGGCATTGAAGGAGTCCTTTTTAACTTTTATAATTAACTAGCATTACCCATCGCGGCTTCGCCCACGAAACTTAAACTTTTTCAGTAATGTAATAATTTAGAAATATAAAAATATATTAATAAAAGCGTGATCATCTAAACTCGTAATTATTTTACAATGAATATGAAAAAAATATTATAACCTATGTTGTTTTATTGTCTTCAAACGTGTTCCATTCGAATTTAAGAAAATCTGATAAAAAATATTTTTGTCCAACACAATCTTTTATACCTATTCTATATTTTTGTCCTTTTAGGGGATGAATTCGGGGGAAAATACTAAATTGCGTGTATCATAATTTGTGTTTTAAAATATCTGTTTACTTTTGAGAAAATATGATAAAACATATTTTTCTCCAATGCAAACACTCTTTTTTCTCCCATGATAACTCTTTTTCCATTTTTATTGTTTTAGGGGATGAATTCAGAAAAATGTTGAAATATGTGTTTCATAGCATATTTCTAGAATATAAGATAAAAAAAATATTTTTTCAATACAAACTTTTACCTCTTTTTTATATTTTATACCTTCTTTAATCTCCTTAGAGGATGCGTTTTGGGGAAAAGGTGAAAAATATATTTCATTACTTAAGAGTGACTATGTTACGTTTAATGGAGTTAAAATCAATTTTTTTGCAAAATCCTTTCTTAGTACGTGCTTACATATTAAAACGAAGGTATCCTCAAAATTGCAAGTCTTTAGGTTTTATAGTTTAGGATGTACGTTGATCAGTCAGTCAGTCAGGACATTGCTTTTTATATAAGAGATTAATTACATACAGATTTCTAACTTTTTTATAAGTAGTTTGTAGATACTATAGGATTGGATTTAGAAGTTTTTATAATGTTTAACGAAATTTCCAAAACAAAATCGTTTTATGATACATATTTTATTTTTTTATAAATTGTATTTACCTGTGTGTAAATATGTGTATTTACTCGAGCACTTTTTTTAAACTTTTACTACGGCTTTAGGCTCCCATCTAGACTTGTAAAACTCATTTTTATGGAGGGGGTTCATTGAAAATATTCAATATATCATAACCTAAAATATATATTTACATTACCTAAATATTATATACATACAGGTTGTTTAACAAAATCACAAAAATCGAGATATGATTTTACATGGAAAAGTAAAGAAAAATGTTCTTATGAAGGTATGTCATTATGAAACAAACAAAATTTCTAATAAATTAACACTTAACGAAAAAATAACTTAGGAACCATCAAGCCATAGATTAAACGTGTTTACTTTGTTAATTGCTTTAGTTCAAAATAACAGCTGTTACAACAATGCCTTGTTTATTGAATATAAACATCAGGTGTTATTATTTGGGCACATAATCAAATGTTTAAAAACTAACAAAATATCCCTTTGTAGTGATTCCAGGGTCACTACAGAGGAATATTTTGCTACTTTTGAAACACTAATGTATTAGAATAAAACCTGTCGAAATGTTCCATAATACTGATCCGTTGTTTTATATTCGATTACTTTGAAATGAACATCGTCACATTTTTAATAAAGAAACAAAGTTGTTTTTCAAAATATTTTATAAACCTCTCCGATTTTGTTATTTTAATTTAAGAATTTTGGATGGCTGCAACTTTGAAAATAGATGTAATATTTTTGTACGTAATGCTGTCTTATCAACGTAAATATATGTATGAAATTTTGTGTGTGTAGTGTGAAAGGTTATTGAATAATATTTTGTTTTTTAAAAACAAGTAAGGAAAACTAATCATTTTACAACATTAACGTAAAACCCAACGGGTAAGCTAAGAATATATATATATATATATATTTATTTATTTATTTATTTACGTTACCTAAATATTATATACATACAGGTTGTTTAACAAAATCACAAAAATCGGGATATGATTTTACATGGAAAAGTAAAGAAAAATGTTCTTATGAAGGTATGTCATTATGAAACAAATAAAATTTCTTATAAATTAACACTGTTAATATATATATATATATATAGCAGAATATCAGTTTGCTTTGATGCTCGAAATGTTGGACACTCACACAACATAATATACCCCAAATTAATCGTTTCGTTGTGTTGGTTTCAAATGAATTCTCAAAACTGACTTAGCTTTTATATAGGCTAACCTAATTTATAATTATATATATATATATATATATATATATATATATATATATATATATATATGTGTGTGTGTGTGTGTGTGTGTGTGTGTGTGTGTTAGCCTGTGATTTCTGTAGAAAACTATTTATACTCAGATTTTCCGAAGAAATTTAAATAAAAATACTGTTTTCTTTGAAGGATGGCACTACTATACTAGTAATTCCAAGAACAATAGGCCCAGAAATATATTCTTAATTAACTGCCTGGACTCTCTAACATGCTCGTAACTTTTTCCGAAAATTTAACCTTTCAAAATATTTACAAAACAATATTACTAGACCGACTTTAATGGATGTGATTTAATGTGCTCGTTGATTATTGATGTGGATTGTGCTCGTTTCCCATGAAGCAGTCAAAAGTGTGATAAACGTCTCCTTCACCCAATATTGTTGGAAACAGCCAGCAACTGCACTCATCAACGTTAAATTAGATTCCGCGTTTTTGAAACTGAAATCAATGCGGAAAATCTTACTGCTTTCGAGCTTTAGGCAAGGTACCTTTGTAACAAATTTCAAAACAATCGGACATTGCGTTTGGTCAAAACTACGTAACTAACACCAAATGCTGGATGGTTAAATTAAAACAGAGACTCCGCTTAGTTCGGTCTCTTACCTTAGAGAAAACATTACCCTTACCTCTTACCATTTACTTTAAAAGTAGGTAATTTAGTATTTCAGGCGCTAAAAGAAGCAGAAGCCGAACTAATGTGGTAGCCTAGGATGCATTAAACTTAAATGCAGTCAATTTTAACAAACACAATCGAATATTACAACGTTTGTTTATATTATGCTATTTTTTTTATTACTTTTTAAAATTCTTTTCCATCACGTTAGCGAGACAGCTGCGTGCACGGATTATTTTAATGTTTTCTTGCCAACTGCGTAAATTATTATCTCAAATGTTTTTCACTAAAGCCACATTACAAAACCATAATACGTAGAATAACTCATGCATAAAAATCCTATAATAAATTCAGTATAATCCCAAAAGTATTTTAATATTAGCATTCTTTGAATATTTTCTCCTTTCTGTAATGCTGCCTTGGTACCAGTATGCATGCACACAAAGGGAAATTATAAATGTTCATCAACAATGCAGACTTGCCCTCTGCTAGTGACAGTAGATATAATCCCCACACAAGTTATTTCTGCTCAAATACTTTAGCAAAGTTAGCTTTAAATGCTTCCTTTATAAAGTTTACACATTTTCCTGTTTATCACTTACCAACTACCGTTAAAGTTGAACAGTCAATACTTAATGTTGACCAAATTTTCATTTGATGTCGCATTCTTGGACTAGCCATCTTCAAATTTACTTGTTTATATGTATTAATGTGGCACATGATTTTGGACATTGTTTTATTGAATACTATATTGAAGTCAAATATACTATTAGATAGTTAATCATAGTACGACCCAGACCCAGGTGCTTGGAATGAGTGTTATTCTTGATATTTAATTAAATATAAATTTACTTTTATAGTCTTTGAGTGTGTGATAACACATTCGCAATTTTGATCAATTTGTAAGTTAATTCAAACTTGACACAAAAAGTGATTTTTGTTGTCCGAATAAACGAATGTCTCTTTCAACTCGACCGTTTGGCATTTGTTTTGTGTGTTTGTTTGTTATGCATTTTTGGCCAAACGCATTTCTTAATAAGGTTTGTGTGTGTGTGTGTGTGTGTTTCTAATTCATATCGTTTTTCAAGATGGCGGCCTCTGATGTATGAAGACGTTTTAGGCAAAATCACTGACCAAATTTTTTTTTTTAATTTTGTGCGAATGTACCTTTAATAAAGCCTGAACGATGTAAGTGTAAAATGTTCTCCCATTCACTTCCATTTCAAGATGGCGGCCTCTGATTTATGAAGACATTTTAGGCAAAATCACTGACCAAATTTTTTTGAAATTTTGTGCGAATGTACCTTTAATAAAGCCTGAACGATGTAAGTGTAAAATGTTCTCCCATTCACTTCCATTTCAAGATGGCGGCCTCTGATGTATGAAGACGTTTTAGGCAAAATCACTGACCAAATTTTTTTTTTTATTTTGCGAATGTACCTTTAATAAAGCCTGAGCGATGTGAGTGTAAAATGTTCTCCCATTCACTTCCATTTCAAGATGGCGGCCTCTGATTTATGAAGACATTTTAGGCAAAATCACTGACCAAATTTTTTTTTGAAATTTTGTGCGAATGTACCTTTAATAAAGCCTGAACGATGTAAGTGTAAAATGTTCTCCCATTCACTTCCATTTCAAGATGGCGGCCTCTGATGTATGAAGACGTTTTAGGCAAAATCACTGACAAATTTTTTTTTTTTTTGCGAATGTACCTTTAATAAAGCCTGAGCGATGTGAGTGTAAAATGTTCTCCCATTCACTTCCATTTCAAGATGGCGGCCTCTGATTTATGAAGACATTTTAGGCAAAATCACTGACCAAATTTTTTTTGAAATTTTGTGCGAATGTACCTTTAATAAAGCCTGAACGATGTAAGTGTAAAATGTTCTCCCATTCACTTCCATTTCAAGATGGCGGCCTCTGATTTAACGAAGAAAAACGTATACAGTTTTGAAAAAAATCACTGACCAATTGTTTTGAAATTTATGAACGAAGGTACCTTATATAAAGCACGAAGGCATATTGTAAAATTTTTCGTTTTTTGAAAAATTCTATTTCAAGATGGCGGCATTTGATTTAACGAAAACGAACTTACGCGGTTTGACCAAACTAAATCACCAATTGTTTTGAATCTGCAAGTGAACTCTAACCAGCCTGAACAGATTAAGTTTTAAAATCTTATCAGTTATATTGAGTATGTTTTATTATTTCTTCAGTGTTTAGCTAATGTTGACTAAATTTAAAACATTTTTTGCATTGTTAGAATGGAATTAAATAAACGAGAGAGTTTTACAAGTTCTCTCATTTTACAAGTTTTACAAGTTACAACACACTTATGTTGTGTGTTCGAAATAGAACTTATATGAGGTAATACATTTAATGATTTTTTTCCTAATTTAAACCCTAAATAGAGATCAACAGTAGAAAGAACTGTTAAACGCTTCCAAGAAACAGAGACTGTTGTAAGTCTGGAAGACCTAACCTGCCTGAGTATTGTGAAGATTTTAGAATTAATTAATCAGCCGCCACTTTAGATAAGATTGAGATAAATGACTTAAGTTTGCGTTTTTCTTTAACTTTTAACATGATCTTACGAATGAGATGTCACTAGGTGGGGGGGTTTACTTTTAAAATGTTTGAGCTGCTTATTCTCCCACATTGACATATGACATAAAACAATTTCACGTGCTTGGTTTTGTCCACTAAAACACCAATAGGTTTTTGTGTTACTTCTGATAGTACTGTGCACTATGTTTGAATGAACAGTTATAATTTTTGAACAAAGTTTGACCAAATCTGAGTTTTCAGTGTTTTTTTTTTAAATCTTGTTCCTTAAAAATGAGTTTGATTGTTGGAAACCTAATACGTCCAATTTTATCCAAATCATTGAAACTTTTATTCTCCAGTTATGTGCAAAGACACAAAGAAGAAGAAACGTCCATTACAATATTAGATCTAAAAACAGATAATCTATAAAAATATCCAGATTTTTTACGATAACAATTTCATATAATTTGTATGGAAATGAAATATACCGAACTTTGATGCATAAATTGCAAAATATGCAAACATTTAACGGTAGTTTTATTTTTTATTGCAATTAATTTAACGTAATTTATTTATTTAGCAGTACTAATTCAAAGCCATTTCAAGATTTCAGCTTCGTTAGCTTTCTAAAGAAACTTTACAAGGTACAAGTCTCGACTGTTCACATAGAAAGCGTTTTATTGATTTATTGTATTCTTGGTTCTATTAACTTGTCGAGGCAGTTTGAAAGGGAGGGAATCACCCCCAACTCCGACTGCTACTTTGGGGCAGTTCACGGGACACATTAAAAATAAAAATGTCCAAATAAAACTCGCCAAGAGTTCAGCGTAATGCACTGTCTTTAAAAATATATTTGGCATTACGTTTAATTTATCTGACAACACAAGAAGTGACTGAAAGACATTAAAGCTGTTACTGAAAGACATTAAAGCTATTACTGAAAGACTTTATAGCTGTTATTGAAAGACATTAAAGCTGTTCCTGAAAGACTTTATAGCTGTTACTGAAAGACATTAAAGCTGTTACTGAAACACATTAAAGCTGTTACTGAAAGACTTTATAGCTGTTACTGAAAGACATTAAAGGTGTTACTGAAAGACTTTATAGTTGTTACTGAAAGACATTAAAGCTGTTACTGAAACACATTAAAGCTGTTACTGAAAGACTTTATAGCTGTTAAAACACATTAAAGCACTGAAAGACATTAAAGCTGTTACTGAAAGACTTTATAGCTGTTACTGAAAGACATTAAAGGTGTTACTGAAAGACTTTATAGTTGCTACTGAAAGACATTAAAGCTGTTACTGAAACATTTTAAAGCTGTTACTGAAAGACATTAAAGGTGTTACTGAAAGACTTTATAGCTGTTACTGAATGACATTAAAGCTGTTACTGAAACATTTTAAAGCTGTTACTGAAAGACATTAAAGGTGTTACTGAAAGACTTTATAGCTGTTACTGAAACACATTAAAGGTGTTACTGAAAGACTTTATAGCTGTTACTGAAACACATTAAAGCTGTTACTGAAACACATTAAAGCTGTTACTGAAACATTTTAAAACTGTTACTGAAAGACATTAAAGGTGTTACTGAAAGACTTTATAGCTGTTACTGAAAGACATTAAATCTGTTACTGAAACATTTTAAAGCTGTTACTGAAAGACATTAAAGGTGTTACTGAAACACATTAAAGCTGTTACTGAAAGACTTTATAGCTGTTACTGAAAGACATTATAGCTGTTACTGAAAGACATTAAAGGTGTTACTGAAAGACTTTATAGCTGTTACTGAAATACTTTATAGCTGTTACTGAAAGACATAATAGCTGTTACTGAAACACATTAAAGCTGTAACTGAAAGACATTAAAGCTGTTACTGAAACACATTAAATCTGTTACTGAAAGACATTATAGCTGTTACTGAAACACATTAAAGCTGTTACTGAAAGACATTAAAGCTGTTACTGAAACACATTAAAGCTGTTACTGAAAAACATGTGTAAGCTTAATAGTTGTTGAAAAAAATCATCGTAACTATTTGATAATGTAAATAGGATGTAACCTAATTTTTCAAAATCGGATAATCACATTTGTTAAAAATTTAATCTTACTACTTTTATTAATTTTCTAAATACTTTCTGTGTTGTACTTGATGTTCCATTAAATCAGTATTAAAAGTTGAACAATGTAAGTTAAATATCACGTATAAATATTCACTGTATTTTTGACAACTACTACCAAATTTATAACGCGATGTTCATAAATTACGGATACCCTGTAGATCGTGTATGTACTGAAACAAAACTTGTAATAACCCAAGGGATAAACACGAGTTTGTTTGTAATTTAATCTTAATTACGATCACTCACAGAAACATTAACTGGTGCAAAATGACGCTTTATCTGTTCAAAACTCTACGTGACAATTTAATCTTGCTACGCTCTTCTTTTAAACCAGTTCATCAATCCTGTAAACGTATCGAATTTGAAACCATTTTTATAAATAATTAACTTTTCAAGTAAACGAAAATGTTCAACTACATAGAAATAAATTTTAGTAATAATTTGAAAAATGTTATCTTTCAAAACCAACTACTATATCTGAATTTTTATGAATTATGATTTTACTATCGTAATCACCGTTTAAATATGCAGAAAATAGAATTTGTAAATTTCAAAACAAAAACCAACTTTGATCTCCGTGGAATGTGAGACAATTTCAAGTGAGTAATTAAGCAGGTTCACTATGTAGGCTATGTGAACATATTTCTTAAGGGTTTAGCCATCAATATTTTAAACTACCACGATTTTTAGACAGATAAACGCTTTTTTTAGTAACTACCTAGTCCAAATTATCACTAAATTAATCGTCGCACGCAACTGTCTTGCTGACATTACAGAAACAAACGTTCTAGTAATTTTTTTATCTCACTCTCTTTTTGAAACTCTGACTTCCATAAACAGCATTAAAATCTACACATATCACATTTTAAACTTTCAAATTGCACTCGAAATTCGAAAATGAAATCTGATAGTCCTTAAATTAAATTTCTTAATTATGATGGTGATAGATTTTCAAAGATATTTTAAAAACAAACATTATTAATTTTTAAATATTTGAAATTTAATCATTTTGAAATTTTGATCAAGCGTTTACCAAAATAGATTTTTGTACCAAGTTTGTATATGGAAATTTTAACTACCTATCAAAAAGTGATTTCTACCCATATTTGAACACAATAATGCAAAATGTTTAACAAATCTTCATTCACTCTCAACATATTGCTAATGTTTTAATTACTTAATACAAAATGAGATAGTTATATACGTCTGAAGACTTTTTCCCGTACTGTGTACATTTTTTCAAATATCATTCTCAAATTATATCGTTAATCATTCGTCGATAGTCAATAGGTAATTTTCAGAAGTCTGATATTTTCAACTACTATCTTAGATTCATAAATTTTCAACGTGATCGTAGTACAGTATATGACATATGATTTCGAATGATTCTTTTAACATCGAACCGTTTTTTTCAACCGTTTGAATATTTAGCACACATTGTTAATACTTTCATTAGTATAAAGAGTTGAAGCAAAAGACCAGACCTCAAAACAAACATATCAAAGAAATCTCAGTTTTTCTGATCAAAGTTTGTTTATTAGTTCTAAAAATGTTACTGATTTCAATTTTTTTTATTTTTTTTTTTTTTGTACAAATAAACTGTCAAATAGGCCTAACTAACTACCACTTTAAAGAACAAAAAGGACTTTTTAATTAAAATACGCCTAATAACTGTAAAAAAAATAAAGTTTTTATCTATATAGAATTTTTTATTTAGTAGAAATTAGAATTTTTCAAAACACAATTATTCATTATATGTTTATTCCTTTCAAATTTGGCCTAGGTAGGTCAAAACATTTTGAAGGTTTATACTTAATGTTTACAGTATTTAGACTTTTAATTCAGTAAAAATAACAATATTTGTACAAAATACATAAACCTAAAAAAAGATAAAAAACAAAATTACCTCTTTCTCGTAAAAATCGATTCGATAGTGTTTATGCTATAGTCGAGTCGTTTAAGAAGAAGAAGAAAAGGAAGGTAGGAATTCTAAAATGATCATTTTCAAACCCCTATTCTCCACTTATATTGACCACGATACAGAAATAAATGTTCTGTGTTTCATCTACTTTTAGTGCCCGTTACAAAGGTCATCAAAACATTCCTGTAGCCCAGCTTATTTTATTTAAAGATATGTAGGCCTATCTAAAACTCAGTACTTGACACGCACTATAAACATTAAAGGCAGTGCGGGACAGTGCATTTTGCGTTCCGTAATAACACTCGTATACTAGAACGCTACTAACACAATAAGTCGATGGACGAAAAAATGGAGAATTAAGCTCAATGAAACAAAATCTATACACATCAATTTTACCAATAGAAAGTATGAACCAGTACCAGTAGTATTAAATGAAAAACAAGTAACATATGCAAACAGTGCAAAATATCTCGGGATGACACTGGATACAAAACTCCGCTGGATAGAGCATTTAAAAAAGAAAAAAAAGAACTAAATCTCAAATTAAGTAAAATGTATTGGCTCATTGGAAGGAATTCCGAATTGTCAATAAGCAACAAACTACTACTGTACAAACAAGTGTTACGGCCAGTATGGACTTATGGTGCACCACTATGGGGCTGTAGCAAAAAAAGCAATAGTTACATAATACAAGTCTTTCAGAATAAAATATTGAGGACGATTGTCAACGCCCCGTGGTATGTCAGTAATGACAACCTACATAAAGACCTAGGCATTGAACCTGTTGCAGAAATAATCAAGAAGCTCTCTGTTAAGCATCTTCGACGGTTAGAGCAGCATAAGAATAATGAGATCGTACAATTGCTGTACCGGAGTGACAACCTAACAACAAGAAGGCTGAAAAGGACCAAGCCAGTGGACCTCTCAAGCCAGTAAACACATTGGGAACAGCTGTCGGGCTGCAACCCAGCAAACAGTGAAATTACATATGAAGATAGAATTACTAGATGGGGCATACCTCAGTTGTAATAAAAAAACTCTTATACTGAGAAAGTAAAACCACCGTTTTTGAACTCAGAAGTCCTGAAAAAATATAAGCCTATAACCACCAAGATCATCATATTTCGTATAGTATTTAAAATACATACCAAGGACCAAAGCTGTGTTCTGTTAGCATATAACGTATACCATTTCTTTTGATAATGAGCCAAGGCATCGTAAGGGCGTAAATATACAAAGTTTATTCAAACTGTACAAGGAAAATACTTTCACCTTTTGATAATATTGAAATAATCTACGTATGAACTATATTGAACACAAAATAAGAAAAAACAACAAATATTTTGGCTGTACAATGTCATTGCATTTCATATATTCACATTTGTTTGGTTTACATAATATTATAAGAACATTTTTGTTTAATTTCACCCATACACATTCTTGTTATCAAAATCGTATATTTTGTAAAGATAATTATTTGTAGCCTGTATGTTTAAATTATTCAGGTGTTTTTTTAACCACGGCCATATAAATAAGTTCACGACTAATCGAATCTGTCAAACCTAACATTTCATAATTTTACTAATTCGCTCGAGTATTTTTTTATGTTTTCCGAAGTAGACGGTAACACATCAATAGCTGTATAATTTGAAGACTGAAAACCGAAACCAACTGTTTAGCAAATAAAATTGTATTGTTTCATTTTGTAACTACCTAAGTTAAAATACAATGCAGTAAGATCTGTTTTTAAAAATTATTATCTGATGAAGTTATTATTTTTCATTCAGACATTTGTTCCATTTGTGTACACGAAAACAATTAAAAAAGTGAGTCACTATTAAATCCCAGGCTAGACGTTTGAGAGAGAAAAAACAGTCGGCTTTATTACCATAAATTTGTCCAGCTAAAATTTTCCAAGAGATATTTCAGCAGCTCCACTCGGCGTTGGCATGAGCGGACTTCAGTATGTAGTTTATTGTAGACTTGTTTTCCTCCTTGTTCTATTATGGTATTTCTCACCTCTTGTGTAGCTATCTCGTTTTATGTTTAGTTTTGACCAAACAAGTTTGATTTTTTTTTGAGTTGTTAAAAACCTAAGGCTGATGTTCGTATTTAGTTTTGAATATCTCAACCTATACAACCTATACCATTAATGGTATTTATCTAGCTATGGTAACATAATAAAAGTGCCTAGGCATCTAAGAGTATGTTTTATTTGCTAAGTTTATGTATAAGTTAGGCACTTTAGAACGATAGTTGATGCCATACTCTCGATACGTTGAGTTTTGATTCCATATGCGCAAATTATTGCGAACATTCGAATTACAATAATAATAATAAAATGAAACAATATTGAAAGTTTTATTTGTTAATGATAAAAGGAATTTCTACAGTACATACGCAAAGTGTTGTTTTAAATTAAATCTTTGTTACGTGTTTTTTTGCAATTACGAAATGATAATAGATTAGTAAATTTCCCAGATAAATTAAAACTGTTTTAAGATTTTATCATATCGTTTATCATATCAATTTCCATAAATTGTAAAAATCAAGTTATACTTTTACAGTCGCTGAAGAAAAATTAATTATATTTAGGCCTAACACTGCAAATTTAATAATATTTTCAGCAAAATATTAAATAGGGTACGCTAATTTTTATTTTCAAGTTTGATTTTACACTTACTTGACCTAAACAACTTTAACTTAACTTACTGGATTTCCACCTACTATTACGAATACCAAAACACTCTTATCAGCATTGCAGTGTTATAAACAAATAAATTAACTTGCTGCAAACCTTATCAGTAGTGTACGGCCACTTGGGATATAAATCTTTCACCGCCTTTGTAATCAATGTTTTTTTCAATTCTGTTTACCACTTCCGGTATAATAAGTTAAAGATTTACTTACGAGAGATTGATTTCATTTTAAAATATCATTTAGAGAGCAATGATTCAAGAAAACACATTTATTCGACATTGTTTAAAGTTCAGACAATACTGAGAAACAGTTTGTGATGTTTTACTGTAAAAATATTTTGTAGGCTATATTATAGACAATAGAAACGAAATTTTGAAGAACTAACAGTTAAATATCTACAAAATTACTAAATAAAATTTAGTTTTATTTCAATGAAACAGCAAAAATGGTAAAATCACCGACCGGAAAACGGTAAAAGGAATTTTTCATTTTTTTTCCTATTTTCTTTATAAAATACGTACATTAAGATCTGTATAGTTCATTTACATACTTTTTATTTTTAAGGGTAAAAATCACACCTTTTTTTAAGTAACTGAATCTTTTTAATGAGGTCATTAATTATGAAATACGAAAGTAAAGGGTAGAAACAACCCTTAAATGCTAATGAAAGAATATTTGTATTATTCTTTTAATATTACGAATAAATTGCTAATAAACTGTAGTATTATGTTTTTAAGCACCTGATTCTGATTATGACAGTTTTCAATGACAAAAACAATCCTTAAATATTACAAAAAGTCATAATTTTCCTACCTTTACGAACAAATTGCTGAAAATCCATCTGCTTATGTTTTAGAGGTCATTGACTTTGATTATGAATAAATAAAATATTACGATATTAAGAAATAAAGAATCACTCTCAAATCAAACTAACACTATAACAAATATATGCCTATTTACTTATTGTATGTTGAGTGATATGCCTGAGTACAGATTATGTAGAACATTGGGCTTTAGCCTAACTAAGATTGATCCTAACTTAGCCTACGCTCCCAATAATATTGTAATATTACGGTCTATATCTTCACAGATCAAGAAATCAGCTGGTCAGTCATTTAAATAGTATTTTTACGTTTAACATATGGTGCTAATAAACATAATATGAGATAAATCACAACAATAACTAAGCACACACGTTAGCTAAGACTTTAAATTATCAAATTAAACACACTCTTAACATTTATAGACGTTATCATGACAACATTACTTTAGAAATAAATATCATAAAATTAAATTTTATTTCTGTAATCAAATTAGTAAGAAAATGGCACAGAAAAAACTAGACAATATGGATGATTTAGAAAAAGAAGCCAGAAAATGGGACAAGTGTTTCACTTCGTTTGCTAAATATTTAGGTAATGTTTAATAATTTAAATTAATATTATTGTTTGTTATACCAACACAATTAATACTTATAAGCCATTATTTTGAAACAGAAGTTCATATAAAAATTGTATATGTTTTGTTTTTGTTGCTTAAAAGATAAAATGTTGTTTTTAGGTTAGTTAGAAATTTATCATATTAGTAGCCTATATAAAATTCTAGGAAAACTAAAATTTGATTTTGGTCAATTTATTTGTTCGAATTTGGTTGGTGGAAAAAGAAACGATAAGTTACAGATTACGGCCTACAAAATAAAAAGACACAATCAAAATGTTTTTGTTTCTTACTTTAGGCTACATATTCAAGTAACGAACTTGTTTTGACAACAAACGCTAACGAACTTGTTAGCGATATTCCTTTTTTTTTGCTCTCCGCTTTTTTACTTTTAGTCTAAGAATTATTTAATATCTTTTGCTGAAATCAATGAATATCGATTCACTTATTTATTTTGAAAAGAAATTTTCATAGATTTTTGTAAGTAGCCTAATATGTTTATGTGTTACGTTCTAATTTTATCGCCTAGGCTATGTCACAGCTCTAAGAGGTTATGACGAGCTAATACAAATTCTTTATTACATTCCCCAAAGCAATAACCTAAAATATAAAAGCGCAAATAGTAAAGGAAGTACGATAAAAACGAAAACAAAAGTGACCAAGATAACCTCAAAATTGTTACCGCTTAAAGTAGGTAACGTGTTTTTCATCGCTAAAACGATAAGAAAACTTTTTTTTATACTCAAGAAACCTGACAAGGTTGACGGATGAAAAATCTATAGTTGAACAGATACCATTTTAACGTTTTCATTACAAGAACGAACAAAAGATTAAGTAATGCCTATTATATGTGCTAACGCGCATGAGCAGTAAGTCGGTGTAGGAAATGTAGTGTGTTCCATGAAATGTAAACAGCAATGACAACACAATATAGTTCCGTAAAAAAACAGCCTAAAATCGTAAGTAATCTTTAAAAATATTTTTCACGAGTGAATATGTTTTAATTAGATAATAAAGTATGTAACAAAAGAAAAAAAATTCAAAAATCACTATTTGAAAAAACTACCTACACTGCATAAATTCCCAAATTTTTAACCTGAAAACAAAATCTGTGCTGCCCCTGGTCCACATATTCTATCTTTTTATTATTTATTTTGTGTCTAATGGAGCTTTTATACCTTCTATATAAAACAATACGTAAGAACACGTAATTTTAAAAAACACACTTTTTTAAACCTAATCACTATGTTAAGTCTTAGAACCTGCTATGTTTAAGTAACAAGTAGGCCTGTGCCTGGTTTATGATATTAGATATTACTTTTATCATAACTAAATTACTTTATATACATTTACACACACACACACACACACACACACACACACATATATATATATATATATATATATATATATATATATATATATATATATATATATATATATATATATATATATATCGTAAACTAAAATTTGGTAAATTAGATCTTGAACACAAAACGATGTTAAGTTGGAAAGTATTAACAAAACACTAAAGTAGCATTATGATTTTTAGATGATTGACCAACACAATCTAACAAGTTTTATGATCATGAATTACACTCATAGAAGTTTGTTCAGAAATAGCGTTGAATTGAGGTTAAAAGTGCTCTTTTCAATTGCAGATTTGTTTGTGGCCCTATACTTCTTTCTGAAAAATATCAAAAGTCGATTATTTGCATATTAATTAGTTTTATGTAAACTTAGGTCCGGTAACCAAACACACCGAGCCAACCGGCCGAGAGAAGAGAAGTGGAGATCGTGCACATCCAATTCCTATTTCTATTCAATAAGCCATTGTACTTACATTTTAATTCAATTAAAAGCAATGAT
Organism: Callitettix versicolor; assembly: GCA_022606455.1. Lineage (NCBI taxonomy): Eukaryota > Metazoa > Arthropoda > Insecta > Hemiptera > Cercopidae > Callitettix > Callitettix versicolor. The sequence goes on along the minus strand of CM040183.1, from coordinate 68,590,512 downwards.
TTGAAATTTAGTTTGGCTCAACATCCAGACAACTGAAAATTTCAAATTTAATCTACCTAACCTACGTTAAACATTACTGAAGTCAAATATCGCATAGGCCTACAAACCTATAATAAAGGTTGAATGCATTATTGTGTTCCAATGCACGAAACGCAAAGTCAGGACCTGATCAAGTTTGCTTGTTCTAAATGATTCTCACTGACAAAGCTTAATTTAAATTTAATTAATTTGTTTCACTTACCCAAGTTAAACTAACTTAATTGGCCTAAATTTGTAAAGTGAATGCTTTAATTTGTTTCAGGTATCAGTTCTTTGGTTGGTATATTTGCATCTGCATTCATTTTCAGACGTAAGTAAATGTAGACGTTTTATAATTAGATATTCGTAGAATACATTACTTTTCAATACTTTTAAGTTAATTAAGCTTATACTGGGTGGGACAGTCAAACCGCACGATTTTAAGTATTAAAACACACACACACACACAGAAACAGTTTTTTAGTCATATATTGCAACAAATCTTAAGAACATAAATGGAAATTTTAATTCAAACAGAAAAAAATGTTTATTTTTTGAATATGACTCCAGTAAGGTGGTGACCACCATTTTGAACACAACGTCTAAGTCTCATATAGAAATTCTTACTGACACGTCTTAGCATCGCCGGTGTTATCGCACGAACTTCTTGTTCAATCCGAACTTTCAAATCCTGCACCGTTGTTGGACGAGTCTCAAAAACCTTCGACTTGAGATGTCCCCATAGAAAGTAATCGCAAGAGCTCAGATCGGGCTATCGTGGGGGCCATTGCATACCTCCATTCCTACTGATCAAGCGGTTCGGAAAAATGTTTCTCAGAAGGTCCAGTGACGCTCTGGCTGTATGACTGGTTGCTCCACTTGTTGGAAATAATGTTTTCATTCACAGGAAATCGTCGAAGTTCTGGAATGAGAAAGTTTTCCAGGATTTGAACATAGCGAGCAGATGTTATTGTTAGAGTACGGCTATCATCATCCTCGAAACAATATGGGCCAATTATTCCGTTCGAAGAGATTGCACACCAGACAGTCACTTTGGCTGAATGGAGAGGCCGTTCGTGAAGTTCTTGAGGATTGACAGCAGCCCAATAGCGAAAATTTTGTCTATTAACATATCCACTGAGGTGAAAATGAGCCTCATCGCCCATCCATAGATTATGGGCGACCAGTGGGTCGTCTTCAAACAGGTTTAACATGTGCTCACAAAATCCAACGTGGATAGGATAATCTCTAGGATTCAAAGCCTGCACTATTTGAATTTTATACGGGTGTAAATGTAAGTCGTCATGTAAAATTCGTCTTATGGTTCGAGTTGAAAGCCCAAGAGCAACACTGTGGCGCCTGGCAGATCTTCGAGGGCTTCGTATGACCGATAATCATACTGCCTCCACATTCTCGGGTGTTCGCACTGTTCTTACACTACCACCTCTTCTTTTGTTGTTTCACCCGTTGTTTTTAAGTTGTCAGTCCAAACAGCAATGACTTTCCTGCTTGGAACAGGAGCACGAGGCGCCAGATGAAAATGTCGGCGGAATTCGCGTTGTGCACGTATGTAACTTCGGCCATTTTCTAAATACGCTGTAACAGCGAAACCTCGCTGTTCACCAGTCCAATGTTGCATGGTTACTAATTTCCAAATGTGTAGAACGGTTGGGACACCCCCTCCACTCTACCAGCCTTGTTAATCGTGCGCCTTGACTGCCCCATCCAGTATTTAACTTTTTTAAATAATAATTTATGTAGATGTACTAGTCTAAAAGAGCGTGACCACTTAAACTTAATGTTTTTGTTCGTTTTTCGAGTAAAAGATACACAAAATATTTGTTGAGTGCATTCAAAAACAGACAGCAGTTTTTGGAAAATATTGTTCTTTCGTGTTACTTAAATAACCTGTTGAACTGGTGTTGAGATGAGTATAGTTTATCAAATTGGAAATATTTTTTAATTTGAAAAAACTTTGTACGTAAGGCAATTATGTACCACAACATAATGGTAATGCAGTCAGTAGAATTTTAATGGTGTCAATAATCAAAAACAATTTTGAAAAAATCTCTATGTTCTGTGTTTTTAAGAGACCACAAAGTTCTGCTTACTGTTCTAATTAAAAAACCCAGTATTTTCAGCAAGAAAAAATTTTGGCCGTGGTCACGTTGACCTAATTATTCTACTATGCTAGTAAAAGCCTTTCGAAAACATTTAATACGTTTTTAGTGCTGCATTAATATAAGCAACTTTTGGTTTCTACTAGCCTATGGATGTGTTATCTATGTGTAGTTTTACAAATTTGGAAATGTTTATTTTCTCTTCTTCTTTTTGACTTAAAACGTTCCCCGACGTCTTTCGAGTTCTAGCTTCCATTTTTCTCTGTCATTCCGTATCCAATCCCATATCTCTCGTTTCCTTATCAGTTCTTTCTCTCCAACTATGTCTCGGTCTTCCTATTTTTCTGCGACCATGTGGTTTCCATTTTTAAATCTGTTTGTCGATTTTCGCCCATCCTTTGGACATGACCAAACCATCGAAATTGTTTTGTCTTGATGTCGCTTACAACGGTGTGCTTCACAACAACGATTTCACGGATTCCTACATTTTTATCTTTTCCCGTTTCGACCGATCTGCACAGATCTTCGCCAATAGTCCATTTCTCTGTTTTTTTTTTTTTTTTTTTTTTTTTTAGCCATACTTCGATTCCATATGATATTATACTTTTTATTTTGCATTATATAATCTGTTTAATTTTTAAATGAAGTATAAAGAAATTATGATGATATTGATGAAAAAAATTTTCTGTTTTAGATTCATTTCCTCTGTGTTCAAATCTAAAATATAAAGTTGTGTGTGGAAGCGTGCGCGCGCGCGTGTGTGTACACACACGCTTATACACAATGTGTGTGTACACATTGCTGGCTTCTATACAAACTAAACCAGTCCAAAGAATTTTGACATGTTTGTGTTTTATATAATTTTGAAAACGTTTTTTTAATTTTTGTTAATTTTTTCATGCGTTTGTTTGGTAAAAAATCCTAAAAATCATTTTTTTATATTCTAAACCAGATATTTGTGTTTTTTTTCATTTTTTTCCTAATGAATTTTTATTTATTACGTATTGTTACGTTTAGTCTACTTTTTAGTGTTACATATTAGATTCAGAAGGCCTGTGTTGTAGTGTTGAAGATGGGATAATAAGCATATCGTTTGCTCTGCAACCCCTTCTGTTTTCTTGCTGTCTTTCTTCCATTTCAATTTTTTCATTCCGTGTTCTCTACCTTTAACTTCGCTCACCTTCCTTTGCTTCGTATTTCTGTAACATAATATGGATAGTAGGCCTACTTACACGTTTTAACTGTTTACTTGGAATCTTAACTAAATTTTGGATTAATATTATCATAAATTTAAACTTATAAAATTAATCATTTTTTTAATTAAAAACTTGTAAAAGTTACGCAAATTTCTTATACAAATAAATTTATCACTGTTAAATCGACAATTTTTACGATAGTATCTCTAAATTTCTTTTCTTTCAAATACCTTGCTTTATGTTAATCCTCTTTTCCAATAGGGTCCAATTATCGTTTTTCTCTTTACCGCCTCTGCTTTTCAGCTGCTGTCAACTTAGATTTTCTCTGAACTGTCTTTCTCTGCAAAAATAAAGTGTTAGACTTGTACTTATAACATGATTATCCTTAACAAAATACTGTAGCCTACCTTATCTTTGTAAAAGTTAACTGCTTTATAGTCACAATAAATTATCAACATAATAGCCTATACTTAATACATTTATAAATAATAATTTAATCAATATCCAAAGAAGATGTCAGTTAACATGATTCAGCCATGCGTGTTGTTACATTTTAAGGTAAACAATCCTGAAAATAGTTCACAAATTAATTTCAAGTTATACATGGAAGTAGGTATTATCAAACGCTCAACAGTGGTTATGTAAAAAATTGATTTTAAAATCACGTAACAAAAAGTAGGTAAAGCGCATTACGACAAATTAAAATACTCACCATTGTTATTTATTTTCTTCTTTTTTATATTTTCTTTTCTTGGTTAACAGTAAAACCTTCCAAACTGCTACACAATAGGGACAATATGGCTGCTTTTACATCAACCACATCAAACAAAAATCAAGAAAAACCCTTTTTTCTACAATAAGTAACACTCCTGGAGTAACACTCATCACTGGTTATTGGGAACAGGCCGCCTTGGTAGCCTAGTTGATAGCGTACTTTCACCCCGAGGACCCGGGTTCGATTCCCGGGTAGGGATTGGCATTTTCATACGCTATAAATCATCCCATCGTCTGCATTAGCCCAAATGTGCACAATAGTCGGACGTTAAAAAAAAATATTGGGGGCCCAAAGAAAAATGTCTAAACTAAAAAAATGTAAATTATAAACTTAATTTTCCTCGTTTAAAAACAACCGCTATTACTGTAATTAAATGAATAATAGAGTAAACAAGTATTGTAAGAGTTATTTACTATTTCTATAACCATTTAACTTCGGAATAAGTAAAAAATGGACACGATAAAATCACGGATTATGATGAAAAATATTGGAAAACAATTTTAAAAAGTAATAATCCTAAAACACATTTATAAAACAGGGAAACGATTGACTTTAAAATTTCCAAACTGCATTTATAGGAGAAAATGCTACCACAAATTGCCAAGTGGGACTGTAACGTTGTACCTATTTTGAAATACACCTAAGGGTATACGTTCAAAGTACACATGTCAGATTTCGTCGGAATCGGGCAATTGGTTCAGCAACAAGCGATATTCGTGGGAACGAACAGACGGGAAAAATCACTTTTTTTAGACTTTTAGAGCTGAAATCGATTGTAGGCCTATTCATAAAAGTGATAGGTTGCATGGTTACTTTTTTGTACGCTACTTTCCGAAAATATAAAGCAAAAATATTTTTGTATTAAGAAATTAATAATTTGTAAAGTTATATAATAATAAACAAACTACATTAATATAACAAAGTAAATAAAAATGAAAAATATTTTTAAATATGTAACTTAGATTCCGTACAGCGTTTATGCACTAGTAATATATTAGATGTCTTTATCACGATGAAATTAAACTGTTATTACAGGCAAAAGATGGCCGGCTCTTGCGGGTATTGGTCACGGATTGGGCATGGGTTATGCAAATTGTTTGAGAGAACTGAAAGATGGTTATGTACCACTGCCGACCTGTGAGCCTACAAGCAAATAACATTCTGTAAGTTGTAATTGAGAATTTTATTGAAATACGATAAGTCTTTATCGTTACACTTTTACCTTCACACCTAACGAAAAATTGTTTATATAAAGTGAGCAAAATCATATCCCGAGTTCAGAAATGTTTTTACTTTAATGCCCTTTTTTGTGTTTCGATTAAATTTCACAAATTTGTGTAATTCACACACATAATTTTGCTATATTTTTTTCGGGAAGGTGTAATAGCTTAGAGATATATTAACTTAGAGATTCGTTTTTCCTTCAACAGTATCGTGTTATAAGTTAGAGATCGACCTGTGTAATAAGATTGAGGTTCCGTACTGTGTATTAACTTAGAGACTACAGTTCCGTCAAGTGTGTTGCACCGTGTGCATATGTAACCGACGCCACTGCTTGCAGGCGTTTCAGTATCTTTTACTTAGAGATTCTAAGTTAATAAATCTCTAAGATATTACAAATCCCCTTTTTTCATACTATATTTTTGTTTGTGGTCCTATAAAATAACAAAAACAATTATTTTTCTTAAAATAATATTCAACATTTGTAATCGAATTATACCTTAGTTAATTACTTAAATAACGTGTATAGTTTTTAAATACGGTTTGGGAACTATCGTCAAAAAAACGTAATAACAGCGATACGTACATGTCTTGCTGACGTGATGCAGGCGAATTTCCAAAAATTAACAATATAATATCACACAACAGTAACATCTTTATCGGTTAAAAATCTAATTTCATTTTTATAAACAAGATTAAGTCTACATATATTAATCTTTTAAATTTTCACAATACATACGAGATAAAAGTGAACACTAGCTTTAGTCTGATACATTTTGTATTTTCAATGACATTTTAATAATTAAAGTGCTAATTGTTTAGTTTTTAATTCTGATAACGTTGAAGAATCAGATTTTTAAAACTGATTAGGCCTACGATAAAATATTAGAAGTTTTAAGGCTTGGAATGGATAGAATTCCATCTTGAAACAATGGAATTGATTTTTTTGTGAGTAATGAACTTGTCCAAGCTATTTTCAAATCAATGTTTTCTATAATAATTTAATTTTAGTGAAAAATCGGCTAAATCTAATTCATATTATATTTCTGAAAGTTTGTGTGTTTATTTGTTTGTTATTCAATCACGCTTTAACCACTGGACCAATTGAGATGAAATTTGGTACGTATATGGTTTAAGTATCAGAGATACATATAGGCCTATTCCCGTTTTACAAAACATCATTATACTACTTACCCAGCCCAAAATAATTATCAGTTTTTAGTTTTGTAACATCTGTTAACTATAGTTAGGTTTAATTACTGTTTACTGAAAATGAGATTTAAACACCTGAGATCTAATCCCATTTTACAAATCTTAATCTATGTTTTATTTATTGCAAAATTATTGTTTTTAATGTTACATTTTCATCTAATAATCACAATCTGGTATTTTTCATTTAAGACTATTCAATGTTTGTAAAACAGAGTGCAGAATATAAATATTATATACAATTTTATTATGATACTTTAATTGTAAGGTAGTATATATATTTGTGTAATTACATTATATGAAAAAATGGTAAATATGCAGTGCAGCATCTATTGGAGTTTTCGATATTTTTCTTACTAAAATGCTTTATTATGTGCCCAAAAACAAAAATCCAAAATATGAAAGCAGGAGAAGTACGATAAAAATCGAAAATAAAAGTGACCAACATAACCTCAAAATTGCTACCGGCGAAAATCGGTACCGTGTTGTACTGATTTTAGACGTATTTTTATTGTTTTACTGATCTACAGATCAGTAAAACAATAAAAATACGTCTAACACGGGTTTGGATGATAGGAAACCCATTTTTTAAAAGAATAGTGCATAACCTAAGTGACACGGTTGTTAGGCCTAACACGATGATGCGTGAAAAACCTTTATATTTTTTAAAAGATTATTTGGCTACATATCCTAACTGTCACAGTTGTTAGGCCAATCACGGTGATGCGTAAAAAATCCTTTATATTTTTTTAAAGAATACTGCATATCCTAACTGACACGGTTGTTAGGCCTATCACGGTGATGTGTGAAAAAATCTTTAAATTTTTTAAAAGAATACTAAGTATATTAACTGACACGGTTATTAGGCCTAACACGGTGATGTGTAAAAAAACTTTTATATTTTTTTAAAGAATACTACATATCCTAACTGATATGATTGTTGGGTCTATGATTGTGATGTGTGAAAAAAAACTTTATTTTTTTAAAGAGTATCCAAACCTTAACTGACACGGTTGTCAGGCCTAACATAGTGATGCGTGATAAATCTTTATATTTTTTTAAAGAATACTCCATAAGCTAACTAACATAGTTGTTAGGCCTAACACGGTGATGCATTAAAAGAACATTTATTTTTTTTTCAAAAGAGTACTCCATAACCTAACTGACACGGTTGTTGGGCCTAATACTGTTATGCATGGAAAAAACTTTATATTTTTTTTAAAGAGTACTCCATAACTTAACTAACACGGTGATGCGTGAAAAAATCTTTATATTTTTTTAAAGAGTACTACATATCCTGACACGGTTGTTGGACCTATCACGGTGAAGCGTCAAAAAACCTTCATATTTTTTTAAAAATACTAGGCTACATATCCTGACACGGTTGTTAGGCCTAACATAGTGATGCGTGAAAAATCTTTATATTTTTTTACAGAATACTTCATTAGCAAACTAATATGGTTGTTAGGCCTAACACGGTGAAGCATTAAAAAAACCTTTATTTATCTTTTTTAAAAAGAGTACTCTAAACCTAACTGACACGGTTGTTGGGTTAAACGGTGATGCAGGAAAAAAACCTTAATTTTTTTAAAGAGTACTCCTAAACTTAACTAACACGGTTGTTGGTTCTAATACGGTAATGCATGATCTTTAATGTATATTATGCTTGCGGGCAAAGCCGTGACGGGTAACAGCTAATCATATTATATTTCTGAAAGTTTGTTTTTGTTTATTTGTTTGTTATTCAAATACACTTTAACTACTGGACCAAATGAGATTACATTTGGTGTGAACACGTTTTAGGTATCTGAGATAAACACAATACTATTCCAGTTTAATTATATAATAACTAGCTGTTACCCGTTGCGGCTTTGCCTGCAATTATAATGTAGGCTATAAAATTTATAGTCGATTTTCAAAATCAGAATAGATCATTTCATTTTAATATATTTCTATTTACAATATTATACGATTTATGGTTTTCGGCCAAGAAATATACATTTTTGCTACTCGATACTCTAAAACAGGGTCCTGTCATATTTTAATAAAATACAGTATTATTAAAAAATCACTATTATTCAATTAAACTGGAATAGTATTGTGTTTATCTCAGGTACCTAAACCGTGTTCATACCAAATTTAATCTCAATTGATCCAGTAGTTAAAGTGTGATTGAATAACAAACAAATAAACAAAAACAAACTTTCAGAAATATAATATGATTACCTGTTAACCGTCATAGCTTTTCCCGCAATCGTAATATACATTAAAGATCACGCATCACCGTGTTAGGACCAACAACCGTGTCAGTTAGGTTATGGTGTATTTCTTTTAAAATAAATGTTTTTAACGCACCACCGTGTTAGTTAAGTTATGGAGTACTCTTTAAAAAAATTAAGGCTTTTTCCTGCATCAACGTATTAGGCCCAACAACCGTGTCAGTTAGGTTCTGGAGTACTATTTTTTAAAAAACAAATAAAGGTGTTTTTTAATGCATCACCGCGTTAGGCTTAACAACCATGTTAGTTAACTTATGCAGTATTCTTTAAAAAAAATATAAAGATTTTTCACGCATCACCATGGCCTAACAAACGTGTCAGTTAAGGTTTGAAGTGCTCTTTAAAAAAAATAACGGTTTTTTTCACGCATCACCATGTTACACTTAACAACCGTGTCAGTTAAGGTTTGAAGTACTCTTTAAAAAAAATAACGGTTTTTTCACACATCGCCATAATAGGCCCAACAACCATGTCAGTTCGGATATGTGGTATTCTTTAAAAAAATATAAAGGTTTTTTTACGCACCACCGTGTCAGTTAGGATATGTAGCCTAGTATTCTTTAAAAAAATATAAAGGTTTTTTCACGCATCTCCGTGTTAGGCCTAACAACCGTGTCAGTTAGGATATGTAGAATTCTTAAAAAAAATATAAAGGTTTTTTCACACATCATCGTGTAGGCCCAACAACCGTGTCAGGATATGTCGTATTCTTTAAAAAAATATAAAGGTTTTTTCACGCATCATTGTGTTAGACCAGGGATGCACAGACTTATTAAAACTAGGGGCCACTCGGGCAAATCATGAACTGATGGCGGGCCGCCAGAAGTATAGGTAATTAAAGACAATAAAAAATGCATATAATGTATTAAAATTGAAAAATAATTTATTAATTTGAAGCGTGGCACTGCATAGTGCTTACAATCTTTTTTATTTGGGTCAAATTTACTTGTAGCAACACGTAAAACTGCTTCCAAACTTTCATTTGCAAGGCGGTTTCGATTTTTGTTTTATTATTATTCAGTATTGAAAAAGTTTGTTCACATATATAGGTAGAACCAAATAAGCTGGCACATTTCAGAGCGTTTATGCGCAACTCTTTGTACATATTTTTGTCAATGCAGTGGTAAAAGTTCAACAAGTCTCCCTCGTTGAATTTGTTGCGCAAATCTTGGTCGTTTTGCAAATCGATAATTTCTAACTGCATTGACTCTGGCGCATTTTCAACTGAAATCGAGAAAGGATTGCTGAATATGTCCAACAGAGGTTTCACTTTTTTGAAGTCCGAAAATCTGTCTTGAAAAGAGTGAATCAGAATATCTAGCTTTTCTACATAACTGAAATTAATCGCAGTTTTGTTGAATTTTTCGGCCATTTTCTTATAATTCGGAAAATGATTGTAATTTCCAGAAGTCAGTTGCGATCTGAAAAGAGTCAGCTTGCATTGAAAGGATGATACATGAGCGTAGAGCTGGGATATCAGTTGATTTTTGCCTTGAATCCGTGTGTTCAAGACATTCAAATGATTTGTAATGTCAACTAAAAAGCCAAATCACACAACCAATCAGGATTTTTAAGTTCCGGGACATCCTTTGCTTCTCCACCAGAAATATTCCAATTTCTTCTATTAAATTTAGAAATCGTTCAAGTGTCAATCCACGACTTAGCCACCTTACTTCTGTATAAAACAGCAAATCTCCATATTCGCTTTCGATGTCATCAAGGAATTGTTTGAATTGCCTGTGATTGAGTCCTCGTGATTTGATGAAATTTACAGTCGAAACTACCACCTTCATGACATTTTGAAATTCAATTTTTTTAGAACAAAGGGCTTCTTGGTGTATGATGCAATGAAACTGCATGAGATCATCAGCGTTTATGTTTTTTTCTTGCAGATACTTTAGCAAAGTAACTAGCCCGGAATTGACACCAATCATAGAAGGAGCACCGTCAGTCACAATTCCCGATAATTTTGATAAGTCAAAACCAGTTTTTGAACACTCATCCAAAAGTACATTGAGTATATCAACTCCTTTAGTTTGACCTTTCAATGAACACATTCCTAATAACTCTTCTACGACTTCAAAATCTTGAGTAACACCTCGTATGAATATGAGTAGTTGAGCTGTGGAACTAATATCAGTTGATTCGTCGAGTGCCAATGAAAAAAATTCAATTATCTTAGTCTTTTCAGTTAATTGTTCCGCAATATTAGCTGACAAAGACATAATTCGTCTTTGGATTGTCATACGATTCAGTTGAATTTTCTCAAACTTTTTGCTGCTTCTGGACACATTTTCTTAGCGGCGATTTCAATGCATTCTTTACAAAATCTCCATCATTGAAGGGGCGACTTCGCTTTGCTATCATTCGAGAAATTTCAAAACTAACTTCTGTAGCCGTTTCTGAATCTTCAATGAGTTTTGTGAACACAGTTTGCTGACCAATAAGCTCCGTTTCAAAGACAACACTTTTTGCTTTCTTAATTCGCCTGTAAATTTGGTAAAAGAAGAATGCTGCGTTTCATAGTGCCTTTTACATTATATTCCTTTGCAATCGCAACAGAATTCTTACAAATTAAACAAACGACTTTGTTATGCAACCATACAAAAAAATATTTCTCAGTCCATATTTCTTGAAACTGCCGATTTTCATCTTTAGCCTTACGTTTTTACTAGGTCCTGGCTTGTCCATGTTGCGTTATAATCCTGTCTAGGGTTAACACTGCACCTAAAAACAATTACAGTACCTACTTAAATTACCCATCCTTTTTTAAATTACCAAGAATAATTGAATAAATAGGTAGGGAAACATTTATTGATAACAGAGTTTTACTTACGATTTCACAACACAATTATTCACTTGACGGGTTAACACTGCAACAGTAGATCTACGTTGAATTTGGATTAAACTATATGCAAGAATGATAAAAAAAAACTTTAATAAGACTTCAAAATAAAAAAGGGTTAACAAACAACAACACAGAAACAAACAGTTACGGCGGTACAGAAGATCAGACAAAACACAGAACACTACTTCGAGAAGTCTGCCACGTCTCGGTCAGGACTGCAGGACTGAAGGGCTGCCCTTTGCCCCTCCACCTTGCACCTCCCACTCCTCTGGGCTGGGCACAGCTCCTAGGTCCTCTCCTACACTATTAAACTGCTTCTTTCTGTTGACACTATTCGGGACTATTCGGACTAATTCGACGGCGTCGTTTCATTCATGAACTGGCGCGGTATTTGAATAATTTTCATAATTTTATGGACGTCTTTACTTTTGAACAAATTTTTTGGTTTTATTCTGATACAGAATTCAATATTTTTCGAATGTACGAGAGTATTATTTTGGTGACGGCGGGCCACCAGAATTTCACCGGCGGGCCGCATGCGGCCCGCGGGCCGCGGTCTGTGCATCCCTATGTTAGACCTAACAACCGTGTTAGTTAAGTTACTCTTTTAAAAAAATATAACGGATTTTTCATGCATCACCTTATTAGGCCCAACAACCGTGTCAGTTAGGTTATAAGTACTATTTAAAAAAATGAATAAAGGTTTTTTTAATGGATCACCGTATTAGGCATAACAACCATGTTAGTTAGCTTATGGAGTATTCTTTTAAAAAACTATATAAAGTATTTTTCACGCATTACCATGGTAGACCTAACAACCGTGTCAGTTAAGGTTTTCAGTACTATTTAAAAAAAATAAAGGTTTTTTTCACACATTACCGTGATAGGCCCAACAACCATGTCAGTTATGTTATCTAGTATTCTTTAAAACATTATACAGGTTTTTTCACGCATCACCGTGTTAGGCCTAACAACCATGTCAGTTGGGATATGTAGTAGTCTTTAAAAAAATATAAAGGTTTTTTCACGCATCACCGTGTTAGGCCTAACAACCATGTCAGTTAGGATATGTAGTATTCTTTAAAAAAATGTAAAGGTTTTTCACGCATCACCGTTTTAGGCCTAACAACCGTGTCAGGATATATAGTAGGCTATTTTTAAAAAAAATACAAAGGTTTTTTCATGAATCACCTTGTTAGGCCTAACAACCGTGTCAGTTTGGTTATGCAGAATTCTTTTAAAAAATTGGTTTTTTATCACCCAAAACCCGTGTTAGTCGTATTTTTATTGTTTTACCGATTTACAACACGTTACTGATTTTCGCCTAGTACCAATTTTGAGGTTATGTTGGTCACTTTTATTTTAGATTTTATCGTACTTCTCGTGCTTTCATATTTTGGATTCTTGCTCTTGGGCACATAATAAAGCATTTTAGTAACAAAAATATCGAAAAATATAGGTTATGCTACACTGCATATTTACTATATTTCATGTAATGTAATTACACAAATATATATACTACCTTACAATTGGCACTCTGTGTAGGGATTTTTACATTTAATATTGAAAATTTAACACAAAGTAACAAATTAAAGTCAGTTTTGAAAAAAATTTCCACTAAAATATGAAAATGTTACATTAAAATCAATAATTTTGCAATAAATAAAACACAGATTAAGATTATTAGAATAGGATTGAATCTATGTTCATCTCAGGTAACTAAATCACATGTCCAGTAAATAACTACAATTAACACATGACACAAAACTAAAAACTGATAATTATTTTGGGCTGGGTAAGTAGTATAATGACGTTTTGTAAAACGGGAATAGGCCTATATGTATCTCTGATACTTAAACCATATTCGTACCAAATTTCATCGCAATTGGTCAAGTGGTTAAAGCGTGATTGAATAACAAACAAACAAACAAACACACAAACTTTCAGAAATATAATATGAATTAGATTAGATTAGATGACTTTTTAATAATACAGTATTTTATTAAAATATGACATGACCCTGTTTTAGCGTATCGAGTAGCAAAAATTTATATGTCTTGGCCGAAAACCATAAATCGTATAATATTGTATATAGCTATATATTAAAATGAAATGACCTGTTCTGATTTTGAAAATCGACTATAAATTTTATTGCTTACATTATAATTGCAGGCAAAGCCGCAACGGGTAACAGCTAGTTAATATATAATATAAAATTCAAATAAACATTCAAAACATCTTTTAAATATCAATATCGACGCTCATTTGAAGAGCATTTCATTTAAATTATTTAATAGGCTATCTACATATTAAAAATCGAATTAAACTTATTTTTAACTTATAAATATGTATTGTAATTTAATGCTTAAATACATCGCTTTTTGTTTGTGTTTAAAGTTTATGATATTTAAATATAAGAGTACTTTTATATGTTAACTTTGTTTATTGTTTAAAGTTTTTTAATTTTGTTTTTCAGACAAATTGCTGAACTTTTAGTTTACAGATGGTGTTATGATAACAGTAAATCAAAGAGACATTTATCTGTTTTATTTCAAAATGTTTGTGTATAAAAACAGAATTACAGCAAGTGAAACAACAAAGTTTACTCTAGAAATCTGTTATTTGCAATAAAATTATGAATAAATATTACAATAAGAAAAGTTTGTATTGTTAATTTAAAGGAAGACAATTATAACAATTTAAACACATACTTAATTTCAATACTGCAAGTGTTTTACAAATAAAAAATGGTTATTAAAGTATCTTTCCTATTGAAAATTTCCTCATGAGAACTAATATACAAATTAACAATTAACCGGCTTACAACACGCCACATCGATTGAGCTCTCATTCAAAAAACTCTAAAGAGACTTTCATGAGTTACAGATGTTCACAACAATAAACCTTCACTTTGAAAAACATGTAAATTTGTCTTTCACCACATCAGTTGTTGTGTACGTGCTACAGCTGATTATAATCATATGATTAACCGAGATACAGCTGATTGTAATTATAAGATTAGTCGAGCTACAACTGATTAAAAATTACGTTTAGCAAAGCTACATTCATATAAGGACGAAATTAAACTGTGCACATGAATGGAAACTAGACGAATTCCTAGATTTCGATATAAGTTAAGAGTCTCTTCTGTCCATATTATTGGATCATTTTTTAAAATTAATTTAAGCTTATTTTTGGTGTCAAAATTCTAAAAATTTAACTGAAAACACGTAACAACAAGCGACGAGTAAAACTGATACCGCATAGCTAACGGGAACCGGAAGTTGGCAGCTTAAGGCTACAAAACGCTGTGCCACATAGTCTGAATATAGTTTAAATTCTAGAAATAAATATTTACAAGAGAACATGTTTTACTGATTTTCTTTTTCAAGGAGAATAATATAAAACCATTTTTAAACAATAATAAATTTTATTTTTATAAACTCTATTTACAAAATTTGATTTCCAATCACCACAGTATGCATTTCTTAATCGGATTCATCGGAGATCCTACAGGACAGTTCCATACCTGAGAAAATTCCGGAGAATTGGAAAGACTACCTATTACTCTAAATTTATTAGGACTATGAACATCCGCCAAGCTGATCAGGTCATGTGTCGGTGTAGACGCAGCGCACCAGACCTAAACAAGATCAAGTAAGCAGTTGTTAAATGAATTCACATAAAACAGCTGATTAATTTATTATAACTTTGTAGATTCTTACGTTTGCAAATGCCACGAAAAGTAGTTGTTCGTGATTCAAATGTTGTAAGCCTGGTAACAAAGGTTCAAGTCCCTTGCGCTCTTTGTAGAACCTATAAGCTAACAATGCTTCCCTCACTCCGCCATTGTCAGCTATGTTCTCTGCCAACGTAAGTGATCCATTTATCTGTAATTATTACAAGCTTTTATTTAACTTCACTTTTTGTTTGTTTGTGTTGACAAAACCTTAGGCCGGGCGCACACCAAATGCGGAGCGGGCAATCAAAACCTATTGTTTTTGACGTAAGTACGGCCACTGAAAGCGTAGCGGAGTGAAGCGGCGTCTTTCCGTGCAGCTTTGACTCTGTCCTGGTTCCGTATTCAAGCTGACTCCGCTTCCCCCACTAAGTTGACCACGCCTCCAAACTTATTATTTCCCGTTACCCAGGTTACGGTTTTCAAATATAGTTGTTCTCTAGAATCCGTTACAGTAAGCCTAAATATTTACACTTAATAGGTTAAAACGCGTTCTTTAAATTGACTGAACTTTGCTTCTGGTGAAGTTCAACTTCATTTCACTCAGCTCTCCTACGTTCGCCTCAGCTCAGAGCAGCTCCGCTCCACATTTGGTAGTCACCCGACTTTAAGATGTATATTAAACACTCTTCCGTAAAGTTTTGCAAGCATGCTTAAACTATAGGTTCTAACCGATGTTGATGAATTTTCAACCATAAAAATTAGACAATTACTAATTATTTACGATACATTTAAGCACTTAAGGTAAAATTTGAACCTTCATGGTGTAACGATACTTAAGGGCTAATCTATTAGAAATATTGAGGTTATGATTGTATTTCATTTATTTAGTTTAAAATTATTAAAAAAATAATAGATATGAATGACATTCCAGAATGTTTTAAAAAAGTACCTAAAATATTTGGAAACGCATAGTAATTATAGTAATGACAAAAAATTGTACTAGCCTACTTTGGTTAGGATAAAATGACAGTTTACTATTAGATTGAAATGATAATTTACATGGCAAGTATAGGCCATAGATAGACCACTGCAATTGTGTTCTTTGTAAAGAATAATGCAATTCAGAAGGCCGATTTTATTGTCGCAACTGGAAAAAATCCAAGTATTGGAAGAATAATTTAGTAGAGTTTGATACGTGTAAAAAAGAACAGAATCTAAAAAAATGTTGGTATTTCTACGCTTTCGAACCTCATGCTAAAGTAGTGATATCATTTTTTTTTATTTCAACTTTATTATTACAATAACAAATATTCACTCATAGAAGATTCAATTTATGACTATAACTTACGATTTTAAGCCCTTTTAAACGGAAGTAAATTGTGACGTCACTGCAGTTAGTCTTGTATAGAGCACGCTAGATTTTATACGCAAGATTATTACGCTTACGTCATTTAGCGATGTACTGCTCATGCGTGTTATCACAGTATATCATTTATTTTCTTGATAGTGGTACCGTTGCACCGCTATTTTATCCAACAACCGTGTTTTCACTCAAAAACCGAGTCGAGTTAGAAGGTTTTTTAAAAAAATATATATTATACCAAACAACCGAGTCGAGTTTCGTTTTTAAGTTCTTTTTTTAAATTATATTCTTTTCAGTATTATAAACATGCATTTAATTAATAGTTTTAGCTATGAAAAGCACGTTACCTACTTCAGCGTGCTGGTCATTTGGAGGTTATGTTTGTCACTTTTATTTTCATTTTTTTCTAACTTTCCGTTGTTTCCGCGCTTTTATATTTTGGATCATTACTATTGGGAATATAATAAATTGTTTCAGTGCATAATTGACCGAAAATGCCACGAGGCCCGAAGTGCAGTTTTATCAGAATTTTATAGCACTAAAGCCAACAAATATGACATTGCAATGACAAATATTAAAGCTTCAAAAGGAAATAAGTATTCGTTTCAAGAATAATAAAAACTGAAGGTAACCTTAAATAACCTAAGCTGAAAATAAAAGGTAATATGAAATGTACATTTTAATTGTGAGTTTATCCGAAGAGAATATTTGAATAATTTTTTTTTAAATTATTAGTCTAATAAATTCTAATTAATTTTATAAAATAAGACGAATTTTCGTGAGACATTAAACGTTAGACGTAAATTAACAAACTATAATAACTTGAGGTATAAAGTATTAGATTTAAAGGTATTATACAGTTGGACATTTTGAATACGTAAACTATATCCAGTAAGTCAAGATTTAAGAGTAATCTCAGCACTTAGAAGCTAAGCCGAAAACAAATTAACTTGTATTAAAATAACTCACTGCATTGATGTAAATACTGCAAGAAGATTGTTCTTAAATAAATAAAAGAGAAATTATTATTTATTTTATTTATTGTTGTAACTGGTAAAACCATTTGGATTTAAATTTCTACTTTTTAACTTGTTGTATTCATTGTAAATTAGCAACACGAAGTTATGCATAAAAACATCATCAAAAAAACAAACAGAAAATTTAAATGGCAGGTCTAATAGGTTTTGTGAAACAGTAGAAAATAAATACATAAGAACATTATTGAAAATTCTAATTCATGCAAATTTTAACGCTAATTACAACGGTGAAATAAGTTTTTCAAAAAGTGCAAAATACAGACATTACTTCCTCTGTATCTTTGACGTAACACAGACATTCGATAAAATTCAAGGTTCATACTTTTACAGTGAAACTCAAAACAGTTATTTTTAAAAAAATGGTTTTCTAAAGTTGAGAGCAAAAAATATTTTTGCCAATCAATATTCATTTACGTAACAAGTGCAAACGTAAATATCACATACCATTTGCGTTCTGTAATACGTTACATTTATAAATCGATGGCATTGGTTCGTAAATCTAAAATACTACTTACTCTAAATTCTTCGCTGCTTCCCAAGGAGTAATTGCTGTATTGCTCCACGAAGCACTGTGCTTTGTTGTTGTACACGCGCGTCATACGTTCATCCCACCAAGTCACTCGTTGCCCTTTAGCATCATATTCTTTACCTTCAAAAAGCGGAACTATTGTTTGACTTTCTTGCAATGAAGTTACAATAACACTACTTTATTAATCTGTATTAACATTAGTTAGTTATTATTTTAAACTACAAAAAAACATGAAATATTGTTATCCTTAAAGGTATTTTCATTTTACGTAACTAAATATTTGCACTTTAAAATAAAACCGAAATATTTTTTACGCCTCAAAGTTATAACAAAAATCTTGTAATTTGGATAGAATAAAAAATATTATGAAGATTTAGTCCAGTCTTCGAGATATCGTAATACATTCTTGAATACAGTTTATTGTGTGGTTACCTAGTCAGAACGTTGCTTGAAAAATGATTTTCTATTCAAACATCCGTGAAAAATATCTATAAAAGATAGTAAGTAATGATCCAACATGCGGAGGAAATACAGATTCTAAAGTATCCAGAATGCCTCATTGCTGCATACTTTGAAGAAATATTGTTGGCACGCTTGATAATGATTTGAGTAAAACTAGTTAAATATTTTAATTATTTCATTATTTCCTCTGTGATTATGTTTAGTTGCCATTATATACGATATAGAAATAATAACTAATAAATCATAATTTAATAAATTTTATTTATCCTATGATGAATGCAATCAACTACAGTTATGTTTCTGTAATTAACAGCTTGGCATGTTTAACAATCATATTTTATAGGCCTAAACAGTGCTATGAGTTTTTAAGGCAAAACACTTCCAATATAATCCAAATTATAAACAGTAATTAATCAGTTACTTAGAAGCTGATAATTGGCTGCAAAGTTGTGGGCGGATTCCTCTTATAAAGTTACGTTCCAAACTGTGTATATTACTGTGTAAATATCATTTTAAGTTACCTTCAATATCAAATCCATGCGTCAGCTCATGTCCCAGTATACTGCCGATTGCACCATAATTCAATGCTCTGAAATTAAATAATAAATCAAAAAAAATCTGTAAAATCAAAATTATTATTTATGGTAATAATATAAATAACGTTTTAATTACACATATTTTAACTGTTATCTATTATAATCACGTGTAATTATTTTGAATAATAAAACACTGTACTTGTGGTGTGCCGATTTCAATAAACTGTAGTTTGAATTTCATTTTAAATTTTCTACAGAAATATCTCTAATGGTGCGTTTGATGTATGAGAACTTGATGTAATAATACATGTGTGATCAAACAGAATAAATATGATACAAGTTCTCATACATACATGTCAAATACCTCGCAAATATAAATCCTGGATCATTCAATTTTACAAATATTAGTGCCTTTGGTGCAAAAAATCTAAATTTGTACAATGACACTATGTCAAGTATTGGGAAGTTTTCATAATTATCAACATGTGCACTGATGTAAATAAACTCTAAAAAAAAAATTCGTAGGTGCTGGCAACGAGACTTTTTAAGAAAAAGAAAAAGTAGACCTATAACATGTTTAATAAACACCCAAGAAGATGGTTTAGGCTTCAAAAACTATACAACAAAATTGTGATTCAAACTGTACAAAATATAATTTTAAAACAAACTAGCCTATTACGTACAACTGAATTTACTAGAAAATCAAAACCAGTCAGCTGGGTAAACAGCTGATTAAATCTAAAACTGCCACATCCTAATTAAAAACGAAAATAAACTTGCAATTACTTGCTCGTACAAAATGTGTGAGGATATCTTGGAACTCATACAGTTTGTATGAGAGTATGTATCGTAATTTGTCGATTTTACTTGTATTTCATACATAATGTAAAAACACCATAAAGTGAGTTACTTACTGCGAACACTTAATAACCATGGTACAGTATACGATAAAAACTGTACAAATAATTCAGTTATTGAGACTGTAAAAAATTATAGAAAACTGTTAGAATGGAAAGGTCAGGCATTTTGTGAAAATATCGTTTTAAAATTGGGTAAACAAACAGAGCATGAAATAGTTAGTTCTGAAACAATCGGACTGTGTTTGCAGTAGCACAAAGAGTTTTCAAATAATACAGGCATTTGTGCATCACAATAGTTAACGCTTTGACTTGAAAGGTACGCTATATTTGCAACTTTTTTTATAAACACGACACACTATTTACAACTTATTTATATTTGTTTTGCTTTTTAAAATGACCCGTTACGTAGAACAAAATAAATTTAATGAATTTCGAACAAAACATGTGTGGATCACTTTTGGCCCACATTGCCAGTGTGGGTTTATTTCACTGAGCCGCATGATTCCGTTAGCTGGGAAGGAGAAAACATTCCGTTTTTAGCAAATTACAATCATTATGTTCAGGATAATAATCTGCCTTCTTTAGTTTCGTCAATTCTACTTTCGTTGAAGCGTTTCGGAGAACCTCCATCTTCAAAAACTATACATATACTGGTCACCAATACTATGGCTCTTCCTATTTATAATTTTCTAGCTCCACCTCGTACCCATCCTCTATTCAACACGTGTACATTAAACCTAACGTGCTCATTTCTGATTGGCTCTTAAAAATCATACGTTTTCACTCGCCTCTGGTTGAAGAGAAAGTTTGAAAGGAGCCAACATAATGAGGTGCAACATAATTCGCTAACAACATAATGCGGTGCAACATAATTTGCTAACAACTTAATATAAGCAACATTTTGCATAACACAAAGACTAATAATTTATTGAAACAAGGAAATTAAATTTGTTTAACTTTACACTGCAAGTTCTGCTTCTGTAGGAACATCTTCATCCCTGCATTTGAACAGAGTGTTATATAATGTGGGGTGCATAACATAATACGGTAGTGTGCTTTTAAAAATTTGTTCATTGTAGGTACTTACTCAAGTCCGTGATAGTAAAATGGAATTTGTAAAATACCTGCAGGTATGGCTGCATGAACAAATGATAGAATAAGAAAACTTTGCCAAAAAATTGTCTAATATGTGTGTAATATAATAATTATTGTAAAGTGTTGTGCCAATGCGAGTCTGAAAAAATAGATGTTGTATGGAGGTAGATGCTCAGTAGCTTTAAACTTACGATAAAGTCAAAACTATTACATAGAAACATTAACAATTTTATTTTAGTAATACAATATTAACAGTAAGAAAAAACACTAATGTATATGTTTTGTACACTGCTTATTATGATTTGATTAAAACTTTAAAATATTGAGTTATTTATTAAATTTCAATGGTTTATCACAAATATACAATGTTGTAGTGTGTTTAGTTTTAAGAGTCAGCTAAAATATTATATTTCATACTAGTCAAAATGAATTAAAGAGCTTTATCCGATACAATTAAAGAAATATATTTTATAACCCAAAAATAATTACAGAGCTTTTATTTACTATTACTCTAAGGATACACTTTCATTTCGATAAGGTAATAAGGTAGTTTAAATAAATATTGTAAATATTCAAATAGTTTAAATAATTCTAAATCTGTTAAGGCAAGTAAGTTTTTACTTACATATTGCATTAATTGTACGGCTGTAGTACGCATTTACCTCTAAAGGGTCACTCATCCACCTGGAGAAAAAACAAATCAATAAATATATTGGTTTTTCAAAAAAATAGTTCCAAAAATTATCTAAGTTCCCGATCAAAACTGATAAAACTTTAAGTAATTAGGATTATGACCTATTCTTCCCGTCAGTGGTCTTTCCACTCACCTCGTAAAGGCTACCGCGGTTTCGAAACTCTATCGTTTCATCTTCAGGCCGTGATACAAAATGTTAAATCCTCTGTCGAGGTCGTCACAAAGTCAAACAAAACATTAAAAACATACATCACAAACACTGAGCACAATTACACGATTAAAATATGTACGATGAAATCCGGCTTGGCCAAACGACACGCGCGACTCGTACGTCGTTACATTCCGGACTTTAATGTTTTGTTTGACTTTGTGACGACCTCGACAGAGGGATTTAACATTTTACTTATTTAACATCCTAACTACATAATCCTTATTACTTAATTATGTGGTCCTGTGGCTACGTTGCAACAATGAAAATAAGACTTTCGTATACACATATGTTCAAAATTGCTTAATTTTTCTATGAGCAGCCATTTTGTTTTTTTAACAAAATATTTTATAACTCTAAAATTGTTCAATTATTCAAACTTTTCGTTGTTCTTTACGTGATAGAGGCCCAGTGGGAAAAATAAACAACTTTATTTATTGATTCCTTTTAAAATGGCGGACGATTAAATGTTTTAAATTATAATAAATCAATAGCGGTTCCATTTTGATACCTTTTTTTGTAGTGCTTTTCATTTCTATCGAATGGTCTAACTTTCAGAACTTTGGATCAAGTAAACAGCAAAGCTGTTGAGTGAATATGCAACATCATATGATTAGCGTACTGTTAACGAATCAATCATTTGAACTTAATATGTTTTATTTATGTACTCACGTAATTTACATGTAATCACTTTAATTATTAATATAATGACGTAGCAGAGAGCAGGGTAGTTAAGGATCAATCAAAATCGCTCACTGCCCAGTGCCGAGAAGAGTGATCTTAGTAGCAGCACAATGGCCGTATAAGCTACCGCGAGAATTCCCGGTGAGCAGCCGCCAGAATTTTAATGAAAAGCTCCGGTTGACTGGTGGTAAAAAGCAAACTTTTTGCAAGCTTCATCTCCGATCACCAAAGTATAGGGTAGATTGGTTAAGGGCTTCAGGTTTTGAGAGTATACAGCTTTTTTCAAGTATAAAAATGTTTGATAGTTCGGTTACAGGCTTGAAGTTCATTGGTGAGAGATCTCTCTTTTCCTTGATCAAAAAATCGGTTACAGGCTTGGTTCGGAGATTATACGAGGTGTGTTCAGAAAGTAACGAGAATTTTAAAATTTCGCGGGCTTGGAGAGTCCGATTGTCAAACACTTATTTTTTTGATTTTGGTATACATGCCCTTGAAGTATAATAAAACTTTCAGCTGTTTTCATTGTTGACTTTGTCTGTGACAGCCACTAAGGTTAGACGTGTTTTTATGAGCTCGGCGATTTTCGTTTGTTAAAAGAAATGAATCAAAGAATTTGTATCACATTTTGCGTACAAAATGGAATAAAGTGTAACAAAGTGTGTGAAATGTTAACAAAGGCTTATGGTGAGTCTACTATGAGTAAAGCAAGAGTTTACGAGTGGTATAAGCTTTTACAAGAAGGCCGTGAATACGTTGAAGATGACGAACGCCCTGGACGCCCAACAAATCAACAACCGATGAAAACGTGGAAAAAGTGAAAGTAATGGTTATGAACAATCGCCGAAACACAATTAGAGAGGTCGCTATTGGATCATGTCATGACATTGTTTCCAGTGTTTTGTGTATGAAACGCGCGACAGAAAAATTCGTTCCAAAATTGTTGAATTTTGAACAAAAACAGCGGCGAATGGAGGTTGCTCAAGAGTCACTAAATGAAGTCAACGACGATGCAGAATTATTGAAACGTATTATAAGAGGTGACGAAACATGGATTTATGGATATGACGTCGAAACTAAGGCTCAACATCCCAGTGGAGGCATTCTGGCTCGCCAAGAACGAAAAAGGCTCGACAAGTGCGGTCGAACGTGAAGGTTATGCTCACTGTGTTCTTCGATATTAATGGCATAGTTCATCATGAATTCCCAACACCAGGTGAAAAGGTCAATAAGGAGTACTACCTACAAGTTCAACGCCGTTTGCTTGAAGCAATCCGAAAAAAACGTCCGGATCTGTGGAAAAACAATTCATGGCTTTTGCACTTCGATAATGCACCAGCTCACACTTCATTGTATGTTCGTGAATTTTTGGCTAAAAACAGTTATGTAACGATGCCCCAGCCTCCATATTCGCCAGACATGGCTCCGTGTGACTTTTTCTTATTTCCAAAATAAAGATAACCTTAAAGGGTCGTCGTTTTACAGCCGTAGATGACATTAAAAACGCATCGCTGAAAGAACTAAAGCCTATCTCAAAGATAGAGTTTGAGAAGTGTTTCGAGGATTTGAAGAAGCACTGGCACAAGTGCATAACCTCCAATGGGGATTATTTT
Organism: Callitettix versicolor; assembly: GCA_022606455.1. Taxonomy (NCBI): domain Eukaryota; kingdom Metazoa; phylum Arthropoda; class Insecta; order Hemiptera; family Cercopidae; genus Callitettix; species Callitettix versicolor. The sequence goes on along the minus strand of CM040183.1, from coordinate 68,566,086 downwards.
GAAGACGACAACATCAATGTAGAAGAATAAATAAATATTTTGTTCAAAAAATTAAAATTCTCGATACTTTCTGAACACATCTCGTACAGCTTTCTTTTTTCTATCACATTGGTATAGGGTAGTTTGATTACAGGCTTGAGGTTCGAAAGGTGTACAGCTCGCTTTTCCTCGATCAAACACTGATACAACACTTTTCAAAAAATTTTATCAGGGAAGGGTTTGACGCCGATTTCTATGGAGTCGCAGCTTTTGATCCTAGGTTCTCGGTTAAAAATTTGACCCAGTCCGACTCAGAGTATTAGTGATAGTAGAGAGTAATTTAACTACCCTCTCACCGAGCAGAGAGCAGGGTAGTCACTGCTTTTACCTCAAGCTTCAGTACTGAGTATAAACAACTTGTGTCTACATTATTGTCAAATTAAACCAATACTCATTGTGGATGTAATATACAAGTTGACAATGTGTGCTCTCGTATAAATAGTTCTCAGTTGACCGTTATTTATTTAATATGTCTTTTTGTGGACTAACTGATAAGGAATTTCGGGTAACTGAAGATACGGTTGATAAATATTTTCAAAGTGAGAATGAAAGTAATGAAGACTTAATCCTTCAATACAAATGATACGCAAGTAAATGATCCTGAAATTTTAGACAAAAACACTTTTGCAGATCCACATGAAATTGTCGATATATTTTGGTAATTATTTTTCACTAAACACTAATTTTTATCATGTAAATTTTGGAATTTCCCCTTCTTTACCATTGGTTACTGAGAAGCATGCGTTAGGTAGGTATATAAAGCATAACATTTATTTATTAGGACTTGTTTATGTATGAGACTAGTTTTTTTATTTTTTCTTTATCTGCGACTACTATAGTCATTTTAATAAAAATCACTAAAATCCATTAAAAAGGTTCATTAATTATAATTTTTCTTAGATTTAGATTTGTTGTTGTTGTTATTTTAAGGCGAAAAGCACATTGAGACTATTATCGCCTCCCTAAATATAAGTGTGAGTGTAAAGTGTTAAAGTCGTAAGTGTAGAGTTGTAAGTGTGTGTGTTAAGACTCGGGTACCGCGAGGAACGTCTAAATCCTCTCAATAGGTGCAGCTAGTCTGCATCCCCTGCGGGGTCTTAGATTTAGAAATAAGAATGAAACATTTATATCTAAGTATGGTAAAACGATTTTTCCAACCTGCTACAGAATTACATTATTGCCTTGAATCACTCATTAGAAAAGTTAATAATGATTAAATGTTTAATTCATAAGAATAATCGATTATCACCTTACACACCTAATTGTGTCTTCATCTGGTGGAGGTTTTCCGATAATTGACAAGACCTCGGAGACTTCTGACATCTTAATGTTCAATACGGACCATAAGTACCTCGAGCCATTTATTGTTACCTGTAACAGTTTATTGATTGTATAATTGCGAAATATTTTTAAACTACACAATTACTATTTTATAACAATATAAACTGGAATATAACAACTCAATATTATAAGTTTTATTACAAAATTCGCTAATAACTTATCTGTAATTGTCACTCTAACCTAAATTGCACAGTATTTCATCTTCTCATAACATTATTATTAGTAAATTTCCATTTAGGATATATTTTAAATTTTACACAAAAATCGATTTTGAAAATAGCTTGTACAAGTTTAACCGTTTCAACATAGCGACCAAACTGAGAATTTTAAAACTCAAATTTTTTGTACTTTTTAAAAATCTAACTTTATCATAAGCGTTAAAATCTGAAAATGTTTACCATAACATACGTGAGACGGCTTTGTGGGCCAATTATTTTAATAACAGTATTATAAAATTTTTAAAAATGTATTGTTTTAATAACTACAAACTTCAATGATTTCCTACCTAGATAAGTTCAAACTATATTAGATACTATGTAATAATGTACATTGTAGTGTTTTGCTGCATTGAATTGCACCAATTATAAGTTATTGTCCCTACGTATAGTATACACTATACAACTCACTCCCTTATAATTTTTCTCCAACTCCCCTGGCTTCAGAAGCCATTCTGGATAACCAATGTAATTTGTTATTGCCGCTACCTTCCCTAGAGTGGCTTTCTTTGTCTTATCGTCCATCCACCCCACAGACTTAACCATAACTGTAAACGCGTCTGTGATATCCATTAGCATTGCACGAACCTGAAATTAGTAAAATTATTGGTAAGTTTTTACAGCATAATTGTAAGGGATTAATATTATGTTGAGTAGGCACATTGTTTTTAAATCTGGCACGATCAAAATCAAACGAGGTCTTATTTGTACAGTTTTTAGGCTTGATTATTGAAATTTGAGGCTTCGAATATTAATACTAACAAGTATTGGCAAATATGCCATATATTATTAAAATCGTTTAATTAGTTTCAACTCCAGCGATATGAAGACACACATATGGGTGGTTTCAAATAAAAAACATTTTTTTTAGAATTAAGGAATCTGAAACAAAGAGATTATTAAAAATATGAAACTCAATAATAATAATAAGAAGAAGAAGAAGAAGAACAAGAAGAAGAAGAAGAAGAAGAAGAAGAAAAAGAAGAAGAAGAAGAAGAAGAGGAAGAAGAGGAAGAAGAAGAAGAAGAAATTAGTGTCACATCACTCTAATATATTCGTAATTTGTACAGCAAGAAAGAGAAATAGAAAAAACGATCATTCTTACTTAAATCTTAGCTGTATAACATACTGTTACTTTATTCTTGATTTTTTTAAAATATTAATTCACACAAAGTAATTTTCATTGGACCTACCTTATTTACAGTGTCATTGGTGTTTGTAGAAGCCGCAATTTTGTAGCTGATAGCCAAATTAAAAAATGTTTTTGCCACACCCGCGCATCTTTTAGTTCTAAAAAAAATAATAAAATATGATGTTGTTTGAAACAAAATTATTTTTAAAAAATTGAAGCACCTTTATATGTGACTAAATAGTAGCGGTTAATTTTTGAAATTAGTTTCTTTGTCAGTAGCTCCCAAATTGGTTTGTTGTAAAAGATAGACCCAAAGTTTTGATCAGATAATTTAGAGGACTTGATCAAATCTGGTCCAACTATGAATAAATTGTATCATTTGAACAAAAAAAGGATTTTTATTCTAAAATGGTACAAAAATGGTGGCGAAACTACATATGAAATTATGACCAATTGCGTTTAAGCTACATCTATACTGCTAAACACAGACACATAACATATACAGAGATAAATAATAACGTTAAAAATATAATTTTAAAAATTAACTAAAATCTCAGAATAATTTTTTTCGCTGGCAATATTCTTTTTTTTAATAAACTTCAATTGTTTTTGCAAATTACTATAATTTATTCATTGTCAAAACAAAATTAAAGTTATTATTTTTGTGTATTAAATTATTAATAATTCGTTAAGCTAGAGTTAATGTTTATCAATAAAAGCTAATTCCCGAAGACTAGCGACATTGAATACTAAAAACAACATAACGCAAACATTTTTATTTCGGAAAATTTCATACTCAAACATTTTCGTATTTTGAAAATTTGTTTCACACAAAATCTTAACAAGTATAGAACTATTTCACCTTAAACATTTTGTTTAATTTTAATTTCAATGGGTGCAATAATTGCTAAAATCTGCATACATGTTTTATAATATCAAAAAGGGTAATTATTGCAAATTTTATGCTGTTTACGAGGGTAAAATCAGATATTGTTTTAAAATGTAACAAAAAAAGTTATGATTTTTAAAGATTTTACTGGCTGCCGCATTTTTTCTCGTACTAAAATATTCGTTTAAGCGATATGTACAATTTATGTAGAATATCTTCCAATACGTCAGTTAAACGTTCTGCAATTAACTTTTTAATTAGGCTTCAAACTCAACATCTTCATCAATGCCTTAGTAGTACATTACTAACAATCAATGTTGTTATACGTTAGCAACAATTATAAAAGCATTATACAGCTTAAGGACTTGAATAGAGTTCCAACAATAGCAAGACTCCTCCCTCCCCCTCCTTTATGGTAACAACAAGTAAAGGCAAAATAAAAAGATACAAAATGCTTTACTACATTCTTCTTTAAGTACTACATTTTTCAAATATACTTATTAAAAAGATAAAAGCCATTTATTCTCTACACATTTCATACTTAAGTGGTTGTCATATTTAGCATTCAATAACTTCCTAATATCTGAAAAAAGAAAAATGTTAACGAACACATTTTCTCCACGGAAGTGAAAAGTAATTACTTAAATCTCTGGCTTTTACTTTGTTTCATATTGTACAAAATATCCAGTAGGATGACGTACAGCACCTGGTTTGTCTTGTGACAGAGCCGAACAATGACTCTATGTATGCATCTCTGATCTTCCTCATTGTTGTCGTCGTGTGTGGCGCTAATGCTTCAACTATTTTCCACCAGATTAATCTTTCTGTAAAACAAACATTATTAAAACACACACACACACACACACACACACACACACACACACACACACACACACACACACACACACACACACACACACACACACACACACACACACACACACACACACACACACACACACACACATATATATATATATATATATATATATATATATGTGTGTGTGTTTTTTATCAAATACGTTTGCAATTAAAACACAAATAATTGCAGTAATAACATTATTTATTTGCTTTTGTTCGTAGTAAATACTTCAATATTTATAAATTCAATTAAAATTTTATTATCTAAGATAAAATCAGTTTTGGTACAAAGTCATCTGTTTAGATGAACAATATCTTCAGCCAGTTTTTAGAGACAGTTTGTTTGATGTGACAAGCACCGGTCAGTCTGCAGCGTCTCTCAATTTGCGTACGTCAGTTTTTGAAAATTGATTACTGCAGTACGTTTTTGCCCTTAGGTTAACGCCGACCCTTAGTTCTTATTTGTTTTTCCGGTTTAAAGTTTAGAAACGTTAAGGAAAATAATATTTTACCGCTTCATATTATACCTTATGTTTTTATCTTCATAATAAAAGTAACTTGAATAATATTTGAATTGTTTAAAGATAGCGTTGCGCTATTTTCTCTTATTTTATATTTAAAACCAACTTTTTTATGTGGAATGTGACCATTTTATTACTTTAAAAAAGATAAATTCAAAATGGCGAATAGAAATTACATTAGTAACCATGAGCGTATATGCCTATATGGTATACTTTTTTTTAATAATACCAATTTTTGTAACATTCATTGGTTTATATATTAAAGAAACTTAGATAAGTATTTACGATATTTACGATGGAATCATAACTCGACCATAATATTCCATAGCTTCTAAATTATTAATTTCTACAAAAATTACCTTATGTTCTGACACTGTTATGAATAAACAGCAAAAAGAATGCTAAATAATTACATAGTATTGTATATTTTTCTAACAATTTATTTTATCAAATTTTATATATTTTTTTTTAATTTAAGCCCACATTGGAGCACACACAGTCAATTTAATTAAGTCTTTTGGTTATTCTGCGTTCTTCCCAGTACTTTTTTAATCTTATTGATCTCTGAAGTCTGAGTTCTTCCGAATATACTACGTTTCGTGGACGTTTTTCCCTAAACTGTAATTGGGTTTCCTGACTTTTTAAGATCGCTTTTCCTTCTTCCTGCCAATTGCTCCTTGGTTATTACTAGCTCCACCTCCTTCAACCAGTTTGTTTTAAATAATTAAATTACGATAAATCTCACAAAGTATATCACCTGTGTATTAAAAATATATATGAAACATAATACAAGTCAGTCCTGTTCTTCTTCCAGTGAGATTTGCTTTATTTGTTTTAGTGATATGTATTTATGCCCAGACATGTGCATTTATCATTTTTATCTTTTATCATTTTTATCAATTTATCATTTTTATCAATTTATCATTTTTTTCCTTAGTACTTCACTCCATTGGATTTTAAAGTTCCCACGTTAATCTTATTGAAGAGATTTCATTCGGTAATGATTATTTAAACACATGTAAAAAGGAATTGAATTCGGTTAATGATTATCAGCTGACAGTGTTCACTAGGTTCACCTCAGAAAGCAGAATTTACAACTGTTTATTTCTGGAAGGTGTAATAGCTTAGAGATATATTAACTTAGAGAATCATTTTTCCTTCGACAGTACCGTCTTATAAGTTAGAGATCGACCTGTGTAATAAGATAGAGAGAGGTTCCGTACTGTGTATAAACTTAGAGACTACAGTTCCTTCAAGAGTGTTACACCGTATGTATATGTTGCCGATGCCGCTGCTTACAGGCGCTTCAGTATCTTTTATCTAACAAGTAGAATTCGCTTAGTTAAAGAAAGATATATTATTAAAATATAAAGTTCATTTGGATAGGTTTTATTCTTAAAGGCTTATGTGCAATGCTGTAAATGTATACTAATTTATATATGTAGTAGTAATAATAATATAAAAATATTGTTTGAAGGCTGCTTTATTCAAACCATATCCGAATTTAATTAAGAAAATCAGCCCTAAATTAATGAATTCATATAAACTTACGTTGTTTTTTTTTCGATAAAACACCAACATTTCTATTTTTCTATACAGATAATTGTCAAAAATAAACATTTAGATATGTTGTTGACCATAGTATTGACAATATATTCAACATTAAATTGTAAAGATACTGAAGCGCCTTCAAGCAGCGGTGTCGGCAACATATACACACGGTGCAACACGCTTGACGGAACTGTAGTCTCTAAGTTAATACACAGTACGGGAACTCTTATCTTATTACACACGTCGATCTCTAACTTATAACACGGTACCGTCGAAGGAAAAACGATTCTCTAAGTTAATAAATCTCTAAGCTATTACACATCCCCTTTATTTCTGGGTGTTTACGTTTATACTAATGCAGATTTTCTTATTAAGTATTAAATTCTAAACTTAATTACTACTGCATTTATTTTAATATTCAAAGTAGTATCGATAATAATAAACAAATTATTTAGTAGCAGAAAATAGCCCAAGAATTTTTAATCATAAACCTATTTAAAAATAGCGAACAACTTGTACAAGATAAAGACAAATGCACAAATTATTAAATTTGCTTTTACGTTAGTCTTCCCAAGTTATACTTACGTATAGTCTCTGGCTTGGCGGATGCCAATCTTTTTGCTAACAATTCAAAATACGCGGGACTCTGAACGTAAACCACGGACGACGTGTTCATCTTCAGTGACGTTCCATTCATTAATACGTCTAAGATATTGCTGCCAGTCTACCTAGAAAAAAATAAACATTGCAAGAACTATCTCAGCAATTTTAGAGAGATTTAAATGAAATACTTTGAATGCTAAACAAATACTGCTATCTTCAAAATTAAATATTCGAAAGCTATTTTTCAAAATCGGGTGTTAGATTTTGCTCAAATATTTGTCATATAAAATTCATAATTATAGTAAGTGTAGAAAATAATTATCTACGTATAAATCGAAATAAAATAATTGGCCTACCATTTTTTGAAATAAAATAAATGGCCTACCATTTTTTGAATTAAAATAAATGGCCTACCATTTTTTGAAATAAAATAAATGGTCTACCATTTTTTGAAGTAAAATAATTGGCCTACTATTTTTTGAAATAAAATAATTGGCCTACCATTTTTTGAAATAAAATAAATGGCCTACCATTTTTTGAAATAAAAGAAGTACTTTTTCGAAAAAATTATGTCGGAAGTCATTTTTGATTTATAAAAAACCCGTAATTTTTTTACTTAAAAATGACTATACTGATTTGAATTGTGGTATATATAAAAATAACTCAGAATGTAAAGAACCGATTTTGAAATATTATGGCAAACATTTGCGTCAAATTTCAAGAACTAATATTAGATTTATTGTTTTTATTTGAACAGAGATCCTGTAAGCTTGAAATAGGTAACAATATCAACGATCAGTCCGCAGCATCTCTGAAATGCGCACTAAAGGTTCTTAGTTCCAGCTACAGTTACCCCTTTGCTTTTTCCTTATCATTAACGCTGATCCCTCAGCCTCATTATTAGTAGAAGCCAGTTTAACACAATTTCTGGATATGTGACACGTCAGAACGAGATGGAAGTCATGGTATTGTTTACCAGTGTAGATTGATTATTCCAACTGTAACCATTATTATTTGTGAATAAGAAACAATACACGATTATAGTATAGAACGATCTACTCGTACTTTCATTTTCAAGTAACTTAATATATATTATCAACTATTATATAAGCCTAACTGCCAAGGCCTATTTTGAAATACCAAAGAATAAAGATGAACATTTACGACTGATACCTAAGCTGTTTAAAATAAAACTAAAGCTGCATGAAACAGAGACACCACAAAACCCAAGAAAACAAAAAGCTACACAATTGCCGACATCAAAACAGAGATGTGTGCTAATCAAAAGTAAACAACTCACATGAGCTTGTTAACAAATATATGAACGGTACTAACATTTAAATATATTTTGTCAGCTGTAATCTCAACTGTTTTTGGTCGGTTTTCTTGGTTAAGAGAGCTTATGCTAGTTCCAAGCATTGAAAGTGAAACTTTAGTCGGACTTTCAGAATGGCGCACGTCACTAAAGTTCGGCAGTCTTTAAATTTGTCAACGTGTACTTGTAAACTTTTCTACGGCTCGTACAACTTTGTCCGCATGATAAGGTCAAACGAGAGTAAAATTTAAACACGTTTTCACATTCGTTGAATAAAAACAGGATCACTGCAATTTCAGTGTATTCTTAATAGTAAAAATGGTATTTTAAGGTAGCTGTTTACGTAAAAAATACAGATTTATCAGCTGATCAACAATGAACTGGCCAATAATTACAATTCTGAAAGTATCGTAAATCTTTATCAGCTGTTTTACGGATATAAGAGCATATAGATGTACTTACTCTATTGTAACTAGTGACAGTGCCATTTGTATAGTTGTCCATAAGTGTTTGAAGTTTCTCGAATGTAGTTCTGACTGGAGGATCTTCAGATTCTGTAACCCGTATATCCTGAAAATTGGAAATCACAATAATTTTCAATATTTCTTATACGCGAAGACTTTAAATTGAAATTAATTATTGTTTAAGAGACTGACAAATCGCCTTTTTTGACGATACAAAGTTAGGTTAAACTGTTTTTAAAGCATATTTTTCTCAATTAACTTTATCTAATATTTGTAGAGTTCGATAAATTTATCTAGAAAAAGGTAATTAATTGTTACATGATTTTCACCATTTCATTTACCTCTACTATCAAATGTTAAAACACGATATTTAAACATAAAACCGCTTTTGATTTAAAATCAAATCTGAAATATTAAAATCTTACTAAAATGATTATAAATTAATTATTCTAACTATTAAGCCATTTATAAAATATTCAAGCAAAAAAATATAGACTTTTTTAAATAAACTCATAGTATAACAAACTTCACGTATTTTTAATATCGAGTTTTGAAGAGACTAAACTGACAGCGTAGATTCAGTGTTTCTATTTAGTTTACATTGTTTTTTCTATTCAGCTAATTGTATTTCCAATACTGTAATATGTTTCTGGTTTTTAATTTAATTGTGTATGTTTACATTGTATTTTAATATTGTAGTAGAACAAATATGGAATGTAAAATGAAGAATAATTTCTGAATGATTTTTATAAAATAAACTGTTAATAATTTTGTATTTGGTTTCAAACGCACAAACTGAACTGACAGAGTAGATTATATGTTCTACTTCCTTAATTTACATTTTTCTATTTAACTAATTGTATTTCCCACATTGTACTATGTCTCTTATTGATACAAATACTAAATATTTATTACTAATAGGCCTAGAGCTATTTTAAAAAAGCAAAAAATATCTTGTCTACTAAAACAGCTAAGGAACTGAAATTAGGTACACACATGGAAAGCTGAAAAGTGTACAGGAATTTAATTTGTCCCAAAATTTTGATTGTTGATAAATTAAATCCATTTTGAAAACATTAATAGAGAATGTCTGTAATGTTCTTAACAAATCAACACGGAAATAATTCAAAAGTTATAACAGATAGAAAGTTTAAATTTGGTATACAGATAGGCCTATCTTTATCCTAGCCAAAGAAATAGTACGAATATTTTTTTTACTCAAAATTCGATTGGTAACACTGAATAGCCTATGGAACAAACCTACATGAAAATACTTCAGCTAACGTAAACGTTAGAGAGCTCAAATTTGGTATGCAATTAGATCATACCTCATAAAACTGAACAAGTATAGTCTGTATTTCTTCTAAATTCCATTTAAGATCTCTAAAGTAATTTTGAAAAACAGTTTACGTTGTAGTTGGTTTTAAGCTAATCGTATTTCTTACGTACAGTGTTTGAGTTTATTTTATTCATTGACGAGAGATGCTGCTCATGTGTCAGTAAAATACAATACTCGAAAAATAATATAAACACAAAATTATTTGCCTAGTGAAATATATTTACTGAAAAACAAACAGTTTAATAATGTAATTCAGATGTTTCCTCGTGTAAGATTAACTGGATATTTATATTATAATTAACTAACCCCTTTAATCTGTGTGTCGAATACAAGGATCTTAAGGGCTGCGGTAGCAAGGGTTGACGTGTTGCTTTCTGATTCTACCTCGCTCAAAACAGCGGTGACGTAAGACAACTTGGTGGCGAACAGTTTGCGTCCACTGATCTGTGATGTGTGCGGATCTATTGTCACCAGCTCAGGTAGCGGTGAAACACCGTAACTCGGTCCGATCTATGACAGAAATAACTTTTATGAAACTTTTGCTTCGATAATGTGACGCTTAAAAATAAGATAAACATGGACTTGAAAAAAATTCAGTCTTCCTATTGCAAAAGCAGGAAACATGATCTAATAGGCCTATTTTAATTAGTAATTAAAATTAAGATAATTAATAATTAAGATAATAATATCAAGATAATTGAGATAAACGTCTAACAGTAGTCCAATAATTAATAAGTATAAATATATTAATGTTGTAATTGCTTAAATATCGTCATTATTATCAGATATTAACAAATAGAAAGAATTTTTTATTCTACTTAAGCAACGGAAAAACTAGTATATTAGAAAAGAAAAGAACATTCTATAATATTGTAATAATAATAATAAAATTTGTCATCAGATTCATATTTTTTAGTTAACGAAATTCCATTAAATAATCCACAAGACTTAAGCCTGACTGCCAAATGCAGAGCGGAACTGCACTGAGTTGAGCTTCGCGGAATGAAGATTACCGGAAACCGGAAGCGGCGTTACGTCAGTTTAAAGAACGCGTTTGTATCTTTTAAAACTAAATATTTATTCCTATTATATCGAATTCAGATCCTAGGAAACTACTACGTTTAAAAACTAGGTAACGAGAAATAATAAGTTTAGGGCCATGGTCAGCGTGGTGAGTGAAGCCCAGTCAGCTTCAAAACTGAACCTAGACAAGCTCGAAGCTGTACGGAGCGAATTCAGCCACGCAGCTTAACTCCGCTATGCGTTCAGTGGCCGCATTTACATTAAAAACAATTGGTTTTGAATGCATAAAGCGGATCGCTCAGCACAACTCCGACCCGGCTTCAACATGAAACAGTTAAGCAATTGTATTTTCAAAAATAAACATGCCTGAAATACAGTAAGATTGGAAACTGGATCGGTGAAAGTTGTGATGCCTATTAATATGTCATTACTCATAAGTCTTTGAGCACGGGCAAGTGTTGCCGCCAATTGGAAAGTTTGTGCTGTTGCAGAATTAGGAACAACAATAGGAAGCATTGACTTTTGTAAAACGTCCAGCATTGGCTGTAGTCCCAGTTCGTCCAATGTGTCTGAAACAAATGTTACACTACTGTAAACGTATAACAGGAAAATATAATTTTCAGTTTTATAATAATCCAAGTTTTAAAACTAAATCATGTAATGGTTTATTTGTTTAGGCTACTTGTAGTTCGAAAAATGTTTTCAAACTGTTTTATTATTTTATAAAATTAAAAAAATAAAATCATTTTTTTTATTTGCATAGTGAAACTAATTTTAAAAAACATTTTTTTACCGAGATATTTACCATCTAGGTTTTGTAAAATTTGATTACATTAAAAAATATTTTCGTTTTTATCTGTTCCAAGTAAATACCTGTATCCAAGCACGACCTGAACAAGATTCTCGCTTGTCTCAAAGGTAGAGGATCTTCTGCAGTGCTGCTCATACTTAGTACGCCTGGAATTTAACAAGAAATCGTTAGATTAATTATAATTAGTAAACTATGTGATACTCATAAAGAATCATTGATATTTTTATGAAGTTTCTTTACAGTTATTTTACTATTTATTTTATAACTCACAGCTATTTCTTTACAGTTATTTTATAACTCACAGCTATAATTTTGAAATATAACATTCAATCTTTGTATTACTAAAGGTTATTACATCTAGAGAATTCAACAACCAAATATTGTACTGCGATTCAAATATCCAGTACTATTTTACCCTAAATGAAACCCTCTGGGATTCAACAAATTGTATTAACCAAACATTGTATTATTCAAACTTACATACCCCCCATGGCCCATTAGACTCTTGGCTTACAAGTAGATGGCCTCAAGTTAGCTTAAGACTTACAATAGCTTGGATTGTAGTACATCTCAACAATTCATTACATTATTTTATTACTTATACTAATTACACACGGAAAATTAAAAAAAAATTACTGTAACATATTATATTTCTAAGATTCAATAATCAATCATTTTATTACCCCTACTAAATACACATGGGAAATAATAAAAACTTACTGTCTAACTGTAACATAGTGTATTTCTACGACTGAACAGTCATTACATTACTCATAATAAATATACATGAAAAATAAAAAAAACTTACTGTCTAACTGTAACGTAGTGTATTTCTACGACTGAACAGTCATTACATTACTCATAATAAATACCCATGGAAAATTAAAAATCAATCTTTTACCCATCTAACTGTAAATAATAATGTTACTTCTAACTGTCGACAATCTATTACATTACTCATAATAAATACCCATGAAAATTAAAAAAAACTTACTGTCTAACTGTAACGTAGATTTAATAATCAAATTTTATTACCCATAATAAATACACATGAATTAAAAAGTGTAAGATTCAACAATCTGTCATTACATTACTCATAATAAATACCTAATGAAAATAAAAAAACTTACTGTCTAACTGTAAATTTCTAAGATTCAACAATCTGTCATTACATTACTCATAATAAATACAAATGGAAAATTAAAAAACTTACTGTCTAACTGTAACGTAATGTATTTCTAAGATTCAACAATCTGTCATTACATTACTCATAATAAATATACATGAAAAATAAAAAAAACTTACTGTCTAACTGTAACGTAGTGTATTTCTAAGATTCAACAATCTGTCATTACATTACTCATAATAAATATACATGAAAAATAAAAAAAACTTACTGTCTAACTGTAACGTAGTGTATTTCTACGACTGAACAGTCATTGCATTACTCATAATAAATACCCATGGAAAATTAAAAAAAAACTTACTGTCTAACTGTAACGTAATGTATTTCTAAGATTCAACAATCTGTCATTACATTACTCATAATAAATACCATGGAAAATTTAAAAAAACTTACTGTCTAACTGTAACGTAGTGTATTTCTAAGATTCAGCAATCTGTCATTACATTACTCATAATAAATACCCATGGAAAATTTAAAAAAACTTACTGTCTAACTGTAACGTAATGTATTTCTAAGATTCAGCAATCTGTCATTACATTACTCATAATAAATACCCATGGAAAATTTAAAAAAACTTACTGTCTAACTGTAACGTAATGTATTTCTAAGATTCAGCAATCTGTCATTACATTACTCATAATAAATACCCATGGAAAATTTAAAAAAACTTACTGTCTAACTGTAACGTAATGTATTTCTAAGATTCAGCAATCTGTCATTACATTACTCATAATAAATACCCATGGAAAATTAAAAAAAAACTTACTGTCTAACTGTAACGTAATGTATTTCTAAGATTCAGCAATCTGTCATTACATTACTCATAATAAATACCCATGGAAAATTTAAAAAAACTTACTGTCTAACTGTAACGTAATGTATTTCTAAGATTCAACAATCTGTCATTACATTACTCATAATAAATACCCATGGAAAATTTAAAAAAACTTACTGTCTAACTGTAACGTAGTGTATTTCTACGACTGAACAGTCATTGCATTACTCATAATAAATACCCATGGAAAATTAAAAAAAAACTTACTGTCTAACTGTAACGTAATGTATTTCTAAGATTCAACAATCTGTCATTACATTACTCATAATAAATATACATGAAAAATAAAAAAAACTTACTGTCTAACTGTAACGTAGTGTATTTCTACGACTGAACAGTCATTGCATTACTCATAATAAATACCCATGGAAAATTAAAAAAAAACTTACTGTCTAACTGTAACGTAATGTATTTCTAAGATTCAACAATCTGTCATTACATTACTCATAATAAATATACATGAAAATAAAAAAACTTACTGTCTAACTGTAACGTAGTGTATTTCTACGACTGAACAGTCATTGCATTACTCATAATAAATACCCATGGAAAATTAAAAAAAAACTTACTGTCTAACTGTAACGTAATGTATTTCTAAGATTCAGCAATCTGTCATTACATTACTCATAATAAATACCCATGGAAAATTTAAAAAAACTTACTGTCTAACTGTAACGTAGTGTATTTCTACGACTGAACAGTCATTGCATTACTCATAATAAATACCCATGGAAAATTAAAAAAACTTACTGTCTAACTGTAACGTAATGTATTTCTAAGATTCAACAATCTGTCATTACATTACTCATAATAAATATACATGAAAAATAAAAAAAACTTACTGTCTAACTGTAACGTAGTGTATTTCTACGACTGAACAGTCATTGCATTACTCATAATAAATACCCATGGAAAATTAAAAAAAACTTACTGTCTAACTGTAACGTAATGTATTTCTAAGATTCAACAATCTGTCATTACATTACTCATAATAAATACCCATGGAAAATTAAAAAAAACTTACTGTCTAACTGTAACGTAATGTATTTCTAAAATTCAATTTCTACGACTGAACAGTCATTGCATTACTCATAATAAATACCCATGGAAAATTAAAAAAAAACTTACTGCCTAACTGTAACGTAATGTATTTCTAAGATTCAACAATCTGTCATTACATTACTCATAATAAATACCCATGGAAAATTTAAAAAACTTACTGTCTAACTGTAACGTAGTGTATTTCTAAAATTCAACAATCAGGGTCCGTCAATGAATCGGGATTATTGTAGGTGGCCTTGAGACAAAGTTGGCAGGTAGTGGCGCTTCACCACCTGCTCAATCTACCATTTAGTTGCAATGGATCGTTGGATGGTTGAAAAATGCGGCTATGCGGTGAAAGCGTATTATCAAAATGGCGAAAGTTTTGTGCAAACTCGACGTGATTTCTGACGTCATTTTAACATACCGCGTAACCAGCCTGTTTCGTCAGATAATGCAATTCGAACATGGATAAACAACCTCGAGCAAACGGGATCAACGTCTAAAAAAATTGGCGGTAGTGTAAACACTGTTCGAACACCTGAAAACATTGCAGCTGTTCAACAGGCCTTCAAAACTGTTAGAAGTCCTCGCCCATCAGCCAAACAACATGCCCTTCGCATTGAAATAAGAATACCGACAAACAAAAGTGTTTCAAGCAGATCCACCCACAACCATTCAAGCCCTCAAACAATGAATTGTAGACGAGATTACGGAAATACCTGTCAAAATGCTGCGAGAGGTTATGCAAAACTTCCAAGCCAGGCTCCAGGAATGCCTTAACTGCTATAGAGGACATTTGGTAGACGTAGTGTTCAGAAAATAACATTTTATCGTCTTGTAGCCATAAATGAATATTTTTGTACTTTCAATTATTTACTAAGAAAGTATTAAAACAGTTTTTTTCAGCAACCAATTACTTTACCTAATCATCCCGTTTCGTTGGTGGACCTTGTATTACTCATATTAATAATCATGGAAAATAATAAAAACTTACTGTCTAATTCTAACATAGTGTATTTCTAAGATTCAACAATCAATCATTACATTATTCATAAAATACCCGTGGAAAACAATAAAACCACTTGCAATTATTGTTTGAGTAGTACTCAAGACCGCTGGCATTTACAACTAATCATTGTATTACTCAAGAGTAGTAATTTTGTCAGTCTTTATTTTTTGTCAGTTAGGACAATAACATGCTGATTGATGTGAAACACAGAAAAGTCTGACGATAGTAACTTAATTCGAACCTGTGCACAAGTCTGAACTATTGCCTCGATCTACTGAACCCTTTACCCAATTGACTAAACTATAGCAATCCGCCAAACATATACTTCCGTGGTTCAACAATCAAACATTGTATTATTTAAGCTTCATTTATGTACTGGGGTTCAAGAAACAAGAACTAATATATCTATAACTCAACAAACAATATTCAAGTATTAACCAACATTGAACTATATGCTAATGCGCGTAAAGTAAGGTGATATTATTACCTATTATTTCTCTTTGAACGTACTTTGAGCGTTCCGAGAACCATGAGTTCGAACCATCTTCAGGTAAAATCCTTTCTTCTGCCCAGCGACCGCAACTGTATTTATAGAAGTCAACACAAGGGTCTACTGAAGTGTCCATTGAGTTTATCAACAGTGCAGCTGAGTACGCAGAAAACGAACAAAACTACATTAATAACTGATATTTCTGTATCAATAATATCATAGAATTATAATTTTAAATAACAGTGAAAAATATTATTTAAATAAATTGTTTTATATTAAATATCATATTAATTATTTGTCGTAATAAATAACTGTTCAGCCTTATGAATAACGAAGCCGAATGTGGAGAGATTATTGTGAGACGATATCGGCGAGTGGAAAAGATATTGGATGGGCTGAGATTACAAGGAAAATGGATATTGAACGAGAGCTTCTGAGACAAATCGGTAGTAAATTGTAAGGTTCTTATCAATAAAGATGAAATTTTAGAGGCAGAAAGTGTATTAAAATTATTTTAAACCGTTTGAGAATTACTGAATAAATTGGACATTAATATTCTACTTTTAGGCTGAAGGGATATTAGAATTTAAAACAATTTTACCTATATTTTAAATCAGAAAGATTTACCTTTCTTTTACCTTTAGATTTCTTTAACATCAAAATCAAGAATAAAGTAATATATTTAAGAAATAATTAAATAATTTGCTATATCTAAACTGTATTCGTATATTTCTTAAGCAATGTTCAATTCAAACAAATTTTAAAATATTAGCTTCGACTTACCAGACTGAATGCATTGTTTACTTTCACACATTGCCTTCGTTTTTTTCTGTTTGTTGGCTGTAACACAAACAGTTTTTCGTACAAATATTTTTATTTTTAAAACTCGTACAAACAAGTTTTAATCATCTCTATTTACATGCCTATAAGCCTAATTTTATTAATATGTAATAAGGTTTTTATACTTAATTGATATTATTATTATTGATACTTAATAACCATTAAGTTTTTTCGATAGTAATTGTAAAAACTATCGAAATGAACTTTTCGATATAAAATATAAGAAATAAGAAAATATTTTTTTTAATATTCCAAATAGCGGTTAAGGAATATTTACTAATTAATCACAAAAATTATCCTGTTTTTATTAAAGCAGAAATGTTTTTGTATATAGGCTATCATAGATTTATTCGGAAATTGTTTATGAAACCTATAAAAATAGATTTAAGGATTTTGAGGATAGAGCAAGCTATACATTGGTGTAAGACACATAATTAAAAAAATATTTTTGCACAAAAACTGGACAAAACCTACAAATGTAATAAGTACAGACTTCTTTCGGTTTGTCTGATTAAACAGTCAGCTGATTTAATTATTGAAGTTCGTTAGTTTTACATTAATCGATCAGCAGTTTTACGTTTTGTTTAGATTATTAATAAACATGTATAAGAAATAAAGTAATATTTCCTTAATAAACTTGATCTAAAATACAAAAAATTCTGTAAAATTTTCAGAAACCATTAATATTTCCGTGGCATAATAATTGTTGTTAAATAGTTTTATTTGGTAAAATTATAATTTCAGCCAAAGTGTAGACTACGATTATTTCATTATTTGTATACACTGACTGTACACAATAATTGTCTAATATGGTATAAGGCCGTCTTTTAAATCAATAAGTAATAATATTTAATTATAACTGTTTTTATTTTGTACTGCATTCCTAATTATTTGCTTATAATAAATATAATTGTAAAATAATTCGTAGATAGCAGCACTCAGCTGGCTTCTAGTTAATTTTACAAATCGATTAAGTTAAGTGTAAAGCTAGCAGGTCGCAGCACCTGATAGGACTGCAATTAATTATGAAATATAGAAGCAAGCTAAACTACAAAAAATGACGTCATCAGTGCAATGTCTACGTGTAGCTACATTTCTGATATTGCAATATCATGCACTAATTTTAGTCGAACACTTAAAAATAGGTAAGGTTTTTAATTTTGTAAATTTATTATTATCACTGCTAGTTATCTCCTAGCCGCAGAAATGCTCACCATTTTAAAAATTATTTGTCGAATTTACATTTTATAAAACCATACATAAATTAATTAATTAATTCACAAACTCGCTCATATTATTATTTCTCCGTAAAATCTTATTCAAAAGCTATTGTCAAAAAAAACAGAAAATCAACTTAATTTCAGAAAAATCTGTACATCATATTTTGTTCAAATTATGATCACGTTTCAATGAAATTTTCACAGCGATTAAGGGTTTTTCGATTTGCTCCCAAAATATTTTTTCTTGTTTTCAATTTGATACACCAACTTGAGAACCTTTATTATGTGATTAAAATTGAAGTAAAATCTTAATCAAATGTTTTCATAAAATAGGCTTACTTTCTGATTTTTCGTTTATAACTCTCAAAATGGATTTTTTAATCCTAGCAGATGGCTCAATATTTTCTTTTGCTACTTAAGGATTACTTTTGGTAAAAGTTATCAAATTAAAACCGGTTTTCAAAAATCCAGTTTTTCATATTTTTTATTAAATCTACGATAAAAGTAAATATAATTATGTAATTTGTGAATTTGTGAACTTAATATATTAAATATCTTGCAAAAAGACCATTGTAAACTGCTGGAAAAATCTAAAACGTACTACTTAATAATTATTTTATTTCTAAAACTTTTCTACTTACTACCAGAACATGTCAGAAGGATTATAAAAAATATAAACGCAAGCAGAAGAAGGATTAGAACTGCAATGAGCAGTTTTTTCTCTAGAGGACTCCGCCGTGAAAAACCTTGTACCAAATGCCTGGAGAAACAATAACTTTCTGGATTAACATGAACTCACATCATTACTTACTTTTATTTACTTTACACTGTAATTTAATATTATCCTTAATATATTTATATTTTTACGGTTATTTGATCCCTTATATGAGGTGTGTTCAGAAAGCAACGAGAATTTTAATTTTTTGAACAAAATATTTATTTATTCTTCTACATTGATGTTGTCGCCTTGAAAATAGTCCCCATTGGACATTATGCACTTGTGCCAGCGCTTCTTCCAATCCTCGAAACACTTCTCAAACTCGATCTTTGAGAAAGCCTTTAGTTCTTTCAGCGATGCGCTTTTAATGTCATCTACGGCTGTAAAACGACGGTCCTTTAAGGTTCTCTTTATTTTTGGAAATAGGAAAAAGTCACACGGAGCCATGTCTGACGAATATGGAGGCTGGGGCATCGTTACAGTACTGTTTTTGGCCAAAAATTCACGAACAAGCATTGAAGTGTGAGCTGGTGCATTATCGTGGTGCAAAAGCCATGAATTGTTTTTCCAGATCCGGGCGTTTTTTTTGGGGGGGGATTGCTTCAAGCAAACGGCATTGAACTTGTAGGTTTTACTCCTTATTGACCGTTTCACCTGGTGGCAGGAATTCATGACGCACTATGCCATTAATATCGAAGAACACAGTGAGCACAAGGTTATCTTCACGTTCGACCGCACTTGTCGAGCCTTTTTCGGTATTGGCGAGCCAGAATGCCTCCACTGGGATGATTGAGCCTTAGTTTCGACATCATGTTATCATGTTAGTAAACCCATGTTTCGTCACCTGTTATAATAAGTTTCAGTAATTCTGCATCGTTGACTTCATTTAGTGACTCCTGAGCAACTTCCATTCGCCGCTGTTTTTGCTCAAAATTCAACTATTTTGGAACGAATTTTACTGCCACGCGTTTCATACACAAAACACTGGTAACAATGTCATAACATGATTCAATCGATATGCCAACATCATCAGCGACCTCTCGTATTGTGAATCGGCGATTGTTCATAACCATTTCTTTCACTTTTTCCACGTTTTCATCGGTTGTTGATGTGTTGGGGCGTCCAGGGCGTTCGTCATCTTCAACGTCTTCAGGGCCTTCTTGGAAACGCTTATACCACTCGTAAACTCTTGCTTTATTAATAGCAGATTCACCATAGGCCTTTGTTAACATTTCATGCGCTTTGTTACACTTTATTCCATTTTTACTCAAAATTTGATACAAATTCTTTGATCCATTTCTTTTAACAAACGAAAATCGCCGAGCTCATAAAAACACGTCTAACCTTAGTGGCTGTCACAGACAAGGTCAACAATGAAAACAGCTGAAAGTTTTATCATACTTCAAGGGCATGTATATAAACATAATAAAAAAAATGTTTGACAATCGGACTTTCCAAGCCCGCGAAATTTAAAAATTCTCGTTACTTTCTGAACACATCTCGTATTATAGACTATATTTAGGGTCACTAGGTAATATATCCTTATAAACTGGCGTACAAGTACGTGCGTCTGTTGTCTATATGTTGGTATCGTACGCTTAGGTCTACTCGTAAGCGATGTGACATCACGATATATTTTGATGAAAATGTTCTTTGTAGAGGAAAAAAGGGTATAGGGCTCAATTACAAAAAATATTTAGGTATAGTAAAGGGCAATATTTTAAGTATAATTTTATTGATTTTTCCAATTAACGGATTTAACTTTCTATTTACATCTTGTTCCACTATTATGGGTATAGATTTTAAATCAGCTGTTTTATCTTAGTTTCTTGCAAAAAATCACTCTTTTTTACTCATCTTTTAACATTTATTATCCACTTAATAAAATACAACATCCCATACGTATGCTGTAAGTGTAAAATAACACGCTCAGCTGTTAAGCTACAGCGAGTGAACATGTCACGATTTCAGGCCTGGATTACAATTAGCTGTTTCTTCCTTTTGCTAACCTGCAAGTAATGTTTATGATTTTGCTAAGGTTGTCACTCATCAAATGTTGTTCCGTTAGTAAATATAGGGTTAAGTTACAGTCAATCTAAATACCTTCATTTAGAATTCTGCAGCTGTTGATTGTCTAAACGTTTTTATGTCAAATAACTTTTTTTGAAATAATAACACGTTTGTATATTTCTACAACTTTTTTATTTGAGTCTTGCCAACCAAGGTTTCACTTGTTAGACCATTGTCAAGGCCACTTAATAGATTACAGTTAGAACAGCTGGTACAATAATTATATTTGCGTTACGAAAAGCTCACTGACCTAAAAACTAAAAACTAGGAGGCGGCCAATTCAGAGTTCAAAATATTTCTGATTTTTGAAAAAATACTAATTTTAAAATATATCATGTATCTAACAAATCCAGAAAATTAAATGATTTAGTGAATTGAGAAATAAATCGTTTAGTTTTAAGTAAATCTGTATTAATTTTAAATTAACTATTAGGCTTAGGTCATTCACCACTTTTAAAACCATAGTTCTTAGGCCTGTACAGTTGATTTTTTCCCAACAAAAATATAATGTGCTAGCTTTTTTAAATTTACTGTGTTAAGCGGCAGTGACAATTTTCTAACAAGTGAAACCTCGGTTTGGCAAGACTTCAATAAAAAAGTTGTGGAAATATAATGGATTTCCACCAAGGATGAATAACGTTTTTTGTTATTAAACAATATTATTATTAAAATAAATATACCTGTTAACATAATGCAGTACCATATAATTTGTTTCTAGAATACCAAATAGTTAAACTATATCTTTTTTGTTATTTTAAGGCGAAAAGCACATAAAAAGGTATTATCGCCTCCCTAAATGTAAGTGTGAGTGTAAAGTGTTAAACTCGTAAGTGTGTGTTAGTCTCTGGTACCGCGAGGGACGTCTAAATCCTCTCAATATGTACAGGTCTATATCTAAACTATATCTACTACTGTATTATTATATACTGTATCTGGCGTTTAAAACGTATCTGAAACACTTTTTTAATCAAAATATCAAGCAAAAATTAAATGTGTTACAATTATTATCTTTACTACTCTCTTGTCATTTTCATTACAAATTTGTTCCTTATTGCTATCTGATTAGTTTGTCTCTGATTATTTTTATCATTTTTCGCGTCAGAAATTTAAAACAAAAAATTATAGAAAGTTTTCAAAACTCAATTCAAAAGAACAACACATCATACAAAGTATTTAATTACTTTTGAAAGACTAACAGAAATGTGCAACCTGCCTATTCAGTTCTAGAATGAACCAAATGTTTTATTGTCGAGAATACGTGTATGACTAAACTGTGCGGTTCTACAATTCTTCCAAGGATTTAATCTCCTTCTACGTAGGCCTGCACACGCAACACTTTAAAAAGAAACTTTTGAATAACACGTTTAAGTATTTTTGTTGTTTTTTATTTAGACTTGCCTTCGTTTCCTTGACAACACTCCAACAAAGTTCTGCTGACTGCCGATGACAGACACAGTTGCCGAGCGCATAGTTAACCAGACCAGCTGTGGCTATTGATTTCTTTCATCGTCCTTGCTGTACGGTAATCTGAAATAGTTTTGCAAATATTAGGCGAGGACAGAATAAATTGCATGCGCCGTGAATGCCTCTAACAACATAACAGCTACAACTAATGAATCCACATTACTAATTCATCGGTTTCATTGTTGTCAGCACTAGATTGTAGCATTGTTCAAAGGTGGTAAACTTATCGCAAAGAAACCCGTTTTATTCAAGTTTTACCTATTCCGGCTATTCTTTAACAGTGACAAGCTTTCAAGCTGAATTATAGTAATAATCAACAACTTTTTTTTTAATATAAACTAGTAGACATCCTCAGCCATCTTGAATACAAAAGTGCTCAATATATTTACGTAGATATAACATTATTGTTAGCGAAATTTTAATTGCAATTGACATGATGCGTGTGTGTGTGTGTGTGTGTGTCCGATTATTCAAACTTGGATAAAAATCTATTTTAAAACCAAATAGTGTATACAAGTTTATTAACCAGCAAAACCGTGTAAAACTTTCCAAAATTGTAAATATTCAAAAGCGTTAGAAATGTTAATTTTTTTTATAAATATGATTTTACTGATATTTTTACACATACGCTCGATTGTACTCACGCACGCACGCACGCGCGTGCGCACGCATACACACACACACACACACACACACACACACACACACACACACACACACACATATATATATATATATATATATATATATATATATATATATATATATATATATATATATATATATATATATTTATTTATTTATTTATTTACTTAGCCGCCTTGGTGGCCTAGTTGATAGCGTACTGGGCATTCACCCCGAGGATCCGGGTTCGATTCCTGACCAGGGCTTGGCATTTTCATACGCTATAAATCATCCCATCGTCTGCATTAACCCAAACGTGCACAATAGTCGGACGTAAAAAAAAATATATACATATATATATATATATTTTTTTAAGGCGAAAAGCACATTGAGGCTATTATCGCCTCTCTAAATGTAAGTGTAAATGTGAGTGTAAAGTGTTAAAGTCGTAAATGTAGTATTGTAAGTGTAAGTGTGGGTGTTAGACTCGGGTACCACGAGGGACGTCTAAATCCTTTCAATAGGTGCAGCTAGCCTGCATCCCCTGCGAGAATATACCTATATTGTATATATTATATATATATATATATATATATATATATATATATATATATATATATATATTGTATAACGCGTGATATCTACAATAAGATATGTATGTCGACGCACACAAAAATCAGACACTACAACACAGTCATAAAACCGGAGGTATGATATGCAAGCGAGACGCTAGCACTCCACACAAAAGCTACCATGGAGGGTATTTTGAAGAAAGAACGCAAAATCTTGAGGAAGATTCTTGGTCCGAGATTAACAGAAGATGGATACTGGTTGCACTCCCGGAAGACCACAGAGAAGATATCGAACCTGGCAGCAGATATCAGAAGAAGGAGGCTTCGGTTCTATGGACACATCAGTAGACTCCCAACAACGAGACTTGCCAACAGAATCCTTAAGTTGACAAGGTGTCAAATCAACAACGTCGTGGATCGCACAAGTCAGAATAGACCTACATGACGCAGGAATAGACTCAACAGATGTTGAGGATAGGCATGCATACAGGAGAAAGATGCTCGTTTGGAAGGTACCAGAGAATGAAATCCCAAAGAGAGCAGGGGTAAAATGGACGGAGGAGCGGAAGAGGATCCATGGGGACAGGATGAGGGAGGTATGGAGGATTAGAAGGAACAAGACATGAGTCGGAGTGCTTTGCGTGATCCAACAGTGTCTATGCGCAAATAATAATATATATATATATATATATATATATATATATATATATATATATATATATAGAGAGAGAGAGAGAGAGAGAGAGAGAGAGAGAGTAGAATCTCGATTAACCGTCATTATCGGGACCACTGTTGCGACGGATGACAGAATAGACAGATAACAAAAATAGACCATCCGTACTTTCGGCGATCGATAAAAATAACATCAATTTACTCTCTTTGTAGAACAGAATGTTACTATTATTATTTCGAGAAATGTAGTAAAACTCTTAAATTTTCAATTTAACTCTAATTATGTACTAAACAAATTGTACACATATATGTTTTTAATACAGTAAATTATCATTAGGGCCTACTTACCCTGTTGACAAGTATTCACGTAACATATGCGAGAACACCGCGCGTCTTGACTATTAAGTGATCGACTTATACGCTGAATGGTATTATCGTAAATAGTGTGACAGTAATTAAATTTCAATAGAAACATTAAAGATTTGTTTTTGAATTTTTTGACACTATTTGAAGTGGTTCTGCCTAATTCCACTTGATCATAGGATCGTTTACTTTTCGATTACCAGTGTTTGCTTAAGGTGGCAATTAGTGTCAACCCGCAGTTAGTATAGGAACTGCCGTCGTTAGTACTATAAATAAGTCTTGTCCAGTTACAGTGTTTTGTTTTGTCTAGAGGGTTACTTTTATTTATTTACAATAGAACACTGTTTAAAAACGTCAGATTAGGGAATTAACCTGGCAGATAGAAACTTATGATTAATCGAGACGTAAGTGTGTGTGTGTGTGTGCGCGCGCGCTTGTGTATATGTAAACGACCTTTCAGAAAGTGATATGAAGTTCAGAATCTGCCACTCATTTCAAAATAAGAATTACCTTATCGTGATTGCTGCTTCAATATGAAAAGTCGTTAATATTAGTACTAGAACCAGAATGTTCAAACGGTAGCCTACTAAAATATTCTATAATCCTGTATTTACTTTTAGTTTTAGTATAAAACCAAAACATTTTTTAGATTTTGTTTTCAAATTTCGTATTACCATTTTTATTCAATTTAGGTGTCATTTATTTATTATTACTTTTTCCTACCCCGTGACGTCACAAGATGGCTGGCATTAACCTGTCATATACAAAGGACAAAGATGTCCTCAAGGTAAAGTGTCATGGTGACTGACCTCGCTTTGAATAGAATAACTAGGAAGAATATATTAGCCTGTTTAATGTACGTTTGTCTTATTAATCGTTTAAAATTAATTATAGCTGGTGAAACCTTTTTCAAATGTATGATCGTATCATTTTTAGCTCATTTCTATTGAACGGCCATCATGGTACTACCCGGATCGGGGACGGGAATGGAAGCATTGATCTCGTAAATTCTTAAAATACTAAAACACTTTCCGAGAGGCTGTTAAAAACTACATAAATATATACTTGTGCATGCGTGTGTGTGTGTGTACTCGTGTAAATTGTTAATAAATTACTTCTATCACGTCTGCAAAACAGCAGTGTGACAAGATTATTTTCAATTAAAATTATAAGTCCCAGATAATTTAGCGCGTGTTTAATTACTTACATTTTTTTAAAATTTTTGATGCTGTTCAATCTTTTATACAAAAGAAAAATATCTCAGCCTTCGCAAGGTTTTTTTAAGATGATATTGTTGAAAAATAAATCTGTACACAAATTTAGCAATTAAATATATTTTTTTCTTATACATTTTCTTGAAAATCTAAATTTAACGTTGTAATCAACTGCATAAATTACAGTTTTACATTTCATCGAAACCTGCGACCGCTGTCGTGTTCACTTTCGGTATTTTCAATCATGTTTGAAAATTTCGAATGCTAATATATGCAAATTGTAACGCTGATTACAATGCCGAAATTACATTTTCAAAAATTGGTTTGATCTGTTTCGAACTTCATTAGGCGATGACCTATTTACGACAATGAACGTGACATTAGACAATTGTAAAAAAAATTACGAGTCTAATTTATTACTAAAATTTAGAAAAAAATAATTTAGCAAATTTAGTTATAGTAAACTTATACTGTTAAATATAATTATGGTTATGCTGTTTAATTTTACACATTCTGAATTGTTCGAGTATAATAAACTTGTACGGTCAAAGATAATTAATTGTTTTGCTGTTTAATTTTGTGTAAACAGAAAATGTTCGTTTATATTTTAGTTACGTAAATATAGGCCTATAATAAATTTAGTAACAAAAACATATGCATTCAAATATAACTGGGCCAGTGGCTTTGCTGTTTTATTGTTTATTACATTTTAATTAATTAAATAAGTAATAATAAATTTAGTAACAAAAACATATGCATTCAAATATAATTGGGCCAGTGGCTTTGCTGTTTTATTATTTATTACATTTTAATTAAATAAATAGGTAATAATAAATTTAGTAATTAATTGTGACTTTGTAGTCAACAATATTGGTGGTTTAATTTGTGCTGTTTAATTTACACGTACAGAAATCTAATTTATATTTTATTTTTAGTAAATTTTGTAATTGTTACTTAATACAGTCAACGATAATTAATTGTGCTGTTTAATTTTGTACTTAAAGACTTTAATATTTTAGTTAAATGCGTTTAGTAAACTTATATATACAGTCAAATATAATTAATGAATTTGCTGATTAATGTTACGTTTACAAAAATGTTCCTTTATATTTTAGTTAAGTATATTTAGGAATTGTAAAACTTACGCAATCACCAATGATGTTGTTTAGGCCTAATTTTGTGCGTACAAAAATAACACAGTCAACGATAATTAATTATGCTGTTTAATTTTGTACTTAAAGACATGTTCTTTAATATTTTAGTTAAATGCGTTTAGTAAACTTATATATACAAACAAATATAATTAATAAATTTGCTGATTAATTTTACGCATACAAAAATGTTCCTTTATATTTTAGTTAAGTATATTTGTAAAACTTACGCAATCACCAATGATGTCGTTTAGGCCTAATTTTGTGCGTACAGAAATGTAAATTTATTTAGATGTTTTTTAATAGCTACTATTTTTTAAAATTCTTTCCCATTTAGCCGAAAATACAGCTGCATCTGTGATTACAGTGCATCTGTACAGTGCTTACATTAATAACAATTATTGTATTACATCAACATAAATATTACAAAATATCCAACTTACGTTTACTCTTGTGTATACTGTTGTAGGCTTTCATAATACGAAATTCAACCACCATTGCTAAAATTCAACATAGTTTTACTCTTCTATGACCGCTAATAAGAGCTTTAGCTGGCACATTTTGAAAATAGCGGCACGATAAAGAACCAGGGTGCGCGCGCATCTCAGTTACCATAATTGATGAACAAACAAGCACGCTTATAATACGTATTTCTAAATCAATGTCAACACAACAACAGTACTTTAAGTAATTCGCCTACAATCCACTTCTCCCCTCCAGCCGTACCTTTGTTGTGTACAGTTGCTAGTTGCTAGGCTCTCGCCCCACAATAAAGGTCAACGATCTTGCGATCGATTTTATAGACATTTTTATAGATGATTCTTATCTGCTTTCAATTTTTGTTCGCAGATCAGATTGTAAAAGTCCGAACTGTGCATTTGGTCACTGTTTGTACCGCCCATTAGAGATAATACCGAAGATTTACTGTAATATCAATGGCTATCGTAGGCGACTGTATTTATACTCTGACAGATATCATGTGGATAAGCAAAACGTTGAATAGCTATTGATTATTTCGAAGTGATGATTAAATTAAAATTTGCATCACACGCAAACATTTTCATTTTTAATTTGGATTAGTTGATAAATTATCTTAATTTGAGTTTCGGTAACTCATGCAGAGTAATTTATATTCGCAAAATAAACTGAGCTGTCATCATGGTAATACCCAACTGACTTCTATATCACTCTTTGATGAGTCGTTAAAATACACACTGTGTGTGTGCGTGTGTGTGTGTGTATTTAAATAATTTTTAATATTATTTTAAAGTTAAATATATTTACATGCATTCAAATTTTAACGTTCATTATCAAGGTGAAACTGGATTATCAAAAATGCGAAAGATAAAAATTATTGTAACATTGTTACTTTTTGGAAAATTTCTTCTATTACTTCTGACCGAGACACTTATGTGCTATGATTGTATGAATTTATCTCTGTTTTGTATTTTTAAGTTTCTATTAATCTTAATTCTGTTTTTTAAAATATATTTTCAATTAGGCCTATTTGATTTTTGAAATTTGTAGGCTCTAATCTGGTATATTAAACTTCGATTGTTTCATTGTCGGTTATAAGCTCTAGGCATAACAATGTTTAACTATTTTATTAACAAAATACTACGTCGGAATATTCACAATTCGATAAAAGGTTGTTTTCTAACATGTGGATTAGCAAGTATCGATGTTAGACATTTTTAAAATCCTACGCTTTCCCCATCACAAGAAAATCAATGAAGGCCTAAATTCACGTAAAATTTTGCTAACAAAATATGACATTTTCAGAAACCGTAATGAAAGAATATTTCTAAGTTAATATGCTAGCTTTGATGTACAAGTATTATGTACCAATGAATGATAATATTATGTAAAATTGTTGATTTAACTAGTAATTTTATTATTAAAAAATATCAACTTTTTTAAAGTTTTTCTCAACAAAAAAAATATTACAATAAAATGTAAATATTGAATATTCAATAGAGAATATTAACAGTCTGTTAAACTCCAGATGTCTCAGCTATTCTTAAGTGGTTTAATCGATTATCTAGCATTCTAAAACATGCTTCATATTTAAGAATTTTAATCGGAAATAATTAATAAATATTTTATTCTGAACATTTTTAATATTGAAAATGGTCGTTGAGAAAGCGTTTGGCCGTCAAAGGCAGTAGGGGCTTCTTCGACATTATCCCTCTTGGTTTAAGAACACTGATGATAAATCTTATATATTTGGATAAAAATTTTAAACTAATATCATTAAATTAAATTAAAAACATATAGCTGCACGTAGCAATATACAGAGTGGATCAGAAAGAATGGTCCCTTTTTTTTAACAAAACAACTTAGAATATTGGAGGAAATTTTAATTTTCAAATTAGAATATAGATTTTTACTTGCAATTGTTACAAGTACAAAAAATGCATGCATACATCTTAGGCCAAGGCTTATGTATTATTGAAACTTTTCTCATAATGGCCCCTACAAGGCGGAGGGGTTCGTGTTCCTGAGCTTCCGGGCCCGGGTTCTGTAGAGGTTCGAGTGTATGTTTTAGGAGCATATTAGAAAAAAGTTTAAAAAATATGTGTTAACTGCAAAAATTAATGTTTAACAGACGAAAAAAGCAACAAATAATAAAAATTAGAACTCATTCTAGGTGTAGGGTGACCAATATTTTCCATTTCGTAAAACATACTTATTCCATAATAAGGGTCCCGTTTCACATTTTGGGTCCCAAGTTCGAAAAAACATGTTGGGGCCATGTGCATAAACGGTACTTTTCAACAGATGAAGTAAAACTTGGGAACGAATTTAGAAAATTTTAAACATCGTTGCTTATAACCTTTATACATGCGAACAATTATTTGAATCCTGTATGGCTTTAGTTGCTACGCCAGATAAATAGGCCTACATGAGGAACGCTCTCGGCAAAACTTGAAGGCTATTTGTACACTGTTAAAGCGTCTTTGGATACAACAGGAGTGTTCTGATGATGCTTTTTTTCAATTTACCTGTTTTCTGAAACAGTTTGTGCACAGCCACTGGGAAATAAAAAGGTGTAGTGCCGCATTGTCGACAAATATCGTGCTGTACACTTGTTGAACATACACGACTTTCTGTTGCTGTGAGGCAATTTTGGGTATCAAAGATAAAGATTTGGATAGTGATGCTGACAACCAAACTTATTATGACAAGCACCTCTTCCTTATCATATACAGTTAATTTGTAGTGAACAGTAAAGGTATTCAATTAAAGAACATTAACTTAAACGGAATCATTTTTTTATGCGTCATGTAATATATATGCAACCTTTGATCATACGTTATTAGGCTAACACAAATATCAGATTTATTTTTTATTGCAGAAAAAAATTCAAGTGGTGCACATTGAAAGAAGACCACTTCAATAACATATGGGTTATTAAATTCATCTTTCACATCATATGATACTGACGAGATACTTTAAAAAAGTTGTTTTATGTATGTAAAACAAACTTAAAATTTAAGAAATATAAGAACTCTATAAAGTTACATTTAATACTACTTGAAAAATAACAAAGTTTTTCTGTGGATAGCTTTTGAATCTGAATGTTTAGTAATCTTCTAAATTCCTGTGTTTGGACATAACATTTGTGCTAAGTGCAATACTTAATGAGTGTTCAATCTCTCATAACTCTAATGGCAGATTCTCAATATTATATAATAATGATTTTAGTAATTTTTTTTATGGGAAATTTATAAAACTAACTATAGTAACAATGAACATTCAGAAGTACCTACTTACTTCTACACATTTTATGAAATTCCACTAAGTTTTGCAAGTTGTTTTATTAACCTCAATTTCAGGAAAACTAAAAATTTATGTTCATCTGGCTAGTAATTAGGTTTAACTGTTAAACAAACTTTCATAAAACTTGATAATTAAAGTTTTTAAGCTCAACAAATACATACAAACTTCTGAAACATTTGAATAAAGCACTTAAAAAATCCAAGAAAACATAATGATACTTTACTTCTCTCAAATTCCAATTTGACAATCATTGACTGAAAATTAGAAATTTTGGGAATAAAGAAATCTAGGAGGCCTAATTTCTCACAGTCGGTTCAACAGATTTTTCTAATTCTTTTGTCAAATATGGAGATTCATAACTTAAAAGTACTTTACCAAATTAAATTTGTTTTAAAAAATATAGTTAATATATAAGCTAATCCAAAATCCAAAACAAACCTATAGGGGCAATTAAAGATTTATTTTCGATGTATTCCTGAAATCGTACTTTTTTTATTTCAAATTTAATACACACACTCAATTTTATGTATGACCAAATTCTTAGATATTTTAAAAATTAATAGTTTAATGGTTTTCTGTAGATAGCCTATGAATCAAAATATTTAGTAATCTTTTGATTTTCTGTTTGGAGACAACATTTGGGCTTGATTTTTACCAATTCTGAGAAAATCATATTTTTACTCACATTTAAGGTATTTTGCACTAAAATAAATGGGCAACAAAATTTTAACATTTTTCAATTAAAAAATGATTTTTAGTTTTACAATACCAATAACACATAACAATAATGCAGATAGATGAAATAATTATGTACAACAAACTTAAAATTTAAGAAATGTAATAACTCTATAAAGGTTGGTTATATTTAGGTTCATAAAAGAAAAAAACTACAATTTTTTAAGAATAGATTTTATTAACCACGGGAAATACATTATAAAACAAGCACAAATAATTACTGTACAGTCAAAAGTAAATTAATATAAACAATCACGTTATCGTACTTTATGGTTTAGGAAGTCTGTATAAACCTCCACTAAACAAAAGTTTGTGTTCTCGCACTTTGCGGTCCAAAAAGTGTCGCAACTCTTGTACACTGCACTCGACAGATGAAGGTCCTTGCGATGCAAACATTTTCAACATTTGATGAATCCGCTCTAACGGTAAATTGTCCAAATTGGTTAACATACCAACAATGTATGACCAAAATACCTGTTACAACAGAAATTTTAAATTTTATAAACTTAGAGAGAAGAAACAGTTTGCTAAGTGATAACACTAGAAGAGAAATCATAGGATTTAAGAGTTGAAACAATTGACAGTGGGTAAAGGTTCATTCAATTCAGTTTAGAGTATTACAATAGTTAAACAATATTGAGCATGTTTCAAATTCTATTATTTTACACCAAACACAAAGTAGATGAAATCATATTTACATAACACTTACATCTGGTAATATTTTCAAATTTTTACTAAATACCATTACAAAATATACACAGATACAAGAATAACCACACCATTCTAAAAGTTTTGGTATTCAAATTTGTATCATCAACAACCTCAAACTGCACAGACTATATTAATAAGTAATTATTTATTATGCTGAATTACAATTAAAAAGAGTTAGGAGAAGGGTGAAAGGTTAGTGTTGGAATCAAGGTCATATGTTTGAAAAGTTACATTTTACCAACTACAACAGAAAAAAAATTGAAAGGAATTGCAATCTGGCAATTGTATAATGTCCAATAGCATAAACAATTATTTATGTGACTGTTATAATAAGATTTTTGTTTTCTTAAAACTATTCTTGCTTTTCAATCTTAACTTTATTCTCTTAATGACAGCTTAACCTCAATTATGCATGGTCTTCCACTCCTTTCTTATCATAGCTATAGATAAAGAGATGTTTATTGGAAAGGCAAAGAGAAAACCGTTTGCCCCACCACTTGATCTTTGGGGCCTTGGGAGTTAAGGCAATTCCATCTCAACCTTGGCTGAGTGCACACATAGACAAGATTTGTTACATTAATGATATGATACATTTACATTTACATTCAATATAAAACTGTTTTACAGTCACTGTTAGAGATATTTATTTCTCTAGTAGTTTTACATTTCAGTTGTTTAATTACCTCAGAAATAGTATTCATTTGGCGTTATTAATAAAGTCAGCTTTTATCAACAGTGACAGTATTTACTTATTTAATAGTATCATGCAGCACTGTGACTACCAAATAAGGAGCTGCACTGTGCTGAGCTTAGCCGAATGGATATGAGCGGATGAATATGAAAGGCAACTAGAGGAAGGGTTCAGTCAGTTTTAAATTTAAATATTTAGACCCACTGTAACGGATTGTAAGAAACTACCATTTTTAAAAAAACCGTAACCTAGGTAACAAAAAATAGTAAGTGTAGAGGTGTAGTCAGTGTGGTGAAGGAAGTAGAGTTTGCTTTTAAACTGTATCTAGACAGAGTCAAAGCTACTCAGAGCAGAGCCCAGTGATGCCATTTGATTTGCTCAGCTCAGTTACACTTTCAGTAACTACACTTACATTAAAAACAATATGTTATGGTTTTGAACGCATAGTCTGCTCCGCTCAGCGCAACTCCGCTTTGCATTCGATGGCCACCTAGCCTAACTTTTTGTTTTGCAACTTATGAACTTTCAAGGAGGGCAGACTGTAGAGACAAAGAGAAGAGAAGAAAATGTTAGCTCACTGGCAACCCTATTCTTCTCTTTGTCTTTACAATCGACCACAACTTATACCAAGTCTCATTAACTACTTTGATGTGTGCTTATATTTAAAATATGTATTATGAACAAATTAATTAATTGTGAATCACTCTAAATTCTGAAATGAAGTGAGCTAACTAAATGTTATTTACCATTATGAAGAATTTTGAACTGCACTTGTTTAATCCTAGAAAGCTAAACCATTGTAAAAATTACGAGCATGTTTTGTTTTTGTTTAGTTTACCCCCTTTTCCTGAAACAACGGACTCGCCTAACTAGTTCTGTGCTTTACTTGGGTCGCATCATCATTTAGTGTTTGTTGTGCTCCTGTGCAAGTTGTCAATTTAGCTCTGCTGTCAATCGATTGTAAATTTTCAAATTTCAACACAAAATGTATAATTGTATTAATTTAAGTTTAAATTTATATCCAGAAGTATTTTTTATGTAACTAAATTAAACGATCACAAATTTTACGATAGTTTAGCTTTAATGTAACTTTTGAACAGTTTATCTTTCTAGGGTTAATCATCTTTACAATAATACAACTGTGAGTACTGTATATTGAAGCACATCACACTAAAGAAACAACAATAACAGTAGCTTGATTCTCCTGGTGCACAAACATGTGAAACCACTCTCCTCAACACTCATAGAAAAACTTTACCTGTAATTCTTCTTCTCGTTGATCGTGAGCGGAAGCCATTGCACTCTCAGTTTCTTCGTCTTCACACACCACATCGCTTATGATAGTCGAGCACTTAGATCGAGATCCACTATCTTCTATTAACAAGAAACAATCTGTAGATACCTCTTTCAACAATCCCTGCAGAAAACAAACATCAAAACCAAAGTTACTGTAAAGCAAAAACATACCAATTCCTTTTACATTACAATAAAAAAAGAAAAGAAAAAAACACTGAACTTACTAATATCTTTAAACCTCTAAAACTTACCTGTCGAGAACCTCTAACTTACAACTTAGAGAAGAGTTATGTCAGTTAGGTATGAATTAGTCAATGACAAATTGCATCAGTTCTAATGCAATGATTGTTATATTGTCTATGTGGGGTAAACAGAAAGAATCTTCAAAAACAGGTTAGGTTATGTTCAAGATGTTGCAAAAATGGCCAGGCTCAATCACCCTGTACTAAATGTTTAATAGATAATGATCATGGTTTTATATTTCAACAAATCATTCTTCACTTCCAAAATAAAATTCTATACCTAAATCTTCTGGAAGTTTTTAGGGTACTTTTAAGCACAATGACAACATAGTTAATAAACAAATATTTCGGTACACATCCCGGATTTTATAGTGTTTAATTTTTGTATAATTTTAAGTAAATTAATTTTGATATAGCATTTACTTAATTGCTTTTTTTATATATAAATTTTTTATACTAACAAATTTATACTTTTATTTGTACTTTTATATATAAATTTTGTGCCTTATGCTCTTATATTAATATTGGTTTAGAAATATCTAAAATATAATAACAATTAAATTAATCCCCTCTAAAAATCCCTGCAAAATGCAAATCAAAGAACATATTTTGGTGTGACAACTCCCCATTTCCATGCCATTTAGTTTTTTTTTATTTCAAGCGCAGTTTATTAAATATTCTAGGGTGGTCCACGGAAACAGGACAACAAGGGGGAACCGCAGATCATCTCAACTCCCCATTTCATGCCATTTAGTCGCCAATATGCCACTGTGGACAACAAAAGATCATCGTGTGTTTGCATACGATACTTTTGTAAAAAGTGGTGAGTCCATGGTTGAAACTCAATGATACTTCAGGCGTCACTTTCATATCGGTGAAATACCGAGTCGCAATACCATTTTAATGTGGGTGCATGCATTTAGATCTAAGGGATCTGTTATGAAAACAAAGCCACCTGGCTCCACTCACTCTGGATAGAGTGAGAGAGGGAAGTCAGCGCAGTCCCAGCCATTCTGCTAGGCGTCACGCTGCGGAATTTTGACCAAGTAAGAGCACTGTAAAGCGTATCTTATACAAGGATTTACGGTTACACCCATATAAAATTATAATTGTACAGAAGTTAAATGCTGCACATCATCATGATCACAATAAAAAACTAGACTGAGCTAATCAACAACAATTATTGGGCACAGTGGAAGCAAATTTTCGAGAAAGACTGGAGAAATGTGTTCATCACGACTGTCATTTGGGTGATGCAAGTTTTAAAAATTGAAGTAATGTAATTTTTCTTTTAAATGGCATAACCTTACCTACATTTCTGCATAAATAAAAATTATCTGTGTTTAGAACTGACGGAGCAGTGATTTTTTCAAAACCATCTGTTTCCCGTGGACCACCCTGTATAAAACTTTGAATATGTGTTAGACATGTTTATAACACTATAGTGTCACTAAATAAGAAGAATTTGTAGATATTTTGGGGAGGGGATTTATAGCTATAAATTTTTGATAGCTATAATTGAAGTTTTGATAGCTATAATTGCAAAAACTAGAAGTTTGGTTGTTATATTTTTAATTTCCCCTTACCCCAGACCCCTCGGAATGTAAATCATGCCAAATGAGCTTTAGAGGAGATGAGCATACCTGCCTATATACCAGATTTAACTACATTTATGTTTATACTCATTTCATTATTACAATATATTAGATATTTTGTTTAATATGTGTTTTCTGTTGGTTCTCTATACACATTTTTGTTATTTTTTGTTCTTCGGATGACCTATTCAGCCAAACTCCAGTGAAGCAGTACTTATCCACTCCTCTGTCCTTATTTACAAAGTTATATCACTTGTGCAAGATCAGTAAATATTGAATCTGGTTGTAATTAAGTTTTACTGTGATGGAAAATTGTCTCAATATTTTTTCTTAAAAATCAATACTACAAATATTCATCATTACTTATTAACTTTGTATTTTAAGTAACTAAAGGTTTTTAAAAGGGTAAAAGCATCTGTTAAAAAGGGTAAAAGCATCTGTTAATGATAAGATTATCACATAAATTAATCAAATCAGTTGTTACGTTTTATGGACTGTATATGGTTATGTATGTGATTACACAAGCACCCTAGATAAATCAAATTACCTGAGTTTGCCAAAAAGCTATTCGCCTCCGCAGTACTGTAGCAGGAACTAACATTTTCTGACTCAGTTCTTCAATCATCCATTGAGCTAAAAAAAATAAAAATAGATATATTTTATTTTATCCATGTTAATTTTACTTTTCTCAATAATTTCAGATTGCATTCAAGAAAAACATTAGCAAGTTGAATTACAATTTGGAACTACAATTTTTTTTAAACTAATATTTTTGTAGGTTGAAACTAAGACAAATTTGGATTCCAGTAATACCAGACAGTACTTAGAACATCCAAATCAAAGTGAAAGTAACATTCAAACTAACTTTTGGGAAAAGCGAAGTTCTTAACAAGAGATGCATAATACTTCTACAAAAGATGATGACACATTTATTCTTCAAGGACCAGACATGTACACTGTGTCCAAACAGATAACAGTTTTTAGTTATATCATTCGCTTATTTTTCTACCTTCTCATTTAAATAAAACCTTCAAAACGTTTTTTATTTTTTTCAAACATTTTTACTTAATGCTAGTTAAACTAATGAAGCTGGAGGATTGACTAAACATATGAAAAAGCCAATGGTAACTAGACTCAAATCGTAGATAGATCAGAAATGCAGTGAACTGCTCCGTACCCTATCAACTGAGCTACGGTACTCCTCAACACAGTCTTTACGCAGAAGTTTCAAAAATGTTTTATAAAAATTTCAATTTGCAAGATTTTATGAAATTGTCTAATTAGTTCTGCAAACCCCCCTCCCACTCACACACACAACACTACTTTTTGCTCAACTTAATAGTAAAACCAAAAAAAAACCCAAAAACATGCAACTGTATTTTGCAACAAAAAAACATCAAAATTTTCAACGAAAAATTTATTTATATGATTTTTCTTAATTATTATTGTTTTTAACTTTACTTCAACTGATGTTTAATAATTAGTTCTAAAACAGCAACAACTGAGAAAGAAAAAAATTACATTACCAAATAATGTAATGTAATTAAAGACAAAAATTATAGTACCAAAGTACCCACATTACACGTCTATAGAATTTTTTGCCACTACTTTGTTTCTATAAATCATAAAAAGTTGAACATTTTAGAGAAATTTTCAAATATTTCCTAACAGTCTGTGAAATGTCAATGAAATCGGTAGACGAATAAACCTCTTCATATGCCTTACGGTATCACAAAAATATTATTTTAGGCCTCTTATAAGTATTACTCTTTTTAAGCAAAACTGAAAGTAAATAGTAATACATACGCTTTTCTTGAAAATGCCAAATAATTGTAGCATGAATTGGAGAAACAGTTAACGATAATGTTCGATCTTTTAATTCTATCTCTAGGTGTACGGAACCCAAATGTGGCTTCCAACATAGTGAGCGGTTTCCCTAAAATAAATAAAAGGCATTGTACAGCAGAAAAATAAAGTTAGAAAAATTTATTTCAACAAAAGATAAATTTGTTTTTAATATCCACAAGAATGTTTCAGCAAAAATGAATTTGATTTTAAAAATTGTTCTTAAGCACTTTTCACCACAAATTAATTAACAATATAAAATGTTATTTTTACTTTTTTCTGTAAAAATGTTCTTGTAACATTTTTTGTAAAAATTTTATTTTTACAAGCTGAAACTTTTCAGTTTTAGTGAGTAAAAATAGTTCATTAGTCTTCTTCAAGCAAGCAGAAATAGTTAAATTTAAATTTCAAGCACTGACATTAAATTTAACATATTTATTTCTGTTTTAACTTGCATGAACTTATATGCTCTCTCTTTATTTTATACACTAGTTTTACCGGCACCTAGAATATCTGTAATGAGTTTTTAGAAGCTGAAACTATTTAGTAAATGTAATAATACCCAATAAAATATACGAACAGACCAAATCTGTTACACAAATTTATCTGAAAAGCAATCAAACAAAACATATGAACATACAGCATTCTAAATAATGCTGGTTTTTGAACTAGAGAAAAAAATATAAACAATGGAGGAAATTGAAAAGCCATTAAATCTCTCTCCATTAAATGGAGGAAAATCTCTTACCATTAAATTCTAGCTTTAGTCATTTAAGAGGTTCATAGATTAAAGACAGAAACAAAATTTTAAACTAATAAACGTTACAGTTCAATATTAAATAGTAACACTTTATTAACCTAGCTTTGTTTAGGTGTAACTCAGAGGTATTATGAAATACTTAGACACTTTGGGTAACTTTTACAGTATCACCCAAAACAAATGACACCAAAACTTATGGGCATATGACAGGTCTGTGGCAACTGATCACTTAATTAACTGCTGCCATAACAACAGTATTAACTGTTCACTGAAATCACTGAAAATGCACGTGAGGAGCATTTTTAATTTCAATTACTGGCTACCACAGTAACAGCTCTTAGTCACAGAAAAATTCTGTCAAACTGGAAAGAAATTGATAGTTTAAACTTTGTATCAGCCAACCAGTAATAGTTAAAAAACAAAGGAAAATCTAGGACAATTATTTGATACTGAAGTCTTCTTATTCAATACTGCAGTTGAAACAAAGAAGTACGCAACAAATTGCCATTTGAAATGAACACTGGTCCAGGCTTCGGTCATAAATTTAAAGCTATTGGTAGGTTCCTCTGAAAGATACAGATTGGTTAGTTAAAAAATGCAAATAAAACTATAACAGCATTACAATTAATTGTCAACAATATTAGCAATGGTGTATGATAATGTTTAAATTTATCATTCTTGAATTTTTGTTTATTTTGACATCTTTAATATTTGGTATTAAAGTTCTTTTTTTTTTTTTTTTTTTTTTTTTTAACGTCCGACTATTGTGCACACTTGGGCTAATGCAGACAATGGGATGATTTATAGCGTATGAAAATGCCAAGCCCTCGCCGGGAATCGAACCTGGGTCCTCAGGGTGAAAGCCTAATACGCTATCCACTAGGCCACCGAGGCAGCTCTCTTTTTCTTTAATATTTGGTATTCTGACAAGTACCACATTCACTTAAATGGGCCTTTCGATTAACAATTTCATTTCTTTGTTTCACTCAAC
The DNA here is from genome assembly GCA_022606455.1 of Callitettix versicolor. Lineage (NCBI taxonomy): Eukaryota > Metazoa > Arthropoda > Insecta > Hemiptera > Cercopidae > Callitettix > Callitettix versicolor. The sequence continues at coordinate 68,525,861 of CM040183.1, read as the reverse complement.
CACACATATAATTATTTACAATATTCCAGAAAATTTGGAAATGGTATGCTTGGATCCTTATTTCATCAGAACAATGAACAGGCACCAGTGACTGTAAATGTAATATTGCGATCAAGTTATTATGCCTTTTATTAGGAACTTAAAAGTGTTTCTACAAAGCAAAATACTTGTCTCTTAGAAAACTGTGGTTCCAACTGGATGGACTACTACCACATAAATCAAAGGATTTATTTAGATTCAAACCACTTTCAGAAATCAGGCAATATCCCACCGAACAAACACTTTACACCCCTATAACTTATTTGGCCCAACATTATAGAATTTAAAAATAAATTCTATAATTTTTTGACAAGAACCAATGATAACCATTGGTGACTCATTAGAGAAATAGCTCACCATTTTCCAGACACTATGGGTACTGCTCAGAGTAAAGAACACAAATTCTGTTAAAGCAACATCCACTCTATTTAATTGCATAACTATTTTTGTTGATTAAAAACTCTGCTCTAAAGTAAGTTTACAGTGTCACTTTGTTTTGGGCCATTCAGTACAAAATATAAACTTAAGGATGCAAAGCCAGTGCATTATTTTTTACCATTTATTAAAAAAAAATCATAAGCCTTATTCTTTATTGCACTGAACACGATCATTGCATTTTACCAAAAATTTCATAGCACCCCTAATAACTTGACTCCAATGAAATTGAAAAATAATTATACTGAACTAAATAAAATATTTTAAAAGTCTTGCAAACCAGGCAACCAATGATAACAGTGGATATTTTTTTACTGGCATTATCTTATTTCTTGTAATTTTCTATAATTACAAACCAATGTATCATTAAGATAAGAGAGAAAACTGATTACACGAAATGTTAACCTGAATAATATTAAATAATGTGGTATGTTATTTACCATCACTGTATGTAGATTATAAAAAAATGAAACATAATTCAATAATATGTTTTGAATCATATTTTAATAAGTAGAACAACAGGTTATATAATAAATGCAATATTTAAAATGAAATTAAATTTGAACAAACCTTTAACGTTTCAAATGCTTTTGTATAGATTTCAAACTGTTCCTTAGCAACTGCAGGGAGTTCTAAAGTTTCCTCTTTAAATGGTGGCCAAAACTGAGATGATAAAATCATCGCATTTGTAGGATACTTGAGCTGAAATTAAATTTAAGCTTAATAAATGTAGGCTTAAACATTAACAATCACTTTTAATTAATTTATTGCCAGTTTAAAACAAAACATAATTCTTTAGGTGTGTTTACTATTACAATATTTTTCCCTCCAATGTTACGGTTTGTCCTAGACAATAATTTTCAACAATGCAAGACGTTTCATTGTTCCAACATGTTCCAATATAGTATTCTTTCTTTTATATGTATAAAAAAAGAACAATGCAACAAGGAATATAATCTATGTTCCAGAACTTGAACACACGAAGTACAACAAAGTTCATATCATAATGGCCACATTTCATTAACAAATTGTAGGTTAAATAACGAAAGATAAAATTCACAGTTACGAGGTGTGGCTATTAAATAATGAGACTAATGCTGTAGCGGAACAAGTGTGCATGTACCAACTGCAATTGACCGACAGTTGTTTAGTATGAAGCTTTCTATTCAGAATGCAGTTAGTCTCGTTTGTGTAACCAACAACGTTTAGTCATAACCTTCATTTCCGTTAGTGTTCTTATTTTGTTTTGCCAGAAAAAATGGTGAGTGTAATAATAGAGCAACAAATTGTTGTTAAATTTCACTTCAAACTTGGAAAAACCGTTGCTGAAACTTATAATTTACTGAAAGAAGTGTATGGCAGTGAATGTTTATTGCGGGCACGTGTTTTTCAATGGTTTAAGCATTTTCAAGATGGCCGACAAGACGTTGAAGATGATTCGCGGCCAGGTCGCCCTTCAACGTCAAAAACGGATGACAATGTCAAAAAAGTTGCTAATTTTATTCGGTCTGACCGTCGATTAAGTATTCATGCAATTTGTGAAACTGTAGGCATTGATAAAAAATGTGTAAGGCAAATTTTACGTGACAATTTAAACATCCCAAAAGTGTGTGCCAAAATGGTGCCAAAAATTCTCACATTTTGGATGCCACTGAAAACTGACACTTTGGATGCCATTGAAAATGACCCAAATTTATTGGAAAGGATAATAACATGTGATGAATCATGGTTTTTAATGTATGATCCGGAAACAAAGCACCAATCCATGCATTGGAAGACCCCAACTTCACTGAGAGCCAAAAAAGCAAGAATCAGCAAGTCAAAATTTAAAGCAATGATGAGTGTTTATTTCGATATTCATGGGTTTGTGTACCTTCACTGGGTTCCTGAAGGTCAAATAATTAATCACTATTACTACCTTGAGGTACTTGGTATTTGGTAAACTACGTGGTAAAGAGTATGGAAAAATGATCCGAAATGTGGAAGGACAAATTGTGGGTTTTCCACCAAGACAATGCGCCAGCTCATTCCTCGTTATCTGTCAAGAGGTTCCTGGCTAAGTACAGCATCCCAATGCTAGAACATCGACCTTACTCACCAGACCTTGCACCATGTGACTTCTATCTGTTCCTTAAGGTAAAATTTGCATTAAAAGGGACTAGATTTGAGTCCATGGAAGTTGTAAAAGTGAAAGCGGCAAGAGTCCTGAAGGAGTTGACAGAAGATGATTTCCAGCACTGTTTCCAACAATGGAAACTTTGCATGGAGTGTTTTAGGGATAGAGAAGGGATGTATATTGAAGGTGATAATAACTAATTATGTATAAAATGAAAATAAAATTTTTTACCTCAGTCTCGTTATTTAATAGCCACACCTCGTATGGTTTCCTAACTTAGTAATGTTAAGAAATAAAAAATATAATTCTGTTTCTTTTCTCAAAAACTGTTTTATTCTGTATGTTTTTAAAGTAACCAAGAATTCCAACATTATTTTAAACTTAACATTTTTTAGCCTAGTAGCTTAAGACTTGCTAGTGACAAGATAGGTTAGGCTGAGTGGTCTAAGGCGCTATGCATGGCCAGTACAATGTGTTAAACATGAGCAGGTCTGAACCCCGCCATCAGCTGTTCATTTTTCTGTGCAATTTACTTAGAGTTTGCCAGTCTGTGGCAGAGGAAGAGACGAAGCCCACCCTAAATGAATGGTGGATAGTTACGTGGAAGCTGACAGGGACATTTTGATTTATTGTAAACTGCACAGCTGACCAAGAGTGTTACTACTTTTTTTCTTACTTTTTATTTACATATTGTGTGTGTCCGGTTGAAAATTTAATATCATGACATGTTCAATAAATATTAAAATGTGTTCAAATATAAAAACACAAGTCCATGTAGAAAAATTCCAAGGCTAAAAAGGGTTAACAATGTACAAAAAATGTTTGATATTTTGATGAATAGGTTATATTTGTTTTCCAAATACATGGCTTTTACTTGGATGTTGTGTTTGCATCTGCGAGTATGTGTGTGTACACCTATGCACATCAAGAGTAAACAAGACTAAAAGGTGACTAAACAAACTAATCAATTCAAATTAAATTTGGTATGTAGTTGGGCTACATTTGTGAACCAGTTTTTAGTTCTTCGAAAATCACAATTTTAATGTTATTTCTAAATAAAAACTTACAAAAACTGGGTTACCCAAAATCATTTTAATTTTGATCAAATTTTTTCTAAAATCTGTTGGGAAGTTTCCATAAAATAAAAAAAAACATATGGTTTGACACTACATGAAAAATATTCATCTATTTGAAATACACATATCATTTGATTGGTCTTACTTCCCTAGTAACTTTTAGTTGGTTAGCTTTAGCATTAAATTATAAAATAATATCCCATAAAACAATTAGTTTTGATGCAATTAATAAGCAGAACTTAAATAAAGTGGCATTTAAAAGTTATAAGTATCTAAATAAAACAGGTCCAGATACAATGAAAGAATGGTCGTATTGAGGTTAGTAAATCAGGTCTTACCTGTGTGGCAAGATCAAAGTTAGGGTCAGACAGCAGGTGTGCGTTGATACGTTTCGAATCGTACATATCTTTCAACATTACTTCACAGTAATGCAACTGAGCATCTCCAAATCTAAAGAAATAAAACAGCACAATCAGTCAGACTTTTATACTGAATAATACAAAACAACATTTCCTCAGAAAACAAAAATCAGCATCTCCTGGAACTAACCCATGATAGGCTTGACTAATTCTTGAAAATAAAAAATGCCCCCTCCAGTAACTCCCATCCTAAATTTTTTCCTGCCTATTACTTTTTTATTATTACTTATCCTTAACAAAATCCAATTATAATATGAAATTAGAATTAATTATGTTTCAGGTTTTTTTACATTTATAACTGTTTAATTCAGTAACTACGGCTGCTTCACAAGTAATAAATTATATCACCATCTCATTTAACCCACAGCATTACCACCTATTTTAACAAGCAGTCTAGTTTCAATATTTGAACATCCCACTATCTACTACACACCAACTTCAGCAAGTTCAGTTTAGTATATTTCTAACCACGCTCTGTATATGAGCTCTCCAAAGGAGTTCTTAGTCCAGCGATATTACGCATAGTTTTTGGCCCTAAAGTTTATTATGGTTCCTTATAGGTACAACTTTAGTGCAAGGATTTTTGTAAGATTGAATATTTAGTGTTTCTAAATAAGTTGTTTAGACCGCATGTCACCCGTCCCAGTTACTGTGTTTATTACTTCCTACACACCACTTGTGGACTTCATATGATATTTACAGATTGAAATATTTTAGAATTTTTACTTGAAAATAAAGTAGAATAAAATTATTAGACTATTTTTCCTAAAAATTTGTCATTTTTAAAACTTCTCATGCCTAGTTTTTAAAAAACTTTTTTGGAAAGATTGAAAGATTAAAAACAAATGGGAAAATGGTAAAAGTGAAATAAAAAATATTATAGGGTGACACAGTAACATAATTCTATAAAAATGATACCGATGTAAAATAAATTGTTTTATTGGCTGTTAAAAGTGAATAATCCGTTTTAAATGAGAACATAAATTGCATAAATAGTTGACTGTGCAGCAATTTTCATTTTATATTTTGTTGATAATTGATTTTTCGCAAAACAGATGTACTACACAAAATAAGCCCAAGAAAACAATAGTAACACTAACTGCAAGAAGGTAACTATTCTTATTTCTATTTATTTAACAGATATAGCACACGTGTTCACTTACCTTAATTTTAGCAGTTCCAAATAACGAAGTTCTTTTTCAGTGTTGTATGTGAATTGGGAAAGTAACCTGTCAGCCAAAAGTGTTCGGTATTCATTGACAAAAAGTTCCTTGCTTCCATACACGTTTACTAACATTGAGATAATATCTGATGTTCTACGACTTTTTGAAGTTTTGGCTGAAAAAAAACAATAAATATGAAAATCAATCAAGCAACTTTTAGAAGGTGTTCTTTAGTTTAAGACTTAAAACATATTTAATATTATTATTTTTTTGTAATATTAATCAAATGTAAAATTTTAAAAAAATATGAAACATAGCGACCAAAATCACTTTACATATGCGATGTTAGACATGTATAAAAAACGGAATTGCAGGCAGTGATTATTACGTGGATTCACTATGTTTCTCAACTGTTCCTGATGTGCAAACAAAATTTAAAAACTTGTTCTCTGCTAAGTCTTTGCAAGGAGAATGCACAATGTCATAGCATTGTCCATGAGACAATTTCTTTGTCCATGGTTGAGCTTCAATACACTTCAAAAATGTGTTTTAACCAAGGTATCACTATTGAAAAAACAGTAATATATTCCCTAAGGAGGGCAAATAATAAGTGTTCTCAAATTCAAAACATAGATTAGTTGATGGCAGAGCAAACATAGATTAGTTGATGGCAGAGAAAACATAGATTAGTTGATGGCAGAGCTTGCATGAGGATTGTAGAGCAACATGGTCTATTCTAGTCTTATACACAATAGAGGAAATTTATATTATTGGTCTTACAAGGATCAGCATCTATTGGATCCGGATTCCAATTTTCCCAGTTTTCCATATCATCCTGAGGAGAATGGTCATCAACTTGTAGAGCTTCTCCTCGTGCCAGTTCTTCAGCCAGATCACTTGGTCCTTCTTCAATTAAACTGGTTACAATACAACGCACTGTACCTTCCCTGCAGCGTAGATAGTGTCTGAAACCAACATAACATTATAAGTACTAAAAACACTTATACTGATTAACAAATCAATAAATATTAAAATGTGAATATTTTTCAAAGCAATGATTGCTCAACAACTTTAATTTTTGTAGGCGAAAAACTTACAAGATTATTATCGCACACAACAATGATTTTAACAAACACTAATAATATAAAAATGCAATCAGGTATGTGATGTATGTTTGCAAAATAACTACCAACTGTTACAAGGTTGTTGGATGACGCACATTTGTTGTATTAAAATCTGATTGTTGTCACTGTTACAATTGTTGTCACTGTTACATTTTAACTGAATGTTCACATTTTAATGTGCTTGTGAACCATTTTGCAAGCATCTCACAAATTAATTAGTCTTATGTTGTGCTCAGAACTTAAAAGTATTTTTTGGTGCATGTGTCATTTGTTTAGAACATTGGATAAAACAATGTGGGTAATCACAAGATAAATTTAATAATGAAATGGCAGAAATATGAAAACTCAGTTTATTGTTTTAGAATTGTTTAATCAATTTTTAATGAGATGGATGATTTTAATAAATCACACCTTAAATTGAAATTCGGTGTAAGAATGTCTACAACACAACAGTTTGATGTAGCTGTTGTACAGCTACTGCGCTTGAAACCCTGGCAGACACAAGCCATTTGTAACAGTTGCCGCAAGACACTATCATCCATTTTATGTTAAGATGGCTGACAGTACAGATTCACAGACCAACGAGCTCTTCCTAAATATTTTAATAGAAGACAAAGAGGATAATAAATTGTTTTTACATGGTTTTATACCAGAAAGAAGAGGCAGAAAATTGATATTTTTACATATCATGATGAAAAATGCTCTTCAATTTTAATTAATTGAATTAAACCTTTTAAAGACAAAACAAAGTTCAGAGAATAACCTAAACTTCCATTAATCAGTTTAATGATATATTAAACCTAAATTTTAAATATTAAAATTTATCATATGGTTCCAAATGTAGACCTGTGACAGTAACAACTGACAGAATACTGCTCACTGCACCAGTACTATGACAACAGCCACATGTGCCTTATTGAATGCCAAAAACCAAACTGTGCATGCACGAACCTTGCGATGCCAATAGTACAGAGGTCTGTCACCTTAAAATATTATTCCAAAAACAAAGAAATGTAAGCAAGCATTACGTACACTGTCGATTGGGTTTTCAGAATGCAAAAGTACTGATAATTTTTTTATATTTACGGTGAAACTTAGCCAAAACTAAATCTAACACACATAACACAAGAAATGAATTTAGAGGGTTCTTCAATTTAAATTCAGTCAAATCTACACGCAGTAATGCTTTAAATATCATAGTAATTATTTGTAAAAAAAATTGTCATCAATAGTAAGAAGAATTAGTGTAACAATAGTGATAAGAATTAAGTGCTCTTATTTAGTAGCAAAATAATTGTGAACTGAAGAAAGAATGGCATGTTTGGCGTAAATAGTTTTTATGACAAAGAAATATGAAAGCTTCTAATACACGAAGGTTGATAATGATACAAATGAAATAAGTTATAGTTTACAGTTATATCATTTTTTTAAATATTTTTTATCTCATAATTCAGGTTATTTAAAAAAAACAAATGCCCATATTTTTACTGCACTATTCTTCAAGTGTTAAAGTGTATAAGTGTATAATTAAAGTGTATAATTATGAAATGATTAAATGTGGGTATATAATCTTACCTAACAGGTTGTGTAAGTCTTCACAAGATGTAAAGTGAATAATTAGTACAAAAAAACTTAAGTATGGGTATGTAGGCCTACCTAACAGGTTGTGTAACAGTTTCCAGAAGAACACCCGTAGGATCCAGTTGACGTAATGCCTTTATTGCAGCTATATAGGCAGTCAAAATGTCTGGCGTATTTACCCCTGGGTGCAGTAATCTAGTCACTAAAGCCATCTGCAGTTTCTGTATCAAGAATCCTCGTAAGTCTGTCTTCTCTAAGCATATGCGGAGGTCTTCCACTGCAGGATCTGAATCTGGATACTCTATACAGCAATACTTCCACATTAATTAATGTCTGTATTAGAATTAAGAGAGCAACTGTACCGTTATTATCAATAAATGCTGCGAGGTGATTCATATTTATACCTTATTTGAACCTGATTTGTATTTCTATTTTGTACCTTATCTGATTTATATTTGTACCTATTTGAAATAGGCCTATAATGTTTAATTTTTGTATATCCATTTAATTATAATAAAATGTTTACAGTAATACAAAAATATTTTGAATTCCTGCCATTTTTAAATATATTTTTGCTAGATAGTAAATTTATTCAATCTACTACCAAAATTAATTTTTGCACCAAGTAATTACCAAAATTCAAAATGATCATTAATATCAAGGTTCCAAACCTATACAATTTGTCAAAAAAATATTTTTTTATAATAATAATCCCAACAGCTACTGAGAGCCAAATAAATAACTAATTTACATAAATAAATCACACTTAAAACTAATCTTAAACTAAAAAAAATGGAATTATTATGGTTAAATTAAAAATCAGATTTAAATTATTCACAGGTCTTTAAATCTATCTCACTTAGAAATATAAGTTCACAGTTAAAAGAATATCAATTTTAAAATTGTTTTAATTTAATATTTACCGGGGGTTAATGTGTTGGTCCCGTTCAAGTTCATTTAGATTCAGAAAAACTATTAATAATTTTGAAAATTTCACAGTCCGTTATCATAAATGTTCACTAGATATAATATTATTAAAACTTCCATATTATTTGATTAATTTTTTATTTCAGATATAGTAAATTCAAAATCGTACTAATTATATTTAGAATTTATTAGCTTCGTTTTAGGCTGAGTTCAAATTTGAAATTGATAACTGGAAACCCATATTGAAAAACATGTAATCAAGTTAAATCTCACCCGACTTTCCAAAATTTGTTGTAATTTATCATGAATAACACACCCAAACACTTAAAATGTATTTTCATAACTAATATATTATACTGGAATAAAATTTGACGAAATTCTAACTTTGAATCACTATACTAACACTTTGTTAGCCAACAACAAAACATGCGTCCATTTCGCTTGATGGTCACCACACCACTTCTGTCTCTCCAAAGAGTAGACTAGAAGCACCATTTTCTTTTTCCAGAAGTCTCTCCCGCCTTCATACAAGTTCCGCCTCACCAGTTGTGTTATCAGAAGTCGAGATATGGCTTGAATGGATTTGGTCCGGGTTCCATATTTTTGTGAAATTAACTTTTTTTGTTAGAATGCACTGCCTATCTGTGTTTCTTTTGATTATTTAAATTGATTAATGTGGTTATGAGTTTTGTATATACGAGGTTTGTCCAATAAATACGCGAACTGGTCGAATATGGTGGCCATTACGGAGAGTTAAGCCACGCCCACTGGCCTCACGTGTTGTCTGGGACCCAATGAGCCGTCAGTGCTTGGCAGAACGTTATGCTGTGCGGATCTTGCGAGTTGAGTTATTTTTAGTTTTGCATTATTTTTTTGTTCGTCGATATGGAAATTGACCAATTCACTGAACAACGAATTAACATCAAGTTTTTGGTAAAGCTTGGTAAAAATTACCAAGAAATTGCTGAAATGTTGAGAGTTGTTTATGGTGATAATGCTATGAAGAAAACAGCCATTTTCAAGTGGATTAAGCGCTTTAAAGAAGGTCGAGAAGATGCCACGGATGATGCAAGAATTGGACGACCTTCAACCTCTTGTGTGCATGAAAACATTGATCGTGTGCGGTGTCTTGTCCTTACTGATCGCCGAAAAACTGTCCGAATGATAGCTGAAGAACTAAATTTAGGAAAATCAACAGTGCACACAATCTTAACCGAGCATTTGGGCTTAAGAAAGGTTTGTGCGAAAATCGTGCCAAAACTGCTGACTCCGCATCAAAAGTTGAGAAGAGTCGAATGTGTTACTGACTTTAAAAAATTCCATGGAAAATGATGTTGGATTCTTAAATAGGGTTATCACTGGTGATGAATCGTGGTTTTTCGAGTATGACCCCGAATCGAAATCGCAAAGCATGGAGTGGAAAGCAACAGGTGAAGCTCGAACAAAAAAATCAAGGAAAAGCCGATCAAAAATCAAAGTCATGCTCCTGGTTTTCTTTGATATCAAAGGTGTTGTTCAACATGAATTCCTTCCTGAGGAAAAAACGGTAAATTCTGAGTTCTACCTTAACGTTCTCAAGCGTTTGAGAGATCGAGTGCGTCGTGTGCGACCACATTTGACTCAAAACGATGGATGGATTCTTCATCAAGACAATGCACCCGCACATTTGGCTTTGATTGTTTGCCAGTTTCTGGCTAAAAATTCAATCACTATCCTTGATCATCCCCTTATTCACGGACCTCGCCCCCTGCGACTTTTTTCTATTCCCTAAATGCAAAAATGTGATGAGGGGACAGCATTGGGAAGATGTGGACACAATAAAACAAGAAACGACGAGGAGACTGAAAAGCCTGACTTCCGAGGACTTCCAAGGGTGCTTTGAAGAGTGGAAAAGAAGATGGGATAAGTGCATAGCAGTGAATGGAGAGTATTTTGAAGGGGACAAAATCAATGTAGATGAAATTTTGTAAAATAAAGTTTTTATAACCTTAGTTCGCGTATTTATTGGACAAACCTCGTATGCTCAGATTAGTAATGTCATTTTAATATGTCTTTCCTTGCTTATTAATTTCCAGCATGGGAATCTTAGCTTTATATTTTTGACATTCGCTGCATCTGTGAATGTTGTTTTATTTATAAAATGTTGGTTTAGTATTATAATTTAGTTATCACCATCGATTAAATTATTATTTTAAAAAAGTAAAATATTTTTAAGCTAGGCTTGGTGCCATGATGTCATTGCCTATGAATGTTTACGTTAACAGCCTAGACGTTAATAGCACTGTTTATATATTTAAGTTGTTCCTAACCTATCCTACTATCTGAATTATGAATTGTTACAACTTTATTACCAGACAAATCACACATTTTTAGCTCGGAGAATCTCAAAACTTATTATTTCACAATCAATTTTCATAAATTTTCTCTAGACCCCTTGCACTACTGTTAAGTATTCATATGACCAGAACTCACCAGTAACCAGTTTTAAGTGATATATCCAGTTACCAGGAAAATGTCATTGTATTTATGGATGGAAAGATTGGGAATCCTTAATTTATTTGATATTATTCAATACTGTTGACTTTTCAATATGTTTTCATCATTTAAAAAAAACAGATCTTTACAGCGATTAAATCTTTTTTTTTTAATATTGTGAACCAACAGTTTGATGATAAACTATATACGCAACTACATGTAATCTATATCTAATAAACATGTAATCACTATTGCAGTAGTAAAATATTCTACTGCTTGAACTAGCACGTAACCAAATCATTTGTTTATAATTTTTGTCCAAATATATCATCCAATTTCTTGCTGTACTAAAGCTTCTTGCATCCCATCTTAGGTCTTTTATGCAGTTATTTTCTGTAGACATGTTTTCTAAAACATGCCATTTCTTGGATTAGGCTTAAAAATACCCAAACTTTTATTACAAGTTTAATATATTTATGAAAACTCATTAAACTGTCTAGTCTCAATAATCAATGTGTTGCTCAATAATCAAAATAAAAATAAATAACATAATATGTATGACTTTTTTTTATAGTATGATTTTACTTACCAATAATGATTGTAAATAACTGATCAATGCGAGTCCTAGTGTAAGTTTCGTATAACAGATGTTTCAGTTTCTGCTTAAACTTATCAAGTGAAACTTCATTACTGACTTTATCTGGTGTATTACTGCAGTAGATTCGAGACAACCAACCCATAACAACCGTCTGTAGCCACTAAACAATATAATTTATTAGTATGCAAACTGAAGGATCAAAAACATAATATTATATAAGCAATATACACAACAAAGTACTACAGATCAATCAATAAAACAATGGGCAAAGTGCAAGAACTCTGACCAGGTGTACAAGAAAACTTTTATACAGGTTTTGATTCCAGTTACTAATGTTGGTTATTTGCATGCATTGTATCGATTCCTTTAGTTCATTAGTCTAATAACAAATAGTGGTACGAGGGCGGTTTGATAAGTCAGTGACTTTTTGAACAAAAAAAATTTTTTTCGGCAAATAAACATATAATTTTTCTACATAATCACCTTTTAGCTCGATACATTTAGTCCAGCGTTTTTCTAATTTTTTTATTCCCTCCAAATAATAGGTTTTCTCAAAGCTCTCAAAATACGCGTTTGTTTCGGTAATGACTTCTTCATTCGACTCAGATCTCTTAACACCCAGCCATTTCTTTAGGTTTGGAAACAGAAAATAGTCGCAGGGGGCTAAATCTGGAGAATATGCTGGATGGGGTAGCAGTTCGTATCCCAATTCGTGGATTTTGGCCATCGTGACTAGACAAGTGTGCACACGTGCATTGTCTTGATGGAACAACACTTTCTTCTTCGCCAAATGCGGCCGTTTTTGCTTCAAATCAATGTCGAATCTGTTCAAAATCTTTGAATAATATTCGCCAGTGATCGTTTTACCTTTCTCGAGGTAATCGATGTGAATGACACCACGTACATCCCAAAAAACTGTGGCCATGACCTTGTTGGCTGACAGACTCTGTTTGGCCTTCTTTGGTCCACGTTTACCCCTAGCAACCCACTGTTTCGATTGTTCCTAGGTCTCTGGCGTGTTGTGATGGATCCATGTCTCGTCCACAGTAACAAAACGGCGCAAAAATTCGTTCAGATTACGGCTGAACATCGCTAAACACTCTTTTGAAGTGGTCACACGATTGCGCTTATGGTCGAGTGTGAGCAATCGCGGCACCCATCTCGCGGAGAATTTTTTCATGTCCAAATATTCATGTAAAATATGATGTACCCGTTAATTCAGTTGAGATACCTACAGCATGAGCCAACTCACGCACTTTCATTCTCCTATCATCCAATATCATTTCATGGATTTTATCGACGATTTCCGGCGTGATCACTTCTTTTGGGCAACCTGAACGTTCGGCGTCACTAGTACTGGTACGATCACAACGGAACTCTGTAAACCACTTCTCAACCATTGAAATTGATGGTGCCGAGTCCCCGTAGTATTTATCAAGTCTTTCCTTAGTTTCAGTGATGGATTTTTACGTAAAAAGTAATGCTTAATCAGCACACGAAATTCACTTTTTTCCATTTTCGTAAAAATTCACAAGATTGTCTGCTTTGAACGGCTATCAAACACCAACTGCATGACGTAGCTTGCTCAAAATTAGAAAGTTGCTCACTGATAGATTACAGTTGACAGCAGCACTGTTGCATTTGGAGTAAATGCGCGGGAAATTCAAAAAGTCACTAACTTATCAAAGCGCCCTCGTATAAATATTTCTACACACAAAAGAATTAAATAAAACAAAACACAGAACCTCCCATATCTAAAACAGTAAAAATAGCAGATACATTTTAAGGCACACGCTGTCTGACCCGAAGTGACAGTATATCTCAGAATCAGATATATCGATTGAACTCGTTCTACCCTGATGTGTTTCATTTGATTTTAACTAATTACTCTCTAGATATCACTATAAGTCAAAACATATTGAAGATAGCTTACCTCGATATTTTGGGATAAAAAATATCAAAGTTTTTATGAAAATGGAAACTCTTCGGACATTTTCTTTAAATGTTCAACAGTGTTTTGTTTGTTATGTTGTACTGTCAAAAAAATCAAAATGACTTTTTTCTACTACTCGAAGTGCATGTACAGTACTGATGCAGTGTATTAAATACAAAATTGTTCAAGAGGAACACAACTTTGTTCAATAAAGTTTAACATGATGAAAGCACCAAAAAGTGGTCGACCAAAAATGCTAACACCAGAAAAGTTGGTTGGTGTGCAAGCTGCCTATGTTTGTAGTCCCAAAAAGTGTATATAATGTCTATCTAGTCATTTTGGTCTCTCTGTTGGTAGTGCCCAAACAGCATTACTTAAGTGTATAAAGATGAAATATATAAAGCTCATGTTGTTCACGCATTGTTACCTGAAGATCATGTAAAACACAAAGCTTTCAGTCAGTGGTTTGTTTTCTAAATAAACTATTTAAAGAGATTTTTTTTACATAAAAAAGTTATTTTGATTTGATTTTTATACCACAATTTTAAAACACAAAAATAAATATGTTTTCTTGCAATAAATTTTAGAATAACTCCTAAGCAAAATTCGAATCTGATTTTATCTAATAAATCAATCTATTAAATAAACTTTGAAATAGTTCAAAGTTTAACAATTAAATACATTTTTGAAACTAATTAATATGTTTTTAAATTTAAATATAAAACAGTGGACTACTTCTTACATTTTCTAAAGAACTTATGTACGATGTATTAAAGCTTCCTTTACAGGTCTCTTGTACATGATTCTCTATTCTCTTATGAATTAGTGAGGTAAGAACTTCTCCTGCCAATGGCTCTAGAAGTTCTAATTCATTCAGCTTCCTGAAAATATAAATTTAATCATATTAACCTTTGACTGGTTACTACCATACTGTGTCCATTAATAAAGGATATTAAAGGATATTCTTTAATGTTACCTACCAACACACTCAAAGAAAGATTTCAATTCATAGACAATCATAGCTTTCTATAAGATATTTATAATATCTGACATCAGATAGTGAAAAACTAAAATCTGTCATCTCAACTCTTAAGTGATGGTCATAAATTTGATATCAACAAGGGAGAATTCAAAGACAAACTTTTGATCTAAGTGTTCATTCTTATTGGTAGTTCTCTAGAAAACTAATTATCTTATACTCTGAAACAAAACAAAAAAAGTTGATTTGACATTTCCCTCTACACTTTCTATATCTGCAGGTAATAGAATTTTTTTGAAACTTTAAGTTGATACTTTAAGGTGAAGATAAGAAAGATTGTGCAGGAAATTAATATTGGCCACTGACACTATTGATAGCAACACTTTGGTCTCAATATATGTACAGACATTATTTTAAAAGATTTTGCAGATAAAGACTACAAATTTTCGATGTGCAGTAGGGTCTCGATTAACCTTGATTCTCAGGACATTTGAGGTGACGCATGACAAAATAGACAGAGAGCAGAAATAGACCACCTTTGTTTGAAAGCAAATATTTTATTATTATTATTTTGGAAAATGTAGTAAAACTATCAAATTTTCTATTTAACTCTGATTATTTATTACAGTATACAAATTTTACATACATAGGTCTTTAATATAGTAAATTATCTGTACTCTACCTATTGACAAGTATTCACATAACATAGCGAGAGCACCATACACGTCTTTTAGATTACTCACATGACTATGACCGACTTACGCGCTATTATCATAAATAGTGTGAGAGTGTTTGTCTTTCAACAGAAACATTCATGTAATCATTCAGAATTTGTTGACACAATATGAAGTGTTTTTACCTTATTCCACTAGCTAAAGGATTATTTACTTTTCAATTATCAATGTTTCCTTAGGGTAGCAATTAGTGTTAGCTGCCTTTGCCCATACTATAAATAAGTGGTCTCCACTTTCAATGTTTTATTTTGTCTAGAAAGTTAGTTTTATTATTTATAACAAATTATTTACTATGGAAGTCTGTGACTGTTTAAAAGGTTAGGTAACAGAATTAACCTGATCGTTAATAGGAACTGGCAGTAAACAGGGTGATATAATAAGACCTCTACTGTAATTATATTTTATTTAATATATATAAAGATAAAACAATCAATTTTTACTAGCAGAAGTGTTTATTTTTTAAAACCTTATCAGGAGAACATAACTCCCTTGTTTGAGGTAGTGTTGGCCAATCTTTATGTTGCTTATGTTATTTAATCTCACACAAGTCCTATGCTTCTGTACTCTACAATATTGCAAACAAAAATAATTGTGACTGTGTTGTGTTAGTTTTTTGTTTTATTAAAACCATTTTCACAAGTCTTACTTCTGCTTACTATTCAGTTTTATCCTAGCTGTTAAATCGGTATGTATTTGTGACATATTGTAGCACTACTTACTTTTGCTTATAAACATGGAAAAATTAAATTACCACCATAAAACATTCAAATGAGGCCATAGAAATAAAAAAAAACTACAGAGAAGACTTAAACATAAAAAAAGATCTGGTTCTGGAATATAATACTCTTGCTTCACATGCATTAATGTTTGTATTAAGTGCAACATAAACAACTGGATTACCTAAAAGTATTATTTTAACAACTACGCTATAATTGAAAAGATGAAGAAATAAAATACCTGTTAGTTTCATGAAAAATTTCAATGATAGATTTGCATTTGCACATCTCCACTTCCAAACCACATCCTCCACAAGAAAGTAGGTCTTCTGGAGTCTCATTGGTATCTATTATGCAAAAAGAACTAACTTAATATAACAGGCACATTTATTAAGGAAATACAGATTTGCAATACAAATGCTGCCATGTTGCAGTTACCATTTTCAATGGAGTACATCTACTGGCTACGGTCAAAAAAAACCTTTCCTAAATTTTGTTTGTTTTTGCATTTTTAAAATGCCTCAGACGATTCAAAATGCATCCAAATGTAAAAATGCACTTATCATTCTTTTTTTTTAATTCGTCACTTGAAAGCAGATGAAATTAATCAGTAAATTAGCCAAGAGTATGAAGATAATACTATGAGCAATGGAGTAATAAAAAAATAGGTCAGAGCTTTGAAAAATAACTGATAAAACTTGCACACAGAGAAAATGTATGCAACAATCCATTATGATGCATAAAAAAAGTTGTAAAGAAATACTGGAATACAAGAACAATTAGAAAAAAATCTATTAATCCATATCAAAAATGTTAGTTTATTCAGAAGTGCTATTACATTTTTAACTTGATATATATCAATGCAAAACTATAAGATTTTAACTAGCAGGAATTCTTTTTTAATGATTTCCACTTCATTTTTCGCTTATTATATCAACAAAGAACCACCTAATACAGCAAATAACATATGTTCTTTAAATTTTACCTTCTATTTCTTTGTAGTAACATGTTTAAAAATTACTTTCAACATACTCAATAATTCAGAACTTTCTACTTTATTATTTTTGAAGAAGGAAGGTGGAATGAAGAGTAGCTTGCCAGGGTTTTTGGACAGTGGAAGGGGGCACTAGTTAGGCTATATCAGTTTGAGTCAGTGAGGTGAGTGATTCTGAAGTTGAATATGGAACAGGTTATATTTTTATTTAAAAAGATTTAAATCTACCCAGCCTTGCAAATACAAGCTAAATATTGTAATAGGTCAAATTGCAATTGTTATGACTAAGTAATATCATTTGTAAATCTGTATAGTAGGCCTTATTAAAACTATGGTTATTTTTAAACATACCAACATCAGACAAATCGTTGTTACAGAATACTTTAAAAGATATCCTGTAGAAGTCTTCAATGACAACTTGATGCTTTAAAGGAATCTGAGAATGTAATGTTGCTTTTACAAGCACTTTAAATGTGTTCACAAGATTTGTTTCACCATACACTGAATTACAAATATTTGACACTCTTCTTAGCATTTCCATTTTTTCTAATAACGGAAGAAACAATGATAAACTTATGTATAAGTCGTCCACAGCAGTCCTAAATTTTTCAAAACCATCATTTTCGCTCTCTCGTATTAGAAATTTTGTGCAAAATGTGGGACAAATATTTCTTCTAAGCTCTTCTTTTATCCTGTCTAAAATTAAACCTTCAACTATTAATGTTAAGTTATGGTCTTTGATCAGTGATATAGTTTTATTTAGATCGTCTTCTTCTTCTGGACTGCTTTTCCCCTAAAAAAAATATTTTTGAATATTTTCAAAAAATTAAAAAAATAACAGCCGAACTTATTGTTATAGGTACCTACACCCTACAGTTAGACCCATTACTCAGTTATAGTCATCATTTACTATGATGATGGAAGAAGGTAACATCCTTACTTTATTTATGTCAGACTAAGAATGATAGGTGATCGACATAACACAAAGAAAAAGCCAATTAGTAACTAAATTTGAACTTGCATATAGGCTATGTTCATGTTCTAGTAAACTGTCATATTACTGACAGTTATGAACACTCCTTCAGAAAAAAAGAATGGAGATTTTGTTACACTTCATTTTTACTTAAAAGTATCAAAAATTTCATTACATTACATTCCAATGCACAACGTCAAGCATTTTATAAACTTCCAAACAATATCATTATTGAATGAATAAGCAATGTAAACTTCACAATTACTGCATACTTAATCCACTTAACTTCATATTTAATCCCTGTTTTGAATGAGATGAAGTATTTAGGCTTGGTTCTGAATACCAATTTAACCTGGAATGCTCACTTTGGACACATCATAAGGAAAGCCAACAAGTCACTGATGGCAGTTAGAAGAATGGTTGGCAAAACATGGGGGCTATGACAAGACATGATGTATTACATCTGTACTACGATCACTAGACCCATAGTTTGCTATGATGCAGTGGTGTGGTGGACTAAGACCGAGCAGGGGGCCAGAGAATCTTTGACTAAAATCCAGACGTTAAGAAAGTAGATAAATGCTCACTAACACCACCGGGTCACAAACAGCAATGACATTACACATTGTGTAGTACATCCAGCATGCTCCATGCAATATAAATAGCAATAACATCATAATACAGTTCTATAAAAAATAGCCTAAAACCGTTACATAATTATTTAAAAAAATATTTTCAGCAGGTGAATATCTCTTAACTGAATAATGAAGTATGTAATGAAAGAAAAATATTCAAGTATTACTATTTTTGTTTGGAAAAAAACAATTAGACTACTACATAGATACCTTTAAAATGTTGGAAAATGCTAGGTGTCCAATGTAGACTATTTTATTTGCTGTGCTTTCCCTTCAATTTATCAGCATGCCAAAAAATTTGTTTACTGAATTGAAAAGATGTCAAAAAATTATTGGATTGAGGGGATTGTTAAGTGCTTTTTAATTACGCCTAACCTTTCCTACTAAACAGTTACTAGTTCTTTTCTCTAACGAAACAGTAAACAAATTTTTGTGCATGCTCAAGAACTGTTTGTATTTTATAAAGTGTAGGTAGATTTTTCAAATAATGATTTTTGAATATTTTTTTGTTTTATTTTATATGTTATTATCTAATTCACATATTCATTTGAAAAAAACATTTTTTTTTTTAAGATGGCTTACAATTGTAGATCGTTTTTTACTTTACTGCATTGTGACATCACTGCTGTGTTACACTGCATTAAAAATATTAAATTTTATACACGGATTTACTGGTCATGTGCGTTATAATTAACTACATGTATTTACTGCTCATCTGCATTACACATTCTGACAGCCATTACTATATGTAAAGGCTTATTGCTTTCTTCATTGGTTTGTTCTTGTAATGAAAACATTATTAAAATGGTATGTTATTTGTGAACAATGCAATTTGCCTCTTTTTGTGTTAGGTTCATCACCCAAAAACCGTGTATTACGTCATTGTTTCTTTTTTTTAAATAAAGGAGGTTTTATCACTTTAGCAATCAAAAACAGATTACCTGTAGTTTTTTCACCCAACAACCATTAGTTAGGTTGAGTATTTTTTTAAATTTAATAAACACATTTTTATCACCCAACAACCGTGTTAGGTTTTTGAGTATACTTTTTTACTAAATTCTAAATTTACTAAATTGAGTATTTTTTTATTGAGTATTCAAAAAAATAAAGCTAATGTAACGTTTTAGCGAACATGTTACCTACTTTGGTACAAAGAAATTCTGAGGTTATGTGGGTAACTTTTTTCGATTTTTATTGTACTTCCTTGCTTTCCGCACTTTTCTATTTGGGATTATTGCTTTTGGGGAATGTAATAAAGCGTTTTAGCAAAAATAATTACCGAAAACACCCTACACTGCATATTTACCAAACTGTTTTTATACATTTATCCAAGTACTTACTCATAGACATATAGACACACACACACACACACACACACACACACACACACACACACACACACACACACACACATATATGTATATATATATATATATATATATATATATATATATATATATATATATATATAGTATTAGGCTAATTACTCACTGCATTTGTTAAAATGGGAAAACTGAAGCATATCTTGTCCCAAATACTAAAGAGATCATTTTCTTCCATGGTGTATTATTGTATGTGCACTTTAATTACAATAACACTCAAATATATAAAAAATTACTTTATTCACATAATATAGACTAGCACGGCTTAACTACAAATAGTTTCTAAGCTATGTACTTGATTCTAAGTCCAATATACATCGTAAACTCAAATACCAAAACTGTATTAGTTTATTGTTGTGTATTAAAACTAAAAAAAGTAAACAGTCTGTGCTATTCTGTTGTAGTTGGTGGGGAGGACCTGCTGTTTACAATACAAAAAGTAAACAAATATTACACATAGAAAAGCTATAAAATTTGTCATTACAGAACTGTACACATAATATTAACCACTACTACTCCTATATCCAAGGCAAAATAGTGAGTATTAATTACATTATACTGTAATATTATACACTTATTTAATTCGAACTATAATATTTGAATCTCTAGCTTCCTCGTTTATTAACAGATCAAAGTTATTATAAAAATATAAATTAAGAAGGCGAATACTGACGAGAATCTTAGAGATTTATGCTAACCATCTAAACCAGCTCGTTATTATAACTTCTGAAGAAGTATTTTTGTGATAGTTGAAAAGCTCATGAAGACTTAGAATTTTTACGAATTTTAATTGAATTATTAAGAGGGTAAAATGATTTAACCTTTCAGTATCTATTTACTTAGTAAAATGTAGTATAGAAAATAATAAATTATTATGTGCCAGTATTATTTTATATTAACATAATTTAATTTGTTAAAAGTTTGTTTTCTGAACATAAGTTTTCTAGAAAGTTTGTTTCATTTACTAGCCGCCTCTGTGGCCTAGTTGATAGCGTACTGGACTTTCACCCCGAAGACCCGGGTTCGATTCTCAGTCAGGGCTTGGCATTTTCATACGCTATAAATCATCCCATCGTCTGTATTAGCCCAAGTGTGCACAATAGTCGGACGTTAAACTTAAAAAAAAGTTTCATTTACTTTAACAAATTTAAAGTTTGCTGAAATAAGTAGAAATCCAATCAATAACAAACAAGAGAGCGGACAATAGTTCACATTTTATCATCTGATACTACTAAGTATTTGCACTGATATATATAAATAAATAATTATGTATATATAGTAATATATATATATATATATATATATATATATATATATATATATATATTACGGTAATACTGGTTATGCAGCACTAGAAGGACAGAAGGTGGAATTTGTGATAAAAAAGTGAGACTCGACCTTCCTCTCGTACATTTTTTTCCTGTTCCACTGATGTGAGTAATCTGTACGTTTTCTACGCGTACTGATTACAAAAGTCAACTTCAATGATTATTTTGATTCGCATGGTGTTACGCCTCCTGTAGATATTTTTAGGAAAGACAGAAAATGCTACCACGACCTCTTCCTGCCTATACCTTCCAGTCCATCCTCAAATGCACAGATATGAGTCGTTACCAATACAAAATTGAAATTACCATGGCGAACCATTTTTCACTTAATACTTATTTACTTAATAATATATTCTGTAAAGTACTATCTTCAGTTTGTGAGGTCATCCTTTCAAATTTTGTTTAAGAAAATGCCTGCATATATATATATATATATATATATATATATATATAAACGAAAAAATGTCTGCTTATTTACTAAAAAAAATGTATTGGTACATATATACCCAGTAAAATTAGTAAAAAATTCATGATTTGGTCAGTTATAATTAAATACGTAGTTGTACAAATTACAATAATATACTGCACGAGAGTTTAAACAAGTTTCTAAAATAACATAGATTTCATTTTCATTTCGCCTGCCTGAAGTTTGAGAAAGAAATTTAATGGTTTTTTAATTTATCTGTGCAAACATTCATACTGTGTATATATTGTGAAATTTGTGTTTAGCTTGGAATTGTTATATGTGATGTGTTTGAGTGGAAGTGTGTTTATTATTTTATTTTAGGTTATGTAAGAGAAAGTTCAGTAATTGATTGTGAAGTTCTTAAATAAATTATTTTTTATCTTAATTTTTTGTTAAAGTTGCATCTGAAGTGATTATTTTTGTTTTGACACTATCACAAAAAAGTTTTTCCTTGTGTTGAGTAGTATTCTACTGAACTCTGAAGGAGTTTGCCATTTACAATGGTGAGATTTAAGTTACGCATTAGGTTATTGTTACCATATGAACTAAATTTTAATGTTTTCACTCATGTTGTCCTTCATTGTTGGCAGACTACGAATTTAAAAATGGGATGTTAGAACATTATAAACTTTTTTTATTCAACCTTATAGTTTTGGTTAACTGACAATCTATGTCTACAGTTTTATAACTGTAACATAAAGGTTTTGAACATAAAATTGGCCAGAATTGAATATATAACCATTTTAAAGCCAGGTTTAATGCAAAGTTAGTAACAAGTTTTATTATCTGCTTTGTTATTACCACTGATGCTAATATTAAATTATACACCTCTATACAAAATACAATTTTGTCTCTTTGGTTATTATTTCTGGTAAATATGTGGCATAGGTTTTTATCAATTTTGTGGTAATTTTTTCACTAAAACACTTTATTTAATGTACAAAATATAAAAGCACAGAAAGCACAGGAAGTACAATTACAATCGAAAATAAAAATGACCTGCATAACCTCAAAATTGTTACAATGTGAAAGTAAGTAAAATGTTTCTAATCACTAAAATGATAAGAAAACTTTTATTTAAAAAAATAAATACTCAATGACCAGACACAATTGTTAAATAAACCTAACAAGGTTGTTGGATTATAAAAAAAACTATTTTAAAAAAATGACAACACAGTTGTTGGATGAAATACCTATGCAATTAAACTACTTACAAGTAACTTGTTTTTGATCACTAAAACAATAAAAACAACTTTTTTTTATAAAAGAAAAAATACTGAATGACCTAACTGACATGATGTTGGGTGGTGAATCTATCACAAAAAAGGCAAATTGCAAAGTTTACAAATAATGGAGGCCATTTTAACAATATTTTCATTACAAGAACAAACAAAGCAGTATCTCTTAATATTTAGTAATAGCTGTCAGAATGTATTACATGCTTGAGCAGTATGCACATGTAGTTAATAATGTATGAAATTTATTATGTTCAATGCATTGTAAACAGCAGTGACTTCATAATATAATGCAGTAAAAAATGGACTACAATCGTAAGTAATCTTTAAAAAAATATTTTCTGCAGGTGAATGTGTGTTAATTAGATAATAAGGTATAAAATTTAAAAAATCACTATTTGAAAAAACAACCTACACTGCATAAATACCAACAGTTCTTGAGCATGCACAAAAATTTGTTTAATCTTTTGTTCGAGAAAAAAACTAGTAACTGTTTAGTAGGATGTTAGGCCTGTTTTTTTTTTTTTTTTTTTTTTTTTTTTTTTAACGTCCGACTATTGTAGGATGTTGCAGAGGGGATGATTTATAGCGTATGAAAATGCCTAATTAAAGTCTAGCACGCTATCCACTAACCGAGTCCCTAATTAAAAGCACCAACTTAACAGTCCACTCAATAAGTTGCAAGTATGAGGATGGCTCATGTCAATTGAAAATCAAATACTAACTTTTAAACAAAGGTCATCTTTTGGACCAAGTTTGTTGCTAAGTACTTCAAATGCTTATTAATATATTTTATTAGTTTCTAATTAATTCAGTGGCATATGATATAGTAATTTAAGTCTGTTGTTTGGTTTAGTAGTAAACAGGAAAGTAGATAGGTAAGTATTATCAATAGCGCAATTTTAAAGGATATTGCAAAAATAAAATTAATCCTTGCACCACAGCTTGTTGAAGGCCTTTCCCTGCTTTTATGTGGCTGTTTCATAAATATGGATAGCATATCATTATTCCTTTATTATGTGCAATAATTATTGTTGTGTGTCAAGACTGTATATGAAACATTAGGCTAAAACGAAATTTCTTATTACTGATTTAATTATTTTCTATTTTGCTTAAAGTCATTTCTTTTACATTTTTAATTAAAAGTGTATTTATTATTAATTTTATTAACTAATTTTTCTGAAATTGTTGTGTTTTAGGACAGACTAGGTGAATATATAACCCAAGAATATGGGTTATTAAAACAGATCTTACAATATTTACCTGTAAAAGATCTGATAAGCGCAAGACAAGTTTGTATGTAAGTTTATCCAAATGTGAAAAGTAAATTATTGTTTTTATTATTTTTACCTAGTTTATATATATTATTAAGATTTAAAATATAACAACTTAAATATGAATACTGTAGACTGTTTATTTTAAGTACATTTGTAATGCAATTCTATATTAAAAAAATAATACAAAATTGTCATTTATTGTCAATTGTATTACGTTGACATAAATGTAATGCAGTTGTCAATTGTCATATTTTCAATTTGTATTAACAGTCCCTTGACTCCTGGCCTACCAGTTACTTAGTGTTTTTTATACCTTAAATGGCATGTACCATTAAATCTTGGCCTATTCAATACAATATATTAATTATAGATTGTATAATTTGCAAAAAAATCAGTAAAATATTTACTATTTAGTGTGAATTAAATTATTTGTTTAAAAACAACTATACTCTCTATAAAAACTATAGAATTGTTAAGTATGGGTGTGTATTTTAGTATAGAAGCTTTCGTCAGTAGTAAATGCAGCCAAAAACAGACTTGGATTTTCTCTAGCCATATTCATTAGTTTCCTTCAGTAGTAGAGCCAAAAGCAAAGTTGTGTTTTGTTCCAAGTTATGTAAAGTTAACTGGTTCAGGTCTGAGTTTTCTCCGCTGTTAGTTACAGCTAAAAACAGGGTTCATTCAAGTCATTTAAAATAAACTGGTTCAATTCATAGGTTTCTTCATCAGTGTTAAATATAGCAGAAGCAGAGTAGTGGTATCTGTCTTGATAGATAAAATAAATAAATATTTCCTTTATGAGGTCAAAAAGTGAGAAAATTGAAGAACCAGTGAAGATAATGAAACCATATATGTTTTGAAAAAAATATTATACTTTGACATTTTCACTTTGGAAAAATAAAAGAATTTATGGTACTATTTGTAAAATATATATTTATTGGAATTTAATTTCTGTAAGAAAATTCAATCATGAACAAAAGGTGTTTATTCTCCCAACAAAACTCTTTTACCCTACTGGATGACACTAAAACTACTGCTACAAATATATACAACAATTATTTTACTGTTGAGCTTGACTGTATTAAAATACTCCAATTAAATGTAGGCAAACATTTGAATATTTAGTCAAAAAATATCTGCTAACTTATTTGTTATTTTGCTCAACAGTACTTGGGGCTCTGTAGTTGAAATGGTAAAGCATCAGTCTGCTGTGTCACTCAACTGCATACCTAAAGGTTCTTAGTTTGAGCTGCAGTGTTCTGTCAACACCACTGCACCACTGATCCCTCATCCTCATTAGTGTAACTGGCATATAGTATGGATGTAAACAAAAGCTAAAAAACCTTAATGATTTGTGACTATAAAAGCATAACTGTCTTTCCCCTTCCCCATAATCTCTCTACACAAAATGGCTTTACCATGGTAACCATAGAAGGTACTCCACATAATTCTAATTTACGATGTACTCCAAATTGCAACATGAAAAAAATCAACTGTATGCAATGGTTGTAAACCAGGGTCTGTGGTGGTTATAACTTACCCAAAACATGGTGTAGATCATGATGGCTGGCTTAATAACTTATACTTGGTGTAGGTTATTTAGTGGAAACTGTAAACAGTTTGAGCCAAAAATAAACAAACAGGAAAGACTTGTTTTATTTTTTTTTGTATATTTGCTGTACTTATTAAAAGTAAAACCCTGATATAAAATAGCTTCACTAAGAATGCAGTCATACAAAATAGCAGGTAGATTTTTTTTTTTTTTTAATGTCCGACTATTGTGCACACTTGGGCTAATGCAGACGAAAATATCAGGTAGAGTGCACGCTTTGAACTGTAGTTCTGAATGGGTGACATATCATTGTCACTTTGTAGAGTATTGTGAACTTCTCATTAACAGATCTAAATTGAGTATAGATAATTAAAAAATTATGTTTTTTTTAATTAAGGCATTAATGTATGATATTTTTTGTAGTTCCTTTCATGCATTTTACAAATACTGTTCTTTTAAATATATTTATAATTTTGAATATTATTGCTGTGTAATCACATTTCTTTATTTTTTTATCTTTATTAGTTTTTGTATGTAGAGTTTTTGGAATTATTTTTTCATATCAACCAAGATTACGCAGTAACATGAGAGGTGTGGCTATTAAATAATGAGACTGACGCTGCGGCGGAACAAATGCGCATGCGCCAACCGCCATTGACAGACAGCTGTTTAGTGTGAAGCTTTCTCTTCAGAATGCAGTTAGTCTCGTTTGTGTAACCAACAATGTTTAGTCATAACCTTCATTTCCGTTAGTGTTCTTATTTTGTTTTGCCGGAAAAAATGGTTAGTGTAATAATAGAGCAAAGAATTGTTGTTAAATTTTACTTCAAACTTGGAAAAACCGCTACTGAAACTTATAATTTACTGAAAGAAGTGTATGGCAGTGAATGTTTATTGCGGGCACATGTTTTTCAATGGTTTAAGCGTTTTCAAGATGGCTGATAAAACATTGAAGATGATTTGTGGCCAGGTCACCCTTCAACATCAAAAACGGATGATAATGTCGAAAAAGTTGCTAATTTGATTCGGTCTGACCGTCGATTAAGTATTCATGCAATTGGTGAAACTGTAGGCATTGATAAAGAATGTGTACAGCAAATTTTATGTGACAATTTGAACATGTGAAAAGTATGTGCCAAAAATTCTCATGTTTGAACAACAAACAGCTTGGAAAAATGTTTGTACTGACACTTTAGATGCCATTGAAAATGACCCAAATTTATTGGAAGGATAATAACATGTGATGAATCGTGTTTTTTTATGTATGATCCGGAAACAAAGCACCAATCCATGCATTGGAAGACCCCAACTTCACCGAGAGCTAAAAAAGCAATAATCAGCAATTCAAAATTTAAAGCAATGATGATTGTTTTTTTTTCGATATTCATGGGATTGTGTACCTTCACTGGATTCCTGAAGGTCAAACAATTAATCAATATTACTACCTTGAGGTATTTGGTAAACTACGTGAAATAGTAAGGAAAAAACAACCCGAAATGTGGAAGGACAAATCATAAATTTTCCACCAAGACAATGCGCCAGCTTGACATTCCGTCTTATCTGTCAAGAGGTTGCTGGCCAAGTACAGCATCCCAGTGTTAGAACATCCACCTTACTCACCAGACCTTGCACCATGTGACTTTTATCTGTTCCCTAAGATAAAATCTGCATTAAAAGGGATGAGATTTGAGTCTGTGGAAGCTGTAAAAGTGAAAGCGGCAAGAGTCCTGAAGGAGTTGACAGAAGATGACTTCCAGCACTGTTTCCAACAATGGAAAATTCGCATGGAGCGTTGTAGGGATAGTGAAAGGGTGTATATTGAAGGTGATATTAAGTAATTATGTATAAAATGAAAATAAAATTTTTTACATCAGTCTCATTTAGTAGCAACACCTCGTATGTTACAAAATGTGTACAACACAGTAAATTCATTATTTTCAAAAACACCTTTCAAAAATCATAAATTAAATTTTCTGTTTCCCGTATTAAGTTATATACTTAATCTGTTATGATGAGTACAGTTACTTTTAATTGTTCTACTATTGTTTCAAGTTGCAGTAGGTAATATAATCCTTAAAATATTTTCAGGGCTTGGGCTGAAGTTGTAGAGGTCATTATAACAGATGAGAGTAAACCAGTATGGGGCTATCGCTTGGATTTACATGAGTTTAATTGGTTTCCACGATTTTTACGGACAATACCAAGAGTAATTTTTTATCTCAAAAATGCAGGCAGAAGAGTAGATACTCGATCACATTCAGGTAGCTACTCAATTCAGGGTCAATATGTTAATAATTATGTATCTATAATTAAAACCATGGCAATCAGGATAGTGATAACATTGTAGGAAATGAAGGTTGCAATAATTTGCACAAAATTTCTTGTTAATGTTGTAAGAAACTTATTAGTCACAATATCTCTAAAAATTCAAGTTCAGAAGGCATTTGAAAAAAAAATGGCTGTGGCAAAAATCATTTGATTTCTCAATATGGTTTTGACAGATTTGGCTCAAATTTTAAGTTTGTATTTAAGGGTAATCAATCAACCAAATTACAATTTACAAGAAAATAATAATAAATATTCAAATACAGGTGGACATTCACGTAATCCAATACTTGCTTTTAGTGATTGTAAAATGTAACGATCTGTTTTAATGCCGTACAAAAGTTTCTGAATACAATTTTTTGGCTAAGTGCAAAGTATTGCAGTGAGCGTATTAAGTGATTTATTATATTGTTTTATAATATACGTGGCCATTGAGTTTCCAAATGCTTGTCTTTTTCTTACTATAACTTAATTTTTTTATAAGATAAAACAACACAGTTTATTTTATAGAAAAGTAAATTTGATGAGACATTGCCACTTAAAATTATGAACAGCGATGGGCCATAGGACAGTGGTTTTGCTTTAGATATAATAATTGTTTCACATTAGCCTCATTAATTATTTTAAAAGTCAGTTAATATTTTTTCAAATGAATCTCTGTGTAATGTAATAAAAATAAAAAATAGTTCAGTATCAGACAGTTTTAGTTTATTCTATTTTTTCTAGTTTATTAGTTTGAGTTTACTCAAAACTCATTGTTTGTAGTGTTAAATAAATACATTGACAACTAAAAACTTGGTCCTTTGCTGTAAAGTTGTATAGCTTCCAGACTGGTTTGTTAAGTAATAAAAATATCAAAACTGAAGAATCTTGTCTGATGAATTGTAACAGGGCGTGTTTGCTGCTGTGATAACTGGGTTAATGTAAAAAATGATGAGTTAAAGGTAGAACTGTATGCGGAAAAATTTTCTGATTTTTGGTGTTAAGCAAGCTACAAATTAATAACTCTGCTAGTTTCACCACTTCGTACATTTAAAGAAACATAGTTGTGCATTTGTCTTTATAGTGATTCTACACTGTGCAACATTGAGTCAATTTAAAAATATCGTGCTTAAAAATGCAACATTAACTGATATTATTTGAAAAACTAACAAAGTAAAATTTATTGGTTCTAATTTTTTAAGCCTCAGAAAAATACTTGCCAAAATTATAAGCCAAAAAAGCAATAATTTGTTTGAAAAAATCAAAATTAAAATTTTTATTTTATATAATACTTATAAATATCATTTCAGGCTAAGAACAATATTAAATTTTTTGTATCATTTAAACAACCCCCAAAACGTAGATTTACGATGTAAATTCATTCTAAAAATACTTTCTTTAGAAGATTTACAGTAGATTGTGAAAAATGTTTACAAACTTCTGAGAAATTTTTTATTTCATGGGTAGTTGAAGGTCAAAAAAAACTTTTAGTATTTAATACTGTATAAATAACACAGTACGTCAATAGTCATATTAGAAAATATATTCAGTTTTAGATTGCAAAAATGTGGAAATGTGTCCATGCAAGTACGGAGATGGGTCTGTGGAGCTCATGTCAGTTGAAGATCAGATATTAACTTTTAAACAAAGGGCATCTTTCGGACCAGGTTTGTTGTTAAGTACATCAAATGCTTATTAATTTATTTTATTAGTTACTAATTAACTCAATGGCATATGATACAGCTATTTAAGTGTGCTGTTTGGCTAAGTAGTACACAGAAAAGTAGATAGAAAAGTAAGTATTATCAATAACACAAACACCAAATTATCAAGTATAATCAATAGCACAAACACCAAGTAATACACTCTCATTAGCATTATCTCACATAATAAAATATCCGGTCCGTTTCCATATCATGTATAAAGCCTTTAAAAATACTAAGTATGTTGTACTTGAGTGCTGCATGTAACGATTTTGTTCCTGAAATATTCTTGATGTATTTTTAGCAGTGCATGGAAAGTCACATTCCATGTCTGAACTAGGGTCTGTATTGACACTGCCTACTTGTTGATACCTGATTACAATACAGTACCCTACTTTTTTATCCTTTTCTCTCACCCAACTATCCTTACTTTTGTAAAAATTTTCTGGTCATTTTCCAGTTGTCTCATTGGTTAAGACAAGATTAAAATTGTGTTGAATACACATTTCTTTCCATGTTTTAAATATTACAACTGAAAATTGGATTCTTGTTCAGAAACAACTCTGATTTATTACAATTGCTCTAAATTCATATTTAAGGTTTTTAGAAAATATGGTTATTCATTTGTTAGGTTTCCATAGGAGGAAAGCTATGAAGGAATATTTAGGGATACCAAACATTGCAACCTTTGTAGATTTTTTTTTTAACCGACTATTGTGCACACTTGAGATAATGCAGATGATGGGATGATTTGTAGCGTATGAAAATGCCAAGCCCTGGCCGGGAATCGAACCCAGGTCCTCGGGGTGAAAGCCTAGTACGCTATCAACTAGGCCACCAAGGTGGCTACCTTTGTAGATCTAT
Source organism: Callitettix versicolor (assembly GCA_022606455.1). NCBI lineage: Eukaryota > Metazoa > Arthropoda > Insecta > Hemiptera > Cercopidae > Callitettix > Callitettix versicolor. The sequence goes on along the minus strand of CM040183.1, from coordinate 68,494,830 downwards.
TGTGCCCCCCCCGAGGGAAACTATAAATTCTTTTTTTTTAAGAAATTAAGTAAATGTTTAATAGTAGGTCTACTGTTATTGTATATTTTAAATGTATATTTTAAAATTTTGGCTTTTATGAATACACTCCCAGCAGGGGGTGCAGATTAGCTGCACCTATTGAGAGGATTTAGATGTCCCTCACTGTACTCGAGTCTAACACACAATTACATTTACAACACTACACTTACAACTAACACTTTACACTCACACTTACATTTAGGGAGGCGGTAATAACCTTAATATGCTTTTCGCCTTAAAATAACAAAAAAAAGTTTTCTTTTTTTAAAAAAATAGCACATGCAGTTATAATTAAAAACAAATTTTTTACTCAATTTGTTTATTTAATTGAATCTAGGTTTTTACTTTGAGAACAAATAGGTATTTGAGAGTGGTTACTTGTTTACTGTACTTGTTTACTATATATATATATATATATATATATATATATATTCTAATCTTGAAGAAATTATAATTATAATTATATAATTGAAGAAATTATAATTATGTTTCAGCATCTTATGATTTTATGTTGTATCAGTCGTGTGCGTTGCTTTTACCGTCTATGCCTGGTGTGGAAGTAAATAGTATTATAGTGTACAGGAATGACCCCCTCCTCAACGAAGTAAGTTATGCAAAACATACATGGTCTTAATTTTATCTTACTGTTCCTTTGATTTATCTTGTATTATATATTAAGCGAAAAATGTAATCTCATTCAGTATAGGTAAAATGTATTATAATTATTTGTAATTAGACTTAAATTGAATTTATTTAAATTGTTTGCCTTTTAATTCATTCAGATATTTAAAAGATACTATAAATTGTGGATGAAGTGATATGCAACATTAATTACTAGTTATACGCTTATTGTTTGGAGTTAACGTTAAGAAATATTGTTGTCATTTATGTCTTTTAAAATATTTGCCCAATTTTAATCATTTAAAGATCATTAGTCAAAACATGATTTCTTTACTTTTCCTATTTGGCTTTGAAGGAATAACTTTGCAGAATAACAGCCATTTTGCCGCTTCTAAGAAGTGAGTCAGTTAATTCTGATTGAGTGTAAGGTAAATACCTTATTTATTGTATTATTTATCTAAGTCCCACTAATAATAATAGGCCTTCAGTAATAATGTGTACCGCTATGTAAACATAAATCAAATTATTAAAATGTATGTTCTAATTTACAAGAGAAAAATAGTATGCTGTTATAAATTAGGTATGGTGTGAAGTTAATGTTTATCTAAAAAAGTGATTTCGCAGTATTTATTGCCATCGTTAACGATAAATAATTTCAACTGAGGTTATGTGTATGTATCTGTTGTTTATATAAATAATAAATGGGTCATTATAATTTTGTAATGTTTGTGGGTTTCACTAAGAATAATATAAACAATTACTGTAATTCATTATGTTTTAGTTAACAACATGTTTGGTAATTGTATAAACTTAAATTGTACCATTAAGTGGCCTGAGACTGGGTGACATAGTATTTATATTCATGCAAAAATAAATACTCAAATTTCTAGCTTATAACAGATTGATTATAGTTTATAGCAAACTATTTCATCCGGTCCAATTGTTCATGGATCAAGTGGTGTCAGATCAAATGATAATTTTTCTAATATTTTGTAAGCCTTTTTTTAACAAGTCTTAAACAATTCCAGTACCAGTCTGTTGCAAAAATTAATAAATTTAATTTTTATTTTATTTTAATATTTTCCATTTGATTACAATTGTTTATTTATTTAGGATTAAAGAATGTTTTTCACCCTAAGCCTTATTAAAATTGTTATAACTTAAAATTTGTGTAAATAATATCATTTATGCATGTTTTAGAAAGTTACAAGAGAAACCGTGGATAAGCTGATAGGAAGTAAACCAATTAAGTGTGTCCTTGTATACACAAATAAAATAGTAAGAAATGGAAGACAATGGATTCATTTTTTTCTTAATGAGGTTTTAGAGAGGTAAATATTTTTATGTTTGTAATATTTTTGCTACATTTAATTAATATTGCCAGAATAATTCCCATTGTAATCAACTTTAAACTGATTCATATACCATATGTAGCTTTTGATGTTTACATGACTAAGGATACCCTTATTTATCTTGTTCTTAACCTATCCAAGACTTAAATAAACCAAAATTTTAATAAAGGCTAGATGGCCTTTCCTACCTTGTTGATGACTCCTTACATTGTTGGATTCATTCATATTTTTTCTTTCTTTTTTTAGGTGGTAAAAACCTTACAGTTCCTTGTTTACAATAGAGGTTTCCACTCACTAAAAACCCTCTTCTATTTCTACTTAATACTTCCAGGATTACTGTTATAATATTCTTTCAAGGAGTAAATTATCTATCTCTTAAATGAACATTATCACTGTCTATAGCATATTACTATTTATTTACTTTTTTACTTTATTTTATATTACTGTATTCTGTGTTTCTTCATTTGTTTTGTTCTTCATTACGTTTAGTATTATATAAGACTATAATGTCCCATTGTTATTTATATTCTGACATGTTATATTTAGAAATATTGTGAGGGAAATATGTGATTAGCAAAGTGTTAATTCTGAGAAGGGTAAGTCTGAAATAGGCCTGGTTTTGTGATTAAAGAGTATGGATACAGACAGCGGTGTTGACAGAATGTCTTGACGGATTATTGGTTATGGTTGATTAGGCAAATCTTTGTTTTGTATTACATATGGTCAGAAAAGGTGCTAGAACTGTACAATAGCCCTTATCATTACGAGGCTGTGGTAAGCAAGACCTACTGTATCTAATATCGCACACTTTTTAACACGCTTTATTTAACTTCTTTGTTGTTCTCTGTCTGTTCAGGTAGAATTTTGCAATCGATTTTAAACTAACTTTCCAATGAGCTAAGATTTGCAATTTTAATAACAGCTCTGGAATGAATGACAGTGCAGTACTATTGGGTTATTTGTAATAGGGGTCTGTGGGCCGAATTTTTAGAGTTTGGGTTGGGTCGAGTTTTTTTCGGTGCTCGGGCTTTTCAGGTCAGGTCAGGCCAAACGGTTAAATGGGGATACATATATATAATATGCTAAAATATTTACAAATTGACACAAGATTTGTCATGTTGACAGAGTTGGTTATCATAACACCTCGGAAATTCGTATTATTTTACGAGAAGGGTTTTATGATGACAAAATGATCTGTTTTATTTTTCTCTAAGAACTTTTCTAGGGTGGCTGAAAATAGTAATAAATTGTAAATTTACTTACGTAGATTAATTAATTATTCTTTTAACAAGGCAGCTTTGTAGAAAATGTATGATTTTTCATGAAAAGACGTCTTTTTGTATGTGTTGAAAAGAACATATGAGAAAAAACTTTGATTTTGTTTTTAGGTTCTCACTGTTTTGCAGCGTCACTGCAGGAGAACATAACCGCTGTTGTGCAGCGCCTAGCTAACATAAACCTGTGTGTGTGTGTGTGTGTGTGTGTGTGTGTGTGTGTGTGTGTGTGTGTGTGTGTGTGTGTGTGTGTGCACACACACATGTGTATATACACACACACACACACACACATTATATATATATATATATATATATATATATATATATATATATATATATATATATAATGTGTAGGGAGTAGTATTAAATAATATGCAGCAGAAATAGAAAGAGCTTGTCCATCATTTTGAGAAAATGGATGCGATTGAAACGTCTTAATGAAAACTAAAAAGCAAAAAATAAGTAATTGCATAAAAAAAAATTAAAGGATGTTTTTAAAATGGACTAAACAATAAAGCAATCTCTCTTACAATGTTATAGATGAATTATCCTTATAGATTGCCCTAAAAATTTGTGAACGAATTTCAATAGATATAAAAATAATTATAAAATTCAAAACAAAAAAACATCGGGCACATGAAATAGATAATTGAAGAATGAATAATCAGCAACAATTTGATTAGAAATGATTTGAATTATGTGAGTTTTCCGAACATCTAATTCCTATAATCCTTCTATTTCATGCGTTGCACGTTTTTTGTTTTGAATTTTTCTGTTATTTTTATATCTATTAAAATCCACTATTCCAAATTTTTAGAATCATCTTATCTGAACGGGTAATTCATCTATAACATCATAGGATAGATTAGTTCATTTTTTTAAGTCCATTTTAATAATGTGAGACAACCCAGGTATCTTAATGTAAGAAATGAAAATCGCAAAAAAGATGTTTTTAAAATATTTAAACACAAACAAAAACACAAAGAGTGAAAAGACATTATATTTGAGTGTTTCGAATATAAAGTGTATGAAGTGTAGAGGACATAAATAACGTTTATTTGAGAGCATCGTTCAAAAAAAGTTTTGTAGTAAATTTTTATTTGTTTTTGTTGCCAAATATCATTTCTGTGATCAGTAAACATAAATTAACAATTGTTGAACGTTCAGAAATTATTTTTACTGTTTTTAGTCATGCATTTGTTACTCATTATATTCAAACGTTTCAGAACAGTTATACTTTTGATGTAATAAAATAATTTAGCACAAAATTTATTTTCAGTACTACACCAAAAATTAATTATGCTTGTATTGAGCTCTTATTATTAAACTTTTGGATTTGCAAGATTCTACTGTATCACTAGACTAATTGTAGAATGTTAAACTCAGTGTTCAGGGCACAGTCTTTAAGTTAGGTTTAATTTATACAATTTTGTATATGGTTTGCAGAGAAGGAAGTACAGTAGCGATTGGAGGAGGGGATTCCTGCAAACTTAACCTACTCAGAGAAAAAGAAAGAGGAAAATGTAAATTGGAGAAACCTTTAATTTATATCGTAACGATCAGAGGAGATAACGTTACTGCACATTCGCAGTTACTTAACGATACTACTAAACCTGGAATCGATAAGTTTATGAAAGAGGCAAGTGACAGATATCTAATATGATTAGAAAATAAGTAGACAAATGTATTAACAAGCACAAAAAATGTTTTTCTTTCATTTTACTTTACTATGGCTGTCATTGAATGGTTTTATTGAAGTATTGAGGAAGCAGTTAACACTTTCACTCACTTCATGTTCTGTTTTTTTCCATATAACATTGCTTCTTTGAAACTGTAATGTATGTAATTAATATTTAAGCTCATTATATGAAATATTGTTGGCTTATATGATACTCTACCATGTACCACAATGTAGTGAGACTCGTGCATGATTAAATTCTAGAAATTCTGTTGGTTACTGATATGCATCTTTTTTTCCAGTCTTCCACTGCTTAAATGCATATTTAAGCTATATAGTCTCTTAAGAAACATCTTATAGTGAATATTGAACACTCAGTTTTTGCTGAGGAGATGACCATGGAGTTCTCCATAGCTGTAATCAATTAATATTATTACATAGCTGTAATCAAGTTTTAATTTAATCACAGATTATCAAAGTTAACCTCCTCTTAGGCTAACTGTAGTTTTAATTTTTCTGTTTGTCAGTAAGTTTTGAAGATATCGGTCCTCCATCTGATCCTTTGTTCTGATGGATAAAAAATAGAATCAAGAGGTAAAAGAATAATTTCTAAACTTACAGTTATGTATATTTTTTTCTTCTAGTGTTTCATTAAGAATTTTAGTTATTTTTCTTAAAACTATTCAAAATTAGAGGACGATTCATGAAATCTACATGAAAGCTCAAAATATGTATACATGAAAGGTATTGTTTTTCGTGAACACATGTTTTTTGGACATACATTAGTTTTTTACTGATATTTGAGCATATCTTGTGTTTAGTTCATTGGTAACTTTGTTATATTATTTTATAATATACTAGACTTGTTTTGATAATATTCTAATAAAATTAATTTTTATACTACATTTCCCTTTTACATATTGGACTTTTTTTAAGCTACAGTTAAGTCTTGTCTTGTAATTAGTAGATGAGAAAAGCTCTTTCCACCCTCTGCAACGCTACAAACTGCTTTTCTACAAACTTTTACTTGTAGAAAACTAATTTGTGCATTATTATATTTGGTTCTGATGTCTTCAAGTTTTTTTCTTCCATTTCTTGAACTCAGTAACTAAGTATTGTAACGACTCCTCCTCAAAATGTGATTTGTTAATTTTGGGATTTTTGTTGTTGCTATTTTAAGGCGAATTAACACATTGAGGCTATTATCACCTCCCTAAAAGTAAATGTGAGAGTAAAATGTTAACGTTGTAAGTGTAGTGTTGTAAATGTAAGTATGTTAGATTCGGGTACCGCGAGGGACGTCTAAATCCTCTCAATAGGTGCAGCTAGTTTGCACCCCCTGCAGGGTTTTGGTATGTTAACTTCTATAACAAGACCAACTGCAATTTACATTAGTTAATTATCAGATGTACGTTTATCAAGATATTGTAAACAAATTATTCAAAATTTGTCAAAGAAAGTATTCCATTAGAAATTTTCTTGACAAATTGTATAAAGAAATTTATTTATTACAGTTGGCGGAAGATGTGGGGCCTGTTCCAAGTGGGTCAGAACGTTTAGCCTTCATAGTGAAATGTGTTAACCGCTGTTTTTTTTGGGAAAATGAAGCTAAAGACATGACGTATGAAGGAAGAAGTTTTAAGGCAGCTTTTCCTAATACACCACACTATGGTTTTTTGGGATATGGTGAATATGGAGTTTTCAGAAGTTAGTAAATATAATGCTTTGCTTTATTGCGCTAGGTTATTAATATACATATTACTTAACTTTCTCATTATGTAAATGTTCTCATTACATAAATGCCATAATATAAATGGCAATACTGGAAGAGAGACGTTGTGGTGATATGAATCGATCACTGTGTTTCCAGAGCTGTCTGTCTGCACTGTAGTAACATCCCATCAGTATGCTCATGTGCATGTTAAAAATTGCAAACTAATTTGATGTTCATTAGCTTGCACATAATGGAACTGCCCTATTGTATGTTCAGCTTAGCCTGCAGTACTGCAAGCTTTGTGCAATTCATGCCTATGCCAAAGTACTGAATATATGATAAAGTGATGGTATATTTGTATGATACTGTCCACTGCCTTTCAGATACTAAATTTTTTCATAAACACGTACTGTAGGCAAACTTCTGTTGTTAATTTTTTTTTTTTTTTTTAACGTTTGACTATTGTGCACACTTGGGCTAAGACCACCGAGGCGGCTAAACTTCTGTTGTTAATTTTTTATATATATGTATCATTTAATTTTAGTTTGTTTTTGTGTATTTACTGTAATATAAAATTTATTAAGAAAATTTTCAATTTACGAATACTTTACACACATACAAATTATTTGATTTTTCTGAAAACATATATTTGTAGGAAAAACTCAGTTTATAAAAAAAAAGATCCTATCAACTTAATCAAGGTTTTGTACCTTCTTGAAAAGAGGATACTTGAAAAACAATGGGTTATTTGAAAATTAATTCGTTGGTGTATATTTAGTAATTACTGAACTATGTACTTCAAATTTCAACAAAATCAGTATTAGTTTAGATAAATTCAATTCTTACAATACTATTCTATTTTCACGTATGTATAATTTTTTGTAGCATCTGGCACTGTTGAGAAAAAGAGAAAAAGATCTTTTCCAGTCATCCATTGCAATACTACAAGTTTTATAATCCTAACGATACACAATGTTCATCAATCAAAGAAAAGTACTGCAGTGAAAGACTACAACTGAACTATCGTTTAAGTATTTCTTCTTGACTGTTTAATAATAACTAATAATAAGTAATCATTGATTACAAGCTACAAATACAATTATTGAGATGTGTTGAATTTGTAAATAATTTAAATAATGTTTTGCTTTCTTGTTGAATACTTGTAAATTGTAGTATTGTAAAATAAGAAATTTAATAATAAAATAGTTCATAAAAATATTTTGTATTTGTTGTATTGTGAACCTGCATCATTTTAAACTGTATCTATAGATGTACCTGACAATTTTTTTAAATAGTGAAAATAATAATAGTCATTTTACAGAAATTAAATATTTGGTGAAGGATGTAGTATAAAGTACTTTATTTATTTTATAGAAGGAAATATAAGAACAGTGATTAAAGTAAATCAAACGTAGTAGCTAGGTCAAACAAATGAAACATGTACCTCTTAACTCTTCCTCATATTGAAGTGAATAATCAAGAGCTTTGACTACTTAATATCGTCAACTAAGACACGACAAAATTTACCGTACCAAGTGTAAAGAAGTATTCATTAAAAAAAACCTTTCAATGGACAAAACCAATATAAAGGAATAAAGTTTGTAATAAAGTTGGGTGATTGCAATAAAGTTTTATATTGTTTGTTGCTATTTATAATAACAAGCGTTCAAAATAAAAGACTAACTCATATGACAATTTTATAGTTTATATTTTAGCTTTTAATTAATTTTGCTATACCTGCATTGTCCAAGAATATTAAAGCCATATTTTCTTTAAGGTTACACAATGTTCAAATAATGATTTAATCTGCAATAATGTACCTTGTGTAATACACTTGTGATAATTGCAAATAGTTATATATATTGAATATGGAAGAACGCAAAATCTTGAGGAAGATCCTTGGCCCGAGATTAACCCATTGGAAACTGGATTTTACTAACATGCTATTGGCCTAAGATTATGTGCAGTAATAAATTGGCAAGTAACCTACCAATTTTATGTTGTTGTAATTGTTAACACATATTTAGCCAACACTTTTAACACTATATTAACATTTCTTTATGTTTATATATTTACACTATGTACATTTTGTTTCCTTTTTTTATAATTTGTCCGACTATGATAAATTTCAAAACAATTTTCCAAATGCAAAGGAACACTACATTTTTTGCACTGGTAAATTGTTTCAGACCTTTTTCCTTTTGCATTACATACTCTACACTTTCTAGATGGCCTTGCTTTGCTTGTTGGGGGGGATTTTCCCTATAAAATGTCACCAGAATTTTAGTTATATTTGGATTAGAAGTCCACTGCCAATCATTTACTTGTAGGTTATGTGTAGTATTGTCTGCAATTAGGCCTATTTTCACAGATCTCATCATCACTGTTATCACTACACTACTGTCATTTTCAACAATACCTTCTTGCTCTTCATTATCACTAATCTCGCAACTACTTTCATTTAAAATATCCCCAACAAACTCACTAAATGCACTCGAAGAAATAAACAATTCCTCACGAGAAGCCATGTTCCTACAACTGTCAAATTCGTACACAACTTCACAAATAAACTGGCGGAAATTAACGAGTAACAACGGAAATAAATGAAGGAAAAATATCTCATAGATTGAAAATAGATTTATATTTCTATATTCGACTTTTAGGCTAGAAACATACAGCAAAGAGATCAGGGAAGTAGAGGACGGACATTGCCCGTCTTTAGTACTTAAGCCATTGAGAGAGAAGGACGGGCAATATACGTCTTTCGTTACCAATGGGTTAACAGAAGATGGATACAGGTTGCACTCCCAGAAGACCACAGAGAAGATATCGAACCTGGCAGCAGATATCAGAAGAAGGAGGCTTCGGTTCTATGGACACATCAGTAGACTCCCAACAACGAGACTTGCCAACAGAATCCTTAAGTATATAAAAGGTGTCAAATCAACAACGTCGTGGATCGCACAAGTCAGAATAGACCTACATGACGCAGAAATAGACTCAACAGACATTGCAGACAGGAATGCACACAGGAGAAAGATACTCGGTTGGAAGGTCCCAGAGAATGAAATCCCAAAGAGAGCAGGGGTAAAATGGACGGAGGAGCGGAAGAGGACAGGATGAGGGACAGGGTGTCCATGGGGACAGGATGAGGGAGGTGTGGAGGAATAGAAGGAGCAAGACATGAGTCGGAGTGCTTTGCGTGATCCAACAGGGTCTATACGCAAATAATAATATATTAAATATGAAATACAGTATTTTTTAAGTATTATCAAATATTTAGTATTATTATTTAGTTAAATAAATAAAAACTAGTTTATTTTTAAATGTAATGAAGGAACAGGTTAGTAAAATACTCAATAATTAACTGTTAAATTAAAAAAAAATAAATATTTATTTTTATCTAATAAATAATGTCAATAAATAATACTTAATGTTATGTAGCTTAGTGTCTATAAACCTGTTTATTCTTCGTCTCTAACTTCAACTTCTTTCTCGACAGTTACATCGTCTGGCACAGCTGCCACAGTTTCTACAATTTCTGATGCTTCTGATTCTTTTATTTCGTCTCTGGGAATGTATCCAGGTTTATGAACCGGTTTAGCTACTGGTGTATGGGGCTTAGTTTTGTGCCCAGGCTTATGACCTGGTGTAACTATATGTCCTTGGTTAGGTTTATGATGAGGTTTGGGTTCTTTATTTGTTTTCTTAATTCCTAGTACGTTAGTCAAACCTCCGACTAGATGGTGCTGGTTACTTTCAGCATTATAAACATGATGACTTCCTGTTTCACCTTCCAAATACACTCCATGATTAGGAGTATATCCAGGTGCATAGACTTTATGGGGCGCCGAGCACACTGGTATTTGTAAATCTACAGGAATACAATTTTTGACTTGTAATGTGGCCGTTACCCTGTAATCTATAAGTTTTTCAACTTTTGTTACCCAAAGTGTTTTAGTGATGTAATGTTTTACGGGGGCTTTGTGGAACAACTTTTCAACAAGGCGGGGGCTCATTTCAGGTTCTTCATTTATTTCACCCGTTGTTTTAAGTGAAGCAGTTGGTGTAGGCATTGCAACTTCCAAGTAGCGAGCGCTACGGCCTTCTTCTTCCAATGGCACTTCAGCAGATTCTAGTTCTTCGTTTTCTTCAGCTGCTGAGACACTATCTAAGATACGTGTAGGTCTAAAAAAAAAACCAAACAAAAAATTAAAATATTAAATATTAGCACTTTAATCTTTACGGGATTAATAAATACTTCTCTTTAAATGGGACGTCTAAAGGACATTAATAAATAATTAAATTATTAACAAACACCGTTATACTACATGCCCAGGCGAGCCATCACAATTATTACAGCATTAAAGTTGGTTATATTTTATAAGATGTAGATAAGTTTAGTGTCCATTTTCTTCAGTAAGAGTTGTTTATAATTTAAATTTAGTAATAAGATCTTTACAAATCAAAACTGGACCAATATTTTTTTTATCTTACACTTTTTTTAAAATGTGATGCTATGATAAATAATCAGCATATATTATTATTATTTGCGTATAGACCCTGTTGGATCACACAAAGCACTCTGACTCATGTCTTGTTCCTTCTAATCCTGTCCCCATGGATCCTCTTCCGCTCTTTTATCCGTTTTACCCCTGCTCTCTTTGGGATTTCATTCTCTGGGATCTTCCAATCAACATATATATATATATATATATAGATGAAGTAATGAAAATCAGTCTGCTAGTGATCAGGGTTAATTTTCATATTTTTAATGAAATTTTAAAGTTTAAAATAATTTTTATGCAAATTTTAATGCTGATTATTGTGACGAAATAGATTTTCAAAAAATTGTAAGCTGAAAAAAAATTGTCATAAATTTGCTTTCACTATATCAATGAGACAGCTGTGTCATAATTTTTATATTTTCAACCAAACAGCTTATATTGTTTTGAAATTTTAACACTGCTTAAGATAATGAAATTTGAATTTCAAAAAAAAGTTATAATTTATTAAAAGTCTGAATGGCCACTTTTTTTTAAAATAAACAGATTTTCCTGTGCAATACACTTTTCCAGGCTTTTAAAAAAATTAATTTTTGTTGCAATCAAATCAAGTTGAAATAATGCTAACACTTATACATTTTCACAACCTTTTTTATAAATATATTCACAAGTTCTAGAAGCATGTTGGTTTTAGTTTTCATGAGATTTTTGAGTGTAGGTCTTATTGTGTTGGTCGTTTCAATAGATAATTTTTCAGTGAAAATATGCTAATACCATATTTCATCGATTCTAAGATGCACATTTTTTTCTTATTCTGATACTAAAATAACAAAGTGTGTCTTAGAATCAATGGTGTCTTACATTTGATTTGGTATTGGGATGGCTCATGCCATCACTGTTACTCATTTAGCACCACCCAGGGACACGTACAGCTTAATTTTTGCTGTACGTTAAAACCACTCCTATAACAGCAATGCAGATGTACACGCGGAACCAACCTATAGAAGAAGAAGTCAAACAACTTGCGGCAGTTACATACTTGGGGCTGCAAGGACTGCCTCAGACATCATGGAACAAATCCGCCTCCAGAAACAACACATTAAAAAATCATAAAAATCCCATTTCTTTAATATCAGAATACCTCAATGGCAATAAACATATATCCATTACAGAACCATATACCATACCAACTAACCCAATTCACCTTCTGGAGATAGACATACATTTGTCTTTGATTGAAGAAGTTAACAAGAGAGAATGCCCCCCATCGCTTCTCCGACAACTGACCATCTCCACAATAGAAGAAAGATACCCCTCCGACCAATGGTAGAGAATCTACACAGATGGATCCAAGTATGAGGACGGAAGCACCGGAGAGTGGGAGTGTACACACCCCATTTCTCCCTCCACTACCCGGTTGGGCTGAACAGGTCGCATTTTGATGCTGAGATGGAGGCCATATCTAAGGCTCTTCTCCTTCTGCTGAACACTTTGCATAAACACCAAAACTGTGTAATACTGACAGATTCCAAGGCAGCAGTGCAGGCCCTATCATCATCAGCGGGCAACAATCTTAAAGAAATACATCAAATGTTACGAACGCTTCAAAAATTAAGCAGAAATATAGTGTTCCAATGTATCCCTTCTCATGTAGGTGTACCAGGAAATGAGGCTGCAGATGAGCTGGCAAAGAAAGGTTCACTCCTACCCCAACACAAACATTTGCCCAATCCAAATAAGGCAAAAGCAATGCTCAAAAGTACAATGAAGAAACAGCAGATGGAAAAAATGAAGAGCATAGCAAAAGGCAAACGCTGGGAAAATATAGATGAGGAATGGGACGGACTGAAGGAAAAACCAAGGAGACAGTCAGTGCCACAATTCCGTCTTGACACGGATCTTTACTGCCTTGCTGCCCACTTGAAGCACATTGGAGTCTACTCCTCTGAAATGTGCCCTCTGTGCCAAGAGACAAACTCAAATATGAACAAAGAACACCTGCTGACATGCTCTGGATTGAATACTGATTCGAGACGACAGAAGAACTTCGCTCGGCTGTATTGGGAGGCAAGGAGGCTAATGGACTGGAGTCCGGGCTAGCCATGGGAAACAACAACAACAACAACATTTGATTTGGTACTAGGTAATCAAAAAATATTTTAATTTTTATATTATGAGAAATGTACCCTTGTTAACTGAACAATAGAACAAAGAGCACAAGGTAATTTGCTATGATAGCCCCTCTCACCTGATAGAATAGGTTTCAACTGCATAGAATAAAATATCAGTGGATTTAGTGCAATGATCATTCAAGAAATGTTGCATAACTAAAGCACTGGATGCTTCAGAAGACGGCATTTTATGGGAAAATCTTGATAATGATTGTTTTAGATAGTGATGAATATCTTTACTCTAAAAATGATAAAACTAATGAAGAGGCTGAAAATGATTAAAAGTGTTTTTCACCAGTTATAGCAATATTATTAAAGTATGTAGTTTCATTACCAACCTTAGTAACTATCTAGCACTAGGTATAATCCTGAGGTTTAGTACATTTAAGTGTTTGATCATTGTATTTTTAAGTAAGTACAATAGGATGTATTTATTAAACTTGATTTAAAAAAATGTTTGTCACTTTGTTCCTTAAGATTTGTCTGTGGGGGACTTTGTGGTTGATGTGACTAAAGCACTGGTCAGTCTGCTGCATCTCTGAACTGCACACCTTTAAGATTCTTAGTTCTAGCCACAGTTATCAGTTACTCCCATTGCTTTTCCCTTACCATGAATGCTTATCCCTTGCCCTAGTTAGTCTAACTGGCATAAAGTGTGGAGGTTAAGAAAAAAATATACAGTGCATCTTAGAATTGATGGCATCTTAGAATCGATGAAATATAGTATATAATACAGATTGTTTTCTGGAAAAAAACTTACTCAATGCTTTCAAAAGTAGCTGAAGGTTTGATAAGACTGTCCGAATCATAATCCTCATCGTAGTCATGTTCTTGTTCATTTTTGTCTTTTCCATGATGAAAAAAATGGTGATGGTGTGAATGGTGTTGAGGAATGTATGGTAGGCATGGTGGTTTAATTCCGTGCACTGACATACATACAGGATGAGTCGTAAATTTTTTAGTAACCTTTAACACAACAATTAAACAATAATTAATTTTTATATTCATATTATGAAAGTTACTATAAAGATTATAAACTATTGAATTTATTCTTTCTACCCAGAATACAGAATACATTTATAACAACTCTAACTATTTAATACATCTAAAAATTGTTTATTAAAAACAAACAATAAGTGGCATATTTGTAACATTTTTTCAACAATTTTTTTTGTCATACGGGATTTGTAATAGTCTGGATATGTGAATAAATTACGAGTATGAATAAACTGAATTTTCACACATCTGTTGATAAAGTTCTGTTTTTTTATTTACTCAAAATTTTCAAACAATATTGAGTAATTTTTTTTTATTGTACTGAGAAAATTAAATTCATTTACCAAAATGGCTTCTTCTTTAATAGTTTCTTTTATCATGTAGGTTGTAAGTTATTTATTCAGTGTTCAAGTCCTATGTGTGAATAACAATTTGAAGATAACTAAGTTACTTTTGGCATGAAGAATGTTATAAATGTTAACTGAAAATGCAGAATGTTTGAAGCAGTGAAACACTGAGAATAGTAGTGTAAATGATAATTTAAAATATTTGTTTTAATTGACCACAAAATCCTCTTATTTTGGGACACAAAGTCACACTTTATGTTGAAACATTTCCAGTATTCAAAATAATTATCCTAAAGATTTTTGAATGTTTTCTTATAAAAAGAGTTTTAAAACTTACAAAAGGAAGGATGAAGAAAGTTTATTATTTGGGAAGTGAAGTTGTAAATACACTAAACTAGAGATTTACTAACATATATGAAATTTCATATTTCGTCATTTATTTCTCAAGTTTTTAAAGTTTGAACTTTAACCCAACCTGTGTATATCTAACCCAAACAGGTGCTTTTTTGTATAAATAACAATTCTATGAAATATCAAATAACTTTAAAGTTATTGAGATACACATATCCAAAGTTTTTACTATTTTAGTAGCCTACACTAATCCTACCTCAACAAAAACAGTTTTTGTAGCTAAAATGATTTCTTCTTTTTTGATAGGCTTTTTATTTTTGTTGGGCTTATGAATGGCAGGTATGGGAATCTTAGGTGGTGGTTTATGGTGTTCTCCTTTCTTTTTGGGCTCTTCAAGTGGTTCATCATCACTTTCTGATGGAGATAGTTCCGTTCGTGTTGTGCCAAAAATATTTCCAATAGTTATTGAAGACACTTCAATTACAACACAAGACAGCAGAATCGCTGCGAGAAACACTTTCCAACTTCCCATTCTGTAAAACAAGATTCCTCAAGTAAGTGTTTGGTGGGAAGTATTGAAGTATGAAGCAGTAAGGTAGTGGCTGAAAGCAAAGTGCTGCAGGCAGAAGATTAAGAAAAAAATGAAAAAATAATGTTGACTTACATGTAGTACATTTTATTTTCTCAGCGTAAAGTATTAGAAAATCATAGTGATTTTGAAAATAAAACCATATGATTTTGGATGTATTTACCTGTTTACTGAATTAAAAAAAAGTGGTTTAATCACTTTACTGAAGACTGAAGAAATTATTGACTGATATATATATATATATATATATATATATATATATATATTCAGTGTGTGTGTGTGTGTGTGTGTGTGTGTGTGTGTGTGTGTGTGTGTGTGTGTGTGTGTGTGTGTGTGTGTGTGTGTGTGTGTGTGTGTGTGTGTGTGTGTGTGTGTGTGTGTGTGTGTGTGTGTGTGTGTGTGTGTGTGTGTGTGTGTGTGTGTGTGTGTGTGTGTGTGTGTGTGTGTGTGTGTGTGTGTGTGTGTGTGTGTGTGTGTGTGTGTGTGTGTGTGTGTTTGTGTGTGTGTGTAAAACAACTTTAAAAGCTGATTTTGCTGTAATATGGATCTTGTAAGTATGTAAACAAAACATATGGGTTGATATATAAAAGTTTACTATAGAATAAAATGGAAAACCAGCCTAGTTTAGGTCCTATAGAAAGTTAGTTAATTAGATATAGCTAAAATTTTGGTCATTTATAAAGATACCGAGTTGGTCTCAGTGAAGCAAATTTATAAAAAAGTAATTTACAGTGTATAAGAGTAAATAACAAATAATAATAAAAATAAAATTCAACTATCATCAAGTTGGGTTATATACATGACCAAAATCTCAACAGATTTTGAAAATTTAAGCTTATTTTCTGTTTTTTAATTGATTCCTGAACTGAATTTTTAGAAAAATAATGCTAGAAATTTTGTTTAATGTTTTGTTTTAGTACCATTAATTTTTACACATTTTTGTAAAACTAATAGACAAATAAAATAGATATGGTATGGGGTCATAAAACTACTTACAAACACCATATCAAATGAGATTTCTTTGACAACTTCTATCGAAACTGAAAACAAATATATATGCCTAATAATTGTCATTGTTGCTTACAAATTTCTATATATCTTGATAGTCAATAAACACACAGGGCTTGGTGGTCTATGTGGTTAAGGCACTGATCAGTCTGCTGTGTCTCCAAACTGCACACCTTTAGATGGTGGGTTCAAAATACAGTTATTGCCATTGCTTTACTTTTACCATTAACACTGATTCCTCGACCTTATCTTAGTGCTGGTTAGGTGGTAGAGCAGAACCTTATTTATTTCAGTACAGATTTAAAAACAAAACAGCCTATAATGTAATGAGTTATAAATTTGATTTTAAAAAAACACATTTTCCATTTGTCCCTAATTTTTAACGAATTCCCATTAGAAAAGTAAGCTACTGAAGCGGCTATCTTGGTAAGACCCAGACCCATGATCTTAAAAATGAATGTTGATCTTGAAATCTCTTTTACTTTTTGAGAGATTGTTAAAATTTTTATATACATTTTGTTCTGAATTAGCGTATATTATTTTGTAACTGATTGAAAAAAATATATATTTAAAAAAACTAAAAGTTTTGATTTTTTTCCTTTTAACATCATTACTAATACTAGTTAGACTAATGAGGACGAGGGTGACCAAAACAGTCTCAAACTAACGACACTGAGGCGCGCAGTTCAGAGTTTGGCTTACAGTATTTTTAAATTATAAATATACTTTATTTTATTTTTTTATTAAAAAATTTTTTTTAGCCCTCAATGGAGCACATTTAGTCAATTTTGGTTCTTTTGGGCTTTCAACTTTGGTTCTTTTAAGTTTTTGAGATTCTCCCAATACTTTTTCAGTCTTATAGATCTCTGTAGTCTAACTTCCTCCGAGTAAAAGGCAACTCTTTTTGTTCCTTCTTTAAATTTTAATCTAGTGTTTTTATCCCTAAGGATTGGTTTTCCTCCCTTCTTTCTGACGTTCCTCCGTTATCTCTAATTTTTTTAGGTCCTGTTCCACTTCCTTAAGCCACCCATTCTTTACTTTCATCTTGAGTTGGTAATTTAGGAGTTTCTTCGACAGTCTTTCTTCTGGTAGCCTTATTAGATGTCTATAAAAAGCCAATCTCCTCTTTCTAATATTATCTAACAGATGTTCATTATCCTGATAGATGGCTGAACTTGGCAGCAGTCTGTATGTTCCTTCTACCATGTGTTTTTGGTTGATAATGGTTCTCAATATTTTCCTTTCCACTTTTTGAAGCTCCTCTGTTCTGTTTCGGCTTCTTAGATTAAATAAAGTTTCAGCGACATAAGTCACTTCCGGTCTTGTAACCATATAATAATGTCTGATTTTCGACTTTATGGAAAGCGACTTTTTCTTTTACGTTCCCAAATTAACTTTAGGGCCTTTTTTAATTTGTTCGTTCTGTTTTTTATTGCCAGTTTCTGGGCTATGTTTCTAGTGATATTTTCTCCCAAATACTTAAAATTATCCACTATCTTTATACTACTTTATTTATGATACGAGGAATTCATATTTTACTTAACATGGTGTAAATTAATAATTCTAATATAATTATTACGTATTTTAATAAAATATTTCTTCAGATTTAATAGACAAAACAAACAGTAATAAATAATTCGCTAATTTTTAAATTGATAACTTAGTAAACTGTACTGTCTTGGTTCTTTAATTATTTTCTGTGTTGATATTTCAAACTGAAAGTAGCAGATGAATGAATACTAAGCATTTTGTGATTTTTATATAGTTATTGTTATATTTAACAATAAAATATTGTTATTTTTTTTAATTAAAACATTTAATATGCTGTATTAAAGATTCATATTTTTTAAATTGTCAATATAGAAGCTATTAAAACTGAAACAAGTGATTGATCAAATAATCCAATTACATTGAACAGAAAATAAATTGTAAAAAACACTGCATAAACTTTGTTCGCAGTTTGGAAATGGGAGTTGTAAATATTTTCTAAGTTAATGGAATTCGGTGGCTTTTAATTTAGTAGTGCTTTTGAAAGTACAAAACAATTTCTATCAGTGAACTACGTGTACAGTAGTTCTACAATATAAAAAAAAGTATAAACTACTAAACTGGAAATGCTATTTGGACTTTTCTTGAAAGTTTTTGTCAAAATTAAAAAAATGGAAAACCCCCAAGATTTCTATCTCAAGATAGGGTATGTAAATTTAGGTAAAATGATGGCCATTTTATGAGTGGGCACAGTTGGGAATACGCCTGCATAAGTAATTCAGCACATCTACAAGAACATTACGAACCCTTTAAAAAATAACATTACTCATAAGCATGGTTGAAAAACTATGAGAAGTTCCAAAAAAGCTTTAAATAATAATAATAACAGATACTGATAAATACAGCACTCACCTGTCAGTCTCACTGCAGAACACAATCTAGGACTCGAGTAACTCTCACCCTCTATTTATAACAGAGGATTGCTTTCATCCACTTAAGGGTTAATTCCAATATATAACGGTGCATTGCGATACTAACACACTTTCATAGCAAGTCTTCCACTCCTGTTCATCCTGTTATTCGAAGAACAACGAACATAATGCAGTAATACCAACATAAATACTAGGCAGCACGTTGTCCTGCAGATTGTATTATTATTTTATAGGTTATGTTTATTCTGAAAGTCCGAAAGTCCATTAACTTTTTTTTTGCACGTGCGTTGGTTATCGGAATCACTAATTTTTCTAAAACAAACTGATTTTCTAAAAATGTGACTTTTTCCTGAACGGCCAAACCCAAATTTAAAAAAAAAATGTTAGTGTTAGGCCTACAAACATATTCTTATTTCAAACTGAGAGAGTAAAAAAAAGGGGTGACTAATAAATATTGAAAAAGTATGGCTGTTTGATTTGCATCAACAAATCATCGAAGATTACGAATAGGTAATCTAATTTGAAATTAAAAAAAATCAAAATGGCGTAGACAGAGTGATAAAAGTTGTACACTTTGACGCACATAATTCAAATATTTTGATGAACGTTTTCATAGAGTCTCGTGTGTAACTAAAATTAAGATTTGTTTTTTAATCGTTTTTGAATGTCACACATTTCTAGATTCATTGGAAATTCTAAACTCATTACTGTAAAAAACTTTTAACGTATTAATTAAAACTGTCATAAAATTGAAGGTACGACACATTACATTCAGTTTTGAACAAAAAATTTGAAATTAGCCAATGATCATAGCAGCAGATTTTATTTGTTGCCAGTATAATGTTGCTACACCTACTGACCTTTTACGTGTTGGTTCAACATATTTTAATGCATTTATTTTGTTTAAATATAACAACGCTTTGATAAATCAGTGTTATCTGTGTTTACTCTGCCATCTAAATTTGAACTGACGCCAGAACAAGGTGAAAGTTTTTCAAAACGAATACGTCTTCTAAAAATAAAACGAATTAGGCCTACTGTAGGTTATCCCTTTCTAAATAAAACTGCATATTAACAGATTAACATGGTTTCATTTTGTAAAAGAAAAAACAATTTAAGTATATATTTCTTAGTTAATATTTTAAAATAACTTGATTTTTTAACCAGTCCTGTTTAGCCTCAATTTAATCGTTGTTAGAGTGGTTTTTATTAGAAAATGTTAAGTCCTACATATGAAATTAACTCTGGTACTTATCATTCAGGTGTACATTAATTTGTTACATTGGTAAAGTAGTTAAACAAACCATTTTCACAAAGAAAACCAAGAAAAATAAAAATGAACCCCGACCGATGTTAGGAATATTTTTTGTAAACTAATTTTACCGTTTTAAATTTATATACGATTATTTTATAAATGTTTCTCTATATTTGTTTGAAAAACAGTAAAATCAGGCAAGCATGTTTTAGAAAATCAAATAGACAAACGGTTTAGATTTGTATAAAGAACAAACGAAAAAACAAGCCTTGTCTGTCATCGGGCATTGTTTTGAGTTTTTCAATTATTTCTACAGTCATATTTTTTTAAATTTTTAATTTGGTACAGTAACAAGATTTGTTATATATCTGGTGAATCGTTTTGTGAAATTTGTCTGTTTCCTTCATTACTTTTGCCGGATTTTATTTTGAGAAACGTGATAAAGTTTGTATAATATTTTTGCACGATTAATATCATTTTTGTTTTTTATATTCACGATAAAGATATTTGAAGAAAACCTGTATATTATTTTCTAACCGAGCTTAGCTAATAGGCTTAGGCTTATTTATCGTCTAAACTACTTTATAAATAAACGGAACAAAATAGCGTAAACATTTTTTTCAGTCAATGGAATTATTTAAAATGGGATAAAAGTTTTGATCATCCAACGATATTTATACCTGCCACTATTTTTCCAAAACTTTTAGCAGTTGACAATTAATAAGAAAATAGGCAATCTAGAAGGGTATAATTTATCAAAATCATTTTATCAAATTGTCCTCAAATTTCGGTCATACTTGAAGCTTTAAACTGAAGTCAGTGTACAAAATTTAGTCAAACAAATCTATGACTGCATTTAAATACTTAAAAGCTTTTTTATTGTTTGAACATACCTTCACAATATACAATAGTAACACTAAAGTTATGCACGATACTAACATCCACGTACCTTCAATAAGGAAGGTTGATTGAACAATACGTTTACACAAATCTTGATTTAGAAATAAGAAATAAACTTGGGAACTTTTCAACAAGGCATCGAAAAAAACTACATAAATTTTCAAGTTAAAATTAAACCAGGAAATTCAACTTTCGGTTTCACATAGGCTGGAGGAAGGGGGTTAATCAATACATCGCGAATGCTATTAAAAGTTTCTCTCGTTTCCTGCAAATAAACTGACGTCCTATAAAATACTTTTCCCCAAAGCCTACAGCCTATCGTCAAAATACTTGATAGCTACGATTTCAGTTTTTATTGTTACTCCGTTAAGTAAAACAAATTCCGAAGAGAACACCTAAAACACAACTATAAGTCAAATAATAGTGTACGAGATAAATAAATCAATCGTTTTTATTTATTTTATACCTTATATTTATATTGTTATTTATTTTATTTTCGCTAAACAACTGCTTGTGAACAATATTCCTTTAAGTTAATTAGAGTTACGTTAGAACTTAACGAGGACTTAATGAATGCACTAAACAAACTTTCTTATATTTAATTAATTATCCCCTGGAAAAATACAGTTAGAAAGAATACAGGACTAATTTCTCAAAAAATCTGTTCATCTGTTTTCGCCAAGACTTTGTTGTACGGTTAGACAGTAAATTAAACAAAAGTAAGAAGTCAACAATGGCAAGAATTTGTTTTGATTCTTTATCGATTTACACTATTAATAAAACAAAAGTTTCTTTTTCAAATTTGGTTCACTGATTTACTTACAAATGATCATATATGACCGAAATTTTGGCAAAATATGATGAACAGTTTTTCGGAAATTGAGTTATTTTTGTAAAATGTTTTAGGAGTGGATTTTTGATAACTTAGCAGCCAATACATTTTGTTTAGGCTTTGTAAGACTATATGTGAGCAAAAATTGATTGTATTTTTGTGAAAATCCAATTTTATTTAATTTCCAAGTGTTTCACACTCCAAAATACGTAACCCGTGATATTGGCAAACTGGAGATGTGAACAGCCACACAAAATATACCTTTCAAACTTACTCAGGGATAATTTCATCAAAATATCTAGATTTCAGTTCTTCTTTCTCTTCTTTGTGTAGTATAAAGAGTAATACTGCGGGATTATCAATCCCACTTACAAGGAAAAATCACAAAGAAATTTTAAATACCGTAAAAGTATTACTTATAAATACTTACAAGAAATATATCGATTTATTTCAGTTTTACGAAAATAAATAATTGCTCATACGTAGAGTAGCTCAAGAGCCAGTTGTGTATTGGTGTTAGTTGTTAGAGGCACTCTGTCTCTCAGTTGTCAAACAAAAGTATGAATAACAATATCGATATTAATACACGATTTTTGTAAGGCTTATTCTAACAATGGACATTTTTTATACGGTTTTATAAACACTAAATGTTGTAGTCTCCAGGAGAAATGCAAGTCCGAGCGTTTACCAGTTCGGCTTCTTGTTTAGAGTTGGTCGGATTCCTCCGATTTCCTCCTGAGCAAGTTGTGGTGTCTTGTATAGTTGTTCCAGTGCTAGGCTGCGTATAGTTGTTCTGTAGTAGGTGGTCTTCTTCGATGTTCTGCCGATCAACGATTTTCGAACTGTTTTTATACCCGATTATGGCGGAAATATCTTAAAATTTCTAAAATTCCATTGATAAAAACTATAGAATGCATCAGTCAGAATGAAATATTGTATACGGGAGATGCGAGGTGATGCCTGGGCAGAAATATGTAGCACTGATCTATGATCAGTGAGTTCTAACGTATGTAATACAAGTATTTTAATAATCTGTTATACGTCCCTATTGCCCAAAAAAATTTCTGAAAATTCTAACGAAAATAGAAATTGATAATGTCGATGCCAAAGAAGATTTAAAAGCATAATTTCTCAAAGTCGGTCTAGAAGTTATAACTACTGTCTTTGACCATACAAACCAATGGAAAATGAGTATGGTTGTCGGGGTGAATCAGGTTTCGCAGGCTTCAGGCTGTTTCAAAGCGGGGAGAAAACTTCCAGTATTTTTAGCGTGGTTCTTTAGGTGTTAGCAAGCGGAACTAGGTTGTGTAACTCAGTTCCTAAGTTGTTTAGGCGATGACATAAATAAATATAATCGTAAAATGCATTTTTTGAAAACAGTTATTAAAAATTTGACTAAGAAGGGATCTGGAGAATTTGTCTCTGGCTCTTCTATATGCTCTATAAGATGTCTTCACTCATCCCCTCCAAAACCAATCTACTCACGTGACTGATAAAAAGGAAGTAAAACGAGATAGGCCTAGTGAATTGTTTATATAGTCTATCATTATAATATAAAAAAAATATGTAGCACTGATCTGTGATCAGTGAGTTCTAACGTATGTAATACAAGTATTTTAATAATCTCTTATGCGTCACTATTGCTCAAAAAAAAATTTCTGAAAATTCCAACGAAAATAGAAATTAGTAATGTTGATGTCTAAGAATTTAAAAGCCTAATTTCTCAAAGTCTGTCTAGAAGTTATAATTACTGTTTTAGACTGATTATTCCAAAAATGTAGTTTGATGTGACATGAATGGAAATTCACCCAAAACAGCCATTCGGTTGCTTTTATTTTTTGACTTACTCAATGATGATGAGTTTTAGAGAAAATTATTTGAATTATAAATATCGTTAATCACACAGTAGAACGTAACTCGTGTTAAGTTATTTCAGGATTGGCTTAAAACAGCCTCCAAGCATCGAACATGACGTAGGCTTCATTACAAAAGTAAAAGTATGAACAACAAAACTACATGGGCGTTCGTTATTTTATTTTCTCAATTGCTGAATAATGTGTAATGTGTATTTTCATAAATTACCAAAAATTTAAGGAGATTTTATTTTAAGAAAATAGTTTTTGCTGTAAAACTGTAATGTTTAGACGAAAGCGCTAATGGGCTATATGTGAAAAAAACGTTGTAACAATGTTTTTGAAGGTATGTCATTTTTTTATAGCCATTATTCATTTTCCAGTTAAAAAAGTACAAAAATTTACTGAATTTTAAGGCAAAATGTAGGTATAAATAGGACAAAATATGTACACAAAACAATCTAAAATTGTTGACGGTTACAATTTTTATACTCAGTTACTCGTATTGTGAAAAGTAAAATTAAACCCAAATCCAATATTAACTGAAATCGTATTTATAAAAAATATCGTTTGCCAAGTTTAACGATTAAAACCCTAATGGCTTTTCTCGAGCGTTAGAAGAAAAGCGAAATAATACAAAGAAAAAACAACCCTAATAGGGAGAGGCACATTAGGGGTCACAGTGTAGTAAGCATTTATTGCGTTGGTAGGCATTAGCTCTGCTGGCTTCATGTATCATACCACACTCCAGTACGATTCCGGTAGCCTAATGACGAGGATATTTTCAGTTATATCTTTAGGCATCATCACTTTCCTCTAACTTAGCTCCCTGTCTTTTTTCTATTATTTTGTTGTAAGACTCCTGTGTTATATAGCAGACTACAATCAGTACTATTTCGGCAATAACCTTAGCCTGGCAGGCAGGGTGCGAGGCTAACGTTACGTCAAGCCTCTAATCCTAACCTAAATCTTTGCTTTTTTCTTAACAAACTTTTTTTTGAAAATTTAGTAATTGGAACAGTCATTACCTATACTCGGAGATAATGAAGTGAGAGCCTATCATGGATTATTATATGCAGAATATTTTTTAATTGCCGTTAAAGGTCCATTTACAGTACACATGACGTGTCAGTTCCGTGATGTAAATTGTTGACTGTATAATTCTAAGAAAATATCATTAATTTTGATAACAATTCGGTAGTACAAGGAGCAATTCGGTAGTACAGTGAAACTTCCGTACCGGCGCCATGAAATACAGGGATAATACAGTGTATTCAATAGATTAATCACTATACAATGTGCTACCCAAAAGTTCAGGAAATTTTCAAATAAAAATAAAATTGCTTACCATAACTCCTAGTTCCCACCTGTCCCTTTGGGCATGGATACAGCGATCCCAGGTTCCTTCCGTGATTCCTTAAAATCTGGAAGTGGAAGTGTTCAAAGCACGTCCTGCGGTTCTACCTGGGTCTCCTCAGTTGTATCAAAACGTCGGACTTTTAATTTCAACTTTATTTTGAGGAACAGGAAAAAGTCGCACGAGGCGAGGTCAGACGAATAGGGTGGGTGGAGAATCACTACTTTGCTACTTTGTTTATGGAAGCGAACAAATTCCGAACCACTATCGGTGTGTGTGTGTGTGTGTGTGTGTGTGTGTGTGTAGGCGCGTTGTCGTGGTGGATAACACAGCGTTCTCCCACTGTTCTGAACGTTCACACCTAATATCATCACGTAGCTACTTCAAAACTTCACAATAAATCTTTCCATTGGCAGTTTGACCAGGAGATAATACCCCAGCTTGTGGGTGGATAATGCCCTAAATGCATAATGTCACAAAAAATCAACATGGACTTTACGTTGCTACAAACTTTACATGCTTTTTTTGGCGGGCAGAGGTGGAGTTGACAACTTCCACTGCGACGGCTGCTGCTTACTTTGAGGGTTATAACCGTAAACCCATGTCCAATCACCGATTACGACATTGGAGATGAAGTTGAAGTCATCTCTTGCTGCAATTTTCAGTTCAGTGCAGACAGCTAAGCGATGATATTTTTGGTCGTGTTCAGCAGTCACGGTACAAATTTTGCTGCAATGGGTCTTATGCTGATTTTATCTGACAAGTTGCATTGCACTATATCAGACAACCCCACCCGTACGACATCCCTACGATTGCAAGAAAAAACATTATGGATTATTCGCTTAGGATCTGCAACAATGGCCTCTCTCATCTTCGCGATGTTTTCCGGTGTTGTGATTGTCGATAATCGTCCTGAACGCTGATCGTCGACGGAAGACGTTGGTCCACCCTTGAAGCGTTTGTACCACAACATGTTTTTCACCAAATGATTCCGCAAGCACGGGATGGGTTTCTGCAACAGTTTTTTAAAGCTTGAAGTTTGATGCATGTGCTTTGCTCCTTAAAATCAGCCATTTACGCCGTAGCACTAAAAACACAACGTTACACAGACGCACAAAACTCAAGTACGCGGCCTCTCACTGTCACAGCTGTTGGCACACTTATTTAAAAGAGTACTGTTAGCCCACTCTACCGGCAGCAGGTCATACCACAAAGATTAGTGAGCCTAATTCAAATTCCCCGACGTTTTGCGTAGCACCCCGTATTGTATTGTTTGTTATTTTTAGTCTATATTGACTGTAGTTCTAGAACACATTTAGGCCTATAAGATATTAAATATTGTAGAGAATATATTTCATAAATATAATATGTAGATTATATGCTTCATAGCCTATATGTAGCAATATTTATTTGCAGCTTAGCAATACAATTTGCAAGTTAGCGTACAATAGATAACAAAGTAAGTAATCATTGAACTTGTTAAAAAATATCACTAATTATATAACTAGGACCTTTCAAGAACATGGATAGCGAATAACCCAGTAATTCTTATACTTTTACCCTATTTGAATCTAAGTTTGAAATTCTCCTTCAGATTTTTTTAAATTAAGTTTTTTGTACCATTTACACAATTTAAGTGACATATATCGTCATATATAGGCTACAGAAATTATGCATCAATGTGATGTAAAATGTAGAAAAGTTTTCATATATCTGGTTGAAGGATATATAGAAACATGGTACAAAAAGGGACATGTATACATTTAATTTATCTGATTAAAGTCTTTCATTCGATTGATTAAAAAAATCTGGTGCAATATAAAAGATGTGTTTATAATTCATAAAGATTGTGTTTTTTCTTATAGAACTATACAAACATTTTTGTGTTTTCGAAAAATATAAAACAAAATTACTGTAGTGCTATTGAATTAAAAAAAACTAGTAGCTTTACAGTAGAATACATTCCTTTGATCTCTGTACAAAGGAATATCAAAATAGTAAAAAATTAATAATATTTTTTTTATTTATGAAATAACCAAAAACTATTTTGATTTCTAATTTTGCATCGTTGTACAACAAAATTGAATAAAATGGGGATCAATCTATATGGTCTTTTGATAGTTCAAGCAATACAATTATGCAAATTTTTCAATAAAAAAACAGGAAAATATTTTATACCAGAATATTTTTATTTAAAAAATAAGTGAAGTCTCATAAAGTAAAGTAAAGTCTCATAACGAGTTTTTACAAAAATATCGAGCATTCATCGGAATAAAAGGGCAGATTGCTCATTATGAACAAACCTATACTTAATGAAAACAATTAACCAATTTTTCGGCTTACAGCGCAAAAATACTGACAAATTATTTGGCTTTCCATCTAACTTAAATAAAACCTAAGTAATAAAATTGTCGTATTTATTTAATTTACCCGAAATTGAGCAACGTTTTTTAATGCTATTCATTTTTGAATATTGAAAACCTAGTTATAAACCTATACACAGTTATTTTTATGAACAAAAATATCTTATTTAATATACAAACTTAATAAAAGTACACCAAAAAGTACATAATAAGTACACCAAAAAATATTAAGTTTTGGACAGATTTGAAATTTTAAGTAAAATACGCTTTGGAAAATGGTGAGCCAGCTGGTTAAACTAAAAGAAGTTACGCACCAGCTGATGAGAGCAAACAGATGGTTGTCTTCCAAGTCTTGTATCAGCTGGTAATGCCAGAAAGATGGCGGTCTTTTGAATCATGTACATATCAGCTCGTGACATTAGAAAAATCATCCATGCCATTTCACTGATGACCTGAAAGTGTAAATTGAAAATAAACATTCTCCCTTTTAACAACAACTATATAAAGTTTTATTTTTATTTCATGTTTTCCGAAGTTTTATGCATGCTAATTTGTAAAGAACTACAATGATATCGGGCATGTTCCAGGCAGTAAAACACAGGTGGTAATCCGCGTTTCAGAATTTGAGCATCTGGAGTTACTGCCGTATTTTCCTTTACCATTGATTCCTTGTCATTAGTCTAATTCGCCTAATGCATGGACGTTCAGATAAGAAAGATAAAATAAAGTACAATAAATAGGGAATTATAAAATACAAAAAGAAGATTGTATTGTACGAAGCTTCATTACAATTTTAATGAAATGTTTAATTGTATGTTTAATGTTTAATTAAAACTTGAAGTAGTCCCTGATTGTCTCCACTGTAACACTAAGAAAGTAACTTAACGCAAGTCCCCTTCTCTTGGAAAAACTAAAACTTGCTGACCCCTTTTAGTTAATAAGTTGTCCCTCTGAATAAATAATCACTTTGTTAAAAAATAACCTCTACAGGAACGGGTGGGATACGTTTTTATGAAGTCAAACTTCAAAAATGTTTTTCAATTTTACTTCAACTACGATTAGTAATTTAAATATCCGAAACTTGTTACATTTGTACTCTATTAAACAATACAATACAATATTAAACAATTCTCAAACTACACATTTTGTTAAAAAATACAAACCCCAACACCGGTATGCGGAGGTAGAGAGTGAGGGATTAAATTAATACGAGTGTTAACAATTATTATATAAATTGTTTTTTATATTTAGTTCGTACTTATGAATTAATTGTCTAGAAGATAAAAACAAGAGACAAAGCGAGGGGAGGGGGATATATATTTTGCATGTAGTCGTATTCTACTAACTGCTTGCTTACTGCCCCAGCTTGTATTAATTATGCAGTGTATTTACTGTACAGCAGTTTCTGTATAGTCAAAGCTTAAAGTATTTAAGGACTATTCTAGTTTTTGATAGGGACAATTTATTAATCGAAGAAGAATTTAACATATGCATTATTCTATATAAGTTACGTGTATAATAAAATTGCTTTTGTTTATTAGATCAGTTCTGGTAACCAGTCTCGACAAGTGTAAGTTGTTGTAAATTATCGGAAAAACAGGACATTTCCTTTGGAGGAAACTATGTTTAACGTTTTCACATATTAATACGTAACAATCAGCTGATTTTATTGAACAGCTGATGGGTTATAATAAGTTTTAGGTTATGTTGTTAAACACTAGCTATGTTAAGTTGTCGTTTATATTAATTCGTAACGATCAGCTGATTTCATTGAACAGCTGATAGGCTATAATTAGTTTTAGGTTATGTTGTTAAGAACTAGCTATTGACATTTGTCAACATATTAAACAAATTATTATAATTATAATAATTTATAGTAGTGGACAATCACAGTAGGATAACATATGGTAAGCCTAACAATGGAGATAAAAGGTTTCGTGGTTGCGATTTCCGTTAATATCTCCTGATCATATTGTTTAATTTTTCGAGCCATTTTTGACTCTTACAAGTTGACGAAATCGGATTTTTGTTATCAATAAATGATTTTTAACTGAAATATATATATGCATTTTAAGTGTAAAAAAATACGGTTTAAAATTGTTAGGATGTAGGGAGGTTTTACTCGTTAGGGCAATAATACTAGTTAACTTTCTCTCAATGTCAACCCCCTTTTTTTAAAAAAAAGACGAATTTAAACGGATACAAAATCGATGTTGGCTGCACGGTTATCAGTAAGTTGCTTATTTTTAACCAGAATACATTTTCATTTTGTTTTTATGCAATATTTGTCAGTTATTGTGTAACAATTTCGTTTTCTTAGTGACTTTTGGTTCTTCTGTTCATATGTAAGTTTTAGTTTTTGTTGTTGTTGACCGCATAGCCTATCAGTTGAGTGTTTATTCTTTAAATATTTTAACATAGGTCTAGGCATTTAGACTTATGTTCTAGATGCATGTTTAGGTTTTAAATTGAGCACTTGGGAAAGAGTTTATCTGCACTCTTGAAACTTCATGTAGGCCTATATATACACAAATGATGACAAATAACTAACAATAAATACGTGTTTTATTTGATAGTTTAAATGTATCATTTAAGCCCTTTTAATTAGTCCTAATTTTATTTGAACCTGGTAATATTTATGCATATACATATTTAATTTTGTTATTGTAGACATACGGTATTTGTAGTAGCGTGACACCGCAAAATATGCAAACACTCCAGTGCCCCCAAAGCAGTTATATGGAAGTGTATTAAACAGATGTTACAGTTGTATGTTTTGGTTATCAAACAAACGGTAATTTTGTAAATTTTCAAAATAACGCTAATTCAATATTAAATTTTTAATTTTGAATATTTCGAAAGCGATTATTTAGTAGGCGAAACGTCCAGCCACGTTCCCGAAATTCGAATCTGTCTTATTTACAGACACAGCTATATAAATATAATAAGGAATCTTTATTAACACGTAGGCGTATCATGTTTTAGGGCTGGTTGTAATGTTGGATTTTGCGCGTCGCGTGATGCAAGGAACATGTATATTGATATGTAATAGTAAATTTTACGCGTCGCAAGTCTCATATTAAATTAATTATAATAAAAAATTACATGTGTTTCCTCCCGGGGCCGACCGTCATGACCACTACTCTACAGAAACTACGAAGATGTTTGACCGATGTAAATGTATGAAATGAATAGTTAATTTAATTTTGGTAGTTATATTAAAAGATTAACTTATTAGGGACACCAATCTGCTGAACTAGGTATTTTAAGAGGTAAGTTGCAAAATAGGTCATTTGATCGCAGTGCCTGGGGTTGAACAAATCCCTTCCTCTAGAAAATAATCTAGAATCTAGAATCTATATTAAAAGATAAGTTGTTTTATATTAATACGTAACAATCAGCTGATTTTATTGAACAGCTGATGGGTTCAATGGAATGTTTTAATATAATAAGTTTTAGGTTATGTTGTTAAACACTAGCTATGTTAAGTTGTCGTTTATATTAATTCGTAACGATCACCTGATTTCATTGAACAGCTGATAGGCTATAATTAGTTTTAGGTTATGTTGTTAAGAACTAGCTATTGACATTTGTCATCATATTAAACAAATTATTATAATTATAATAATTTATAGTAGTGGACCATCATGACCACTACACTACAGAAACTACGAAGATGTTTGACCGATGTAAATGTATGAAATGAATCGTTAATTTAATGTTGGTAGTTATATTAAAAGATAAGTTGTTTTATATTAATACGTAACGATCAGCTGATGGTTTATAATAAGTTTTAGGTTGTGTTGTTAAACACTAGTTATGTTAAGTTGTTGTTTATATTAATTCGTAACGATCAGCTGATTTCATTGAACAGCTGATAGGCTATAATTAGTTTTAGGTTATGTTGTTAAGAACTAGCTATTAACATTTGTCAACATATTAAACAAATTATTATAATTAAAATTAAAAGGAAGAGAAAACATGATATGTGATTTTTATTTTTTGTTCAATAACAGACATTGTTTTTTCGTGCTTGCGTTCTTCTGTATATTAATAACGTACTTTCATTGTCCAAAGAGAGTAATTCTGAAAATTATCGCTTGTGGTAATAGTTACTAGAGAGATTAATGCTAATAATTATTAATTTTTCATAAAATTATTATCTTGGTAATAATATTAAAAAGTTTAAATACAAAAATATATGGTGGTTACACAAACATTTTTATATAAAAAAATGAAAATAAAGAATATTTTTGTGGTATATGACATCTAAGAATTGTTGAAGGTACTGTAAAACAATAACTATACTGCATGACCTAAATAGAAGACTTCTTAGTAGGCCAGATATCGTCAATGTTAATTATAGGCAAGAAGTCAAATATATAGACCCACAATCTACTCGCATTCGTCTCTTTAAAAAGGTTTTTACGTCATTTTACGATACGCCCACAAAACTTTTCATTTATCCAAGGGAATATTTGTAAAGCGCACCCGACAAACAAAGCAATAGTTCAAGGTTATCGTCATACATAACCTTGGTTGCAATTCGAGTAAAACAACTGTAATAAATAATCAGCCACAGCCTGCATTATAAAGATACATTGAAGTTTCATAACATATTAGTCTGCACAATGGAGCTAACATGCAAATATTATATTATCTTTATTTGGGTGGCTTTTAAAGTTCAGGTAAATTTAAAGTTATTATTTTCTAAAAAATAACTTGTTAAAAATAAATAAGTTGATTTCGATAAAAATAAATAAATAACTTGATAAAAATAAATAAGTTGATGGATAGTTCTTTATCAGTCTTCAGATCACCAGATTAAAAAATGTTTTCGTTTGTGTGTGTGTGTGTGTGTGTGTGTGTGTGTGTGTGTGTGTTTGTTGTATTTTAATAACAACAACAACAACAACAACAACAACAACAACAACAACAATAATAATAATAATAATAATAATAATAATAATAATAATAATAATAATAATAATAATAATAATAATAATAATAATAATAATAATAATAATAATAATAATAATAATAATAATAATAATAATAATAATAATGATAATGATAATGATAATGATAATGATAATGGTAATGGTAATGGTAATGGTAATGGTAATGGTAATGATAATGGTAATGATAATGATAATGATAATGATAATGATAAAGTAATTAATAATAATTAATAAATATGCATAATAATTAATGCATAATGTAATGTGAAATAATTTATAGATATTATTTACTGCAATAATAATGTTAACATATGCAGACGATTTTGAAAATAATTGCAAAGTCAACTGCTGCTTTCTGGCGGACGTGATTGGAACCAATTTACAAAAATTAAAAGCATTAACGTCTTACCAAACAAAAATTATTTGCAGTTATAAATCCCTGACAAAATTAAAGCACCAGTATATGCAGATTTTACGGTTGGTTAAAATGGAAAAATCATATTTTCAAAAAGTTTTATGACAAAGAAAAATAGTTATGTGGTGTTATTTTGTTATTTTTTAGAAAATCGCTTTGAACACGACAGAGGAATAGGTGTTTTCTAGAGATACCGTTAAACAATGTTTACATCTTTGCTGTTTTGACATTTTAATTATTTTATCAGTTTGTATTATTTTAATTCTTATTTTTATGTTTAGGCCCAAATTGTAGCTCCTTCTTCCCAAGAGGATGAGTGTGTTGAAGTAAGTAGTTGTAAATTGATTTATAATGAAAATGTAAAATCTTGTTGCAATTAATATTTATTAATACAACTTTTGCTATTATTTCTAGCCTCAAATTCAATCTCCTTTTCCCAAAGAGGATGAATGTGCTGATGTAAGTAGACTACTTAATTTATTCAAAAAGTTTGGACAGAACTAATTAAGTTGCAAAATATAACCTTCTGTGTAACTATAACGAGAAAGGGTTTAATATACAACGGGGAAATTAACCTAAACAGCTGATTTATCTATCAATCGTTATTATTTTTTCGAAAATTCTTTTTCAAGTGAGGTTACGTTTATAGTAAATGAATACAAATCACAAAAAAAAGTAAGCACTGATAATTGTTTTTACCTTTTTTTATTAATTATAGGTGTTTAAAATGTAGACTTTTATTTTTGGAATAAAGTATAAAAAAAACAATAAAAAAGTAATTATTGCAAGGAATTGTTTTTCAATTAATTAACATGTTTGGTAATTATATTGTAGCTTACAGTATTATAAGTTGCCAGAGGCCGCGAAACGATCGACGAATTGGCGATTGACAGCAGAAGTCATTATTTATCGTTTCACTTCTATTTCAATTCGAGAAAAGAAATTTTCTTTAAAGACAATCAAGAGATGTTGTTCTCGGTCTTTGATTTGTCATTCAAGTTTTTTTTTTTTTTTGACTAGAAAAATGGTTGTGTCATATGTAATAAGACTATTACCAAACTAAATTTAGTTAAAATTTATATAATTTTGCAGTTACCACCAAGTTCGAAAGGTAAAAATAAAAATATTGAAAAAAATCGCTTTGATGAAAATCTAAAAGATTCAATATTTCTTTTAACCGACCGGTTCGATTGTTTCTGTTCAAATTATCTTACACGACTAATCAGTGTAAACAGCCATTAGGATAATTTTTGTTTTTGACAATTTTTTTTGTAAGCATTCCTTTGTTTTCATTTATTTTTGAATTCTTATAAGTTTATCGGTTTTTTAAACTTTTACCTTTTTCACTTTCTTTTTGTTTGAAAATTTTTCTTAAATATATCAACTAATCAAAAACATATTCCACTTAGCCTATTCCAACATATTAACAATTTATTCTATTCCAAGTAGTTACGGATTAGCGGAAAAACCAGAGAGATGTGCTATGCAGTCTAGTATTTTATACATACTATTTTTAAAATCCGGGTTTTTCTAATTTATAAAAATGTATTTTTAATTATTTTGGATGTGTATTAACACGGTTATATTTGCAGGTGTCTTACACTGTTTTGGAGAATTTAAAAGAATACAATATATCCAAAATAAAAAGTACAGTCGACTGGTTTGCATCACTTGCGAACGACATTAACGAATCTGAAAAGATGACAATGAAATCAGCTGATTACATGATGACCGCTTCGGGTTACGCCGTCTACGATACAATAGGCATTGGCAAGAGGTTATGCGGAGCAAAATCTTTGGAATCAATAGTCAAAGAGAATACTGATATTATTAACGCTGCTAAAAAAGAAGTTTTCGCGTCTATACCGGATTTGTCGGGTATCAGCTACAGTTTATCGCAATTAGCAAATAATATAAATAGCTCATTGAACGATCAGCTCAACCTGTTGAGCGAAGATAAACTGTATGAATCTTGTCCGAAATCGCTAGCCGACAAAAATGAACAAGATTTTTACAATTGTATTTTAAACGAAACAAATAAATTCGGTTTATTCTACAAAGAGTTAATGAATACGTTAAGATCCAACGAGAAGGAGGCTCTCTTGAAATCGCGTAACAGATGGGATTCGTTGAAGGAATGGATCAGTAACACGGTAACACCTAGAGTCGTGGATTTAAAACAAAGAGGGGTCTCAGTAGCAGAAAAATACTACATTAATTGTCAAATCAACGTTAGACAAATAGCCGAATATTCAGCGGTGAACGTGGTGGGCAACTATTACAAAACCTTCCAGACGATAGTATCGACCAACGTTACCGCCATCAACGACCTAGTAGCCGTCATTTCTAGCAGGAACTACTCGTCGTACACCCCAGATATCCGCTCTCGATTGCAAACAGCTGTGGCACCGCTCAGAACTGCCATCGCGGCTGTGCTCAGTTCCAAGAACGCATCAATAATCACCGAAGAAATAAAACGCGTTCCGGATAATTTAGTAACGGACGGTGTTAAAGGTATGCATAATTTTACAGCCACCATCTCCGCCCAGGCTTTGAAGGCCCGCCAGCAAGCCGCAGATATGGTAGAAGAGCGCGACGCAGCGCACAAGGGATACACAGTCGATTACTTGTTCGCTGCTTGTCCTGTTAACCAGTCCACATATTCACCGTTGGTGTACTTCAGCAATTGCACCAACTCCTTGGCTTACGGTATTTACACGAATGCCAACACGGTCATCGTCACCAAACTTCTAGATATTAAGAGAAATCTACAAAATATAAATGCTAACTACAAGCAACTGTTGCTTGACCATGGTGATTATCTTGTCCATGGAGTGGCGGACTCAGCCTATTCTCTCGCCTACAGACTGTACAAAGCTGCAGGACTTCGTGTCCCTCAGGATGTGGAAATGTACCGGTGCTATTATGGAGTCAGTCTTCCTAGTGGTCAATTTATTTGTGTTGTTGTTGTCTAATATTCGATGTAAACTTTAATTTTTGTTAATCTATTGGATACATTGATAAAATACTGTTTTTTATAAGTTAACGTAAGAAAGTTTTTTCATCTATCTTACAATCTGACAGTGTAGCAAATAATATTTTACCTATCTTACAATCTGATAGTGTAGCAAGTAATATTTCACCTATCTTAGAATCTGACAGTGTAGCAAATAATATTTCGCCTATCTTACAATCTGACAGTGTAGCAAATAATATTTCGCCTATCTTACAATCTGACAGTGTAGCAAATAATATTTCGCCTATCTTACAATCTGACAGTGTAGCAAATAATATTTCGCCTATCTTACAGTCTGATAGTGTAGCAAATAATATTTCGCCTATCTTACAATCTGACAGTGTAGCAAATAATATTTCGCCTATCTTACAGTCTGATAGTGTAGCAAATAATATTTCGCCTATCTTACAATCTGACAGTGTAGCAAATAATATTTCGCCTATCTTACAGTCTGATAGTGTAGCAAATAATATTTCACTTATCTTACAATCTGACAGTGTAGCAAATAATATTTCGCCTATCTTACAATCTGACAGTGTAGCAAATAATATTTCGCCTATCTTACAGTCTGATAGTGTAGCAAATAATATTTCACTTATCTTACAATCTGACAGTGTAGCAAATAATATTTCGCCTATCTTACAATCTGACAGTGTAGCAAATAATATTTCGCCTATCTTACAGTCTGATAGTGTAGCAAATAATATTTCGCCTATCTTACAGTCTGATAGTGTAGCAAATAATATTTCACTTATCTTACAATCTGACAGTGTAGCAAATAATATTTCGCCTATCTTACAATCTGACAGTGTAGCAAATAATATTTCGCCTATCTTACAGTCTGATAGTGTAGCAAATAATATTTCACTTATCTTACAATCTGACAGTGTAGCAAATAATATTTCGCCTATCTTACAATCTGACAGTGTAGCAAATAATATTTCGCCTATCTTACAGTCTGATAGTGTAGCAAATAATATTTTACCTATCTTACAGTCTGATAGTGTAGCAAATAATATTTCGCCTATCTTACAATCTGACAGTGTAGCAAATAATATTTCGCCTATCTTACAGTCTGATAGTGTAGCAAATAATATTTCACTTATCTTACAATCTGACAGTGTAGCAAATAATATTTCGCCTATCTTACAATCTGACAGTGTAGCAAATAATATTTCGCCTATCTTACAGTCTGATAGTGTAGCAAATAATATTTCGCCTATCTTACAATCTGACAGTGTAGCAAATAATATTTCGCCTATCTTACAGTCTGATAGTGTAGCAAATAATATTTCGCCTATCTTACAATCTGACAGTGTAGCAAATAATATTTCGCCTATCTTACAGTCTGATAGTGTAGCAAATAATATTTCACTTATCTTACAATCTGACAGTGTAGCAAATAATATTTCACCTACCTTACAATCTGACAGTGTAGCAAATAATAAGCATTGGTTTACAAGAATCGGATTTCTGAAATTTCTTCAATACACCTTTTTTAACGAATATCCATTGGAAAAAAGATATATTGGAGCGACTATCATAGTAAGAACTAGACTAGCACAATTACGTTCGCAAATTTGGTCCGATTTGATTCAAACTTGGCACGAAATTCGATTATGGTAGCTAGTTTGGACAAGTTCGTTAACCAGCAAATCCGTTCAACAGTTTCAAAGTTGCGGTCATTTCAAATCTTTAAGAATTCGTTACTTTTTTGTCTTACATTTTTTTTTGAAATTCCGGTTTTACAGTCGAAATTAATTATAAAAACTATTATTAATATTTTAAAATTATTATTAAAAAATAACTTGACAGCGGTCATGGTTCATTTTTGTATTTTCAGTGTAACTTGATTACCATTTAAGCTCTTGTTAAAGAAAACATAATTTCTACTTTTTTAAAACTTTGGCGAAAAGGAATACCAGTAACTTTCATGCTATTTTAGTATTTCAGCTACAGCAATTTAAAACATTCTATTATTCTTAAAAGTGTTTTACCTTTTAGGGATTTCAACTTGTAGCTTATTGTCATGATTTTGTGAGTTTTTAAAAGTGAGAATGAGTCAAAGTTTAACCCTTCCTTAATGAGATGTTGACATGTCTACCTGGAGTGAGAAAGGTTAAATACCAATAGCGAAAGTTACAGAATAGCCTACTTTTCTTCGGAATGGGATCAGCTGGCAAGATTCATTTCTTTATTTAAACATAACAGTTCACCATTTAGGCCATGCGATGACATAATGTCCTTAAACATTTCTGTCCACAACTGTATACATCCAACTGTACGCTTTCATGTAGTGATGTGCCGGAGATCAATTTCTGTTATAGAAAATGTTTAGAAGTACATTTGACTTTTTTCGTTCAAAAAAATATTTAATTTTCGAAAGATGATGAAGCATTACACAAAATTCCTCACTTTGGATTATTAGCTACTAATAAAAAAAATAAAATTAGAATAACAACAAAATTAGTTTGTCATATTTTGCTCAATTTTTAAAGAATCTTAACTCAAGTCAATCCACCCAATTTTTCGGGTGGAACTTTTAGTAGCAGTAAAATTCTAGTTACTGATTAAAGAATGTTTTGTTGTTTTAGAACTTCCTGTTTTTTCTATTTAAATTACACGCTTTTTCTTAACTTGTTTCCTCTGTCTGTACGTTTCATGGTTCAAATTCTGTAATCGACTTTTAACCTACTTTTCCATCATCCAATCGACTTGAAATTTTGCACACTGCTTGCTTCTGATGACAATGCAACATTCAATAATTAGGCACATCAAATTTTGCTTCATTGAGCTCTAATTAATTAACTAAAATTGCATATGAAAAAATAGTTTTAGCGTTTCTCTATAGATTGCGTTAGTTTCTTCTAACACTTTTTACATTGAAAGTTGTCGGAAGAAGCCAGTTCGAGCCCAGCGCTGTCCTAAACGTTTTCTTACACCTTTTAATTTTTTGAACATTCTGCTATTGTTTGTATATGTAGAAAAATGTTGAATGCAGATTTCATTTTTTAAAAACAATTACGAAAAAATATTCAAAATTGTTAGCATTTGTTATTATAAATGTAATTAATCATTAATGTATATTTAAATTAGAAACTTTTGTAATATTTTTGTTTTGTTTTTTACAAAAAATAATAAATAATTTTATAAAAAAATCGATTGCAAGATCTATTACTAAAAAATACAAAATAAAATTAAAAAAAATTTTTTAAATAACACACTTCTTCAAGTATAAAATGCACTAAAAAAATAAATTTTTCATCAGTCCGAAAATCCATCAATACTTCATAATCTTCTTCAATAATTAGTAATTAATCTAATCTGCAGCCACGCTTTATTCTCCGACTGATGAAAAATTATTTTTTTACTTTTTATTGCATTTTATACTTGAATTGAAAAAGCGTGTTTTTTAAATATTTTTTTATTTTATTTTATTTCACTATTTAAAAGATGTTTTAAGTTTAAATGTTTATATTTTCTTTGTTATATTAGTGTTGTGTTATTTTTGTTGTGTACTGACGTTATTGAGGGTGAATTTGTGTTTATAACATACAAATGTTGGGAGAAATAAATACATTTAAATTCAAATATACAGCGACAACCAAATTGCTAGATGTAAAGAATTCTATGTTAAATGTTTCACTCCCTAACGTACTGTACTGTTAAGGCTATAAAAGTGAAATTTCGTGTATTGTTACTAACCTTGTATTTGTAGAAATTCCTACATTTAATTTACAAACAGTTTCACATAGATCTCGGGTTCGAATCCTTAGATAAAAAACATTTTTTTTGTTTTTAAAAAATTAATTAAAACTCAAAAATTGTGTTAGCTTTTGATGAGTACTAGTGAAGGAAAACTAAACAATAACAGAATCCAAGATGGCGGTTACAGTGAGCTGGTAAACAGTGGTTGTTCTATCAATCGCTGTTTTCCTTTACTTTTATATACTAAATTGTGTTGGGTACTACCCACATACTTCAAGAAGTTCCTAAATTTAATTGAAAAAAATTATTTTTATATTCTTCTTCTTTTCAGCTAGGATTATTATCACTATGTTCAGTATAATGATCTGCCTTCCCCAACTTCGTCAATTCTACTTTCGTTGACGCGTTTCGGAGAACCTCCATCTATACTCCAGTATAGATATAGTTTTTGAAGATGGAGGTTCTCCGAAACGCGTTAACGAAAGTAGAATTGACGAAGCTAGGGAAGGCAGATCATTAGCCTATACTCAAAATAGTGACAAAAAACATGTTATCGTAGGTCTCGGAATCAGATCTTTAGGTATAAAACACTAAAGTTTTGATTACTCTCTCAAATTTTAGGTAAACTTTGGAAAAAGTAAGTTATACTACAGTTATTTATTACAGTTATAATAGTAACACAAAAATATGAATTCAATTTAGACGGAAAAGCGTTAAACAGAAATTAAATTTTCTACAATTTTATAAGTTTTTCTAACTCCTGCGGTTTTTATGGAAAATGCCCAAAATGTTAGAAAAATGCGTCTCAAAAGGAAAAACCATATACGATGCCCTATATTTTCTACTTAAACAGCTATGCGGTAGGTCGGATCTAACATTTGAGGAAACATTTTTAATCAGAAATCAAATTTTGTACAACCTTACAAATTTTGTTTTTTATGGAAGTCCACATTTTATCTTCTCAAAAATAAAAATAAAAACAGTGGTTGACAGAACAGTCATTGTTTACCAGCTCAAAGAGACCGCCATCTTGGATTTATAGACTATTAACCAACCTAGTATAATTTTGAATTTCGTTAAAATTAACAAATTTGTGTTCCTATTTGAACACGAGTTCAAATGAACATCAAGTTCTAAGGATTTGAACACGAGATCTGTGAAAAATTAACTTTTTGTAGAATCAGTCCACAAATATGTGGGTAGTAATAAAACTCCACATATCAACTTTGTAGCCTTACCAGTACAGTTTGTTTAAAGAATGAGGAGCTTAACATTGAATTAATATGTCTGGTAGTTAGATTGTCATCTAAAACATGATTAAGAGTTCATTTTAGTGCTCATTTCGTAATCCCAAGTCTGGATCATAACATGATGGCCGCTCTAATAGTTCGTTTTTCAAAAGAAATTCGTTAATAAATATTCTGCACTGTTAAATCGTAATATATAAAAGAAGAAGTCCTGACTCCTGACTGACTGATTCATAATCAACGCAGACCCAAAACTATTTTAGCTAGCAACTTGAAATTTTGAGGGTACATTTATGTTACCATAAAGGCGTGCACTAAGAAAGAATTTTTTGCAAACAATTGATTTTAACGCCATTAAACTACTTACCCGGTCCAACTTTGATAATCAACGTACAGCAAAGACTATTATATAGGTAAAAGCTTGAAATTTTCAGGGTACCTTCTTACAACAATGTCGAGGTGCACTAAGAAAGGACTTTGCAAAAATTTGACTTTAACGCCATTAAACTACTTAGTACAACTTTAATAATCCATGTACAGCCGAGACTACTACAGCTAGAGACTTGAAATTTTCAGGGCACTTTCTTACAACAATGTCGAGATGCACTAGAAAGGATTATGTAAACATTTGATTTAACGCCAATAAACTACTTACCCAATCCAAATTTAATAATCAATGTATAGCCGAAACTATAATAGCTGAAGATTTGAAATTTTCAGGGTTACTACCACATGTAGGGGTGCAATGAAAAACGATTTTCCAGTATTCAACTTCTTAAGAGGTAAAAATGAGGCACAACAATTTTTATTAGAAAAGTACTTTTTTCGTCTGACCTTAAAACGTAACATAGTCACTCTTAAATATAATTAATGAAATACATTTTTCACCATTTCAAAAAACTCATCCCCTAAAGAGATTGAAAGGGGGTAGAAAATGTAAAAAAAGATGTATACAATTTTGCATTGAAAATTTTTTCTTTTTTTTTTGGTTCGTATATTCTAGAAATATGCTACGAAACATAAAAAATGAAATATATTTCAACATTTTTCCGAATTAATTCCCTAAAAGAATAAAAATGTAAAAAAGAGGTATCATTGGAGAAAAAAGAGTGTTTTCATTGGAGAAAATATTTTTTATCGAGTTTTCTTAAAAGTAAACAAAATATTCTAAAACACAAATTATGATACACGTAATTCAGCATTTCCCCCAGAATTCTTTCCATAAAAGGACAAAAATATAAGAGATATAAATGTTTGTATTGGAGAAAAATATGTTTTATCAGATTTTCTTTAAATTCGAATGGATCACGTTTGAAGAATTTTTTTTTTTTTTTGGTGTTTAACGTCCGATTATTGTGCACACTTGGGCTAATGCAGACGATGGGATGACTTATAGCGTATGAAAATGCCAAGCCTGACCGGGAATCGAACCCGGGTCCTCGGAGTGAAAGCCTAGTACGCCATCAACTAGGCCACCGAGGCGGCTTTGAACACGTTTGAAGACAATAAAACAACATATTCAGGTTTTAATATTTTTTCATATTCACTGTAAAATAATCACGAGTTTAGATAATCACGATTTTATTAATATATTTTTTTTGTTTCTAAATTATTACATTACTGAAACAGTTTGTTTTGTGGACGAAGAAGCGACGGGTTATGCTAGTACTATATAGAATAAAATACAATGTACTTAATTTAAGAATATGACGGCAAGCTGCCTATTGTGTCAAGTTTGCGCAAACTTTGATTCAGAATAGTCTGGATTAAACATTTCCGCCGCTAACTATTTACTAACTAAATGTGGAGAGTTCAGTTTTTGTTATGATGACATGACACTGGGTATAATTATGTAGAGGCAATGTTAATCCCTCTTCATGTGCTCACGTTTTGACGAAATGAGTCATGAAGTGTAAACACCGTCCACAAGACTTGTAATACGGCTGCCCTGCCACAGCCCAGAGACATTACAACTCTAAGCCTAATTTGAATTTCCTCTTTTACAGTCAAGTCTTGCCGTCTAATGACTGCCCGCTTGTGTTCCTGTACTTTTGTTTCTGCCTCAACTTTTATAAGGGATCTGTAGGCTACTTAACTTGTTCTGCAAAATCTCTCAGCTATGTTTGCCACGCATATACCACTTTGTTTGATTAAATCCGGACTTGTGTAAATGCAAATCAAATACGGCCTTGTGTTTTATTTAAAGTTATTCCAGTAAACATTTTGATTATACTTAAATAGAAAGTTAAAAACGCTTTATTTATGTATAATTAGGAATACATGAAGGATGTGTAAAGAATTTATTAAGCCATAGGAAATGAGAACAGCTTTATAAAAGCAATTTTACTTTTTTATTCACTTCCTAATGAATTAAAAACTACATATAATGTGAAAGCTAGAAAGCTAACATTAAAAAAGTAGGTGGTGAATAGTAGTGAACAAATGATTACAATAACACAACAAAATAAAGTATAACTGTAATAAAAATATTATATTTTAGACAGGCAGTTTTTGTTTTGCTTAAGGTTAACACTTTATAACAGAGCAGAGGTATATTTATATGTTCTGTTCTTATTTCTTTTAGTTAGTAGTTTAGAGTTAAATTAGTTTTAAGTTTATACCAATCCTGCGAACAGATACATTGTGTACCTCTTCAGGGATTTATACTATTGTATTTTTGCAAAGTAAATCTAAATTGGTTAAATAAACAAATAGTTTTGTAATTACAATACAATTGAACATAATTGATATTGGCAAGAATGATGTGATTTTCTTAACGTGTGATCATTTTTTTCAATCATCGAAATTCGTTGTATTGATCCTAATATTGAGATAGTTATGCCGAAAAGGCTTTACTTATATTAAATGGTGATTGATTATTTTTCTTTTACTTAGCTCGTAAGTTACAATAAATAATTTTCGCCTCAAAGTTTCAATTATAG
This sequence comes from Callitettix versicolor, assembly GCA_022606455.1. Lineage (NCBI taxonomy): Eukaryota > Metazoa > Arthropoda > Insecta > Hemiptera > Cercopidae > Callitettix > Callitettix versicolor. Next base: position 68,450,892 of record CM040183.1, on the reverse strand, counting down.
AGCTTTTTAATGTAGTTTTTTTTTGAAAGTGACACTACGATACAATAATAACAACGAAAAATCGATTAAACATGAACGAAAATAAGCCGATAAAGCTTATTTTATACATTTAAAAAAAAATGTTTTATACACATTTTACGATGGAAGGTAAAAAGCGGTGGTATTAAAAAGGAAGGAATAAATTTGAAAAGGATAATCATTCCAAAATAGGTCGACGTCGATACATAAGGCCGCGATTCAACACAAGGGCAACGACTTCCTGTAATGGAACATAAAATTGTAATAAAACAGCTATTTACTTAGCAATCCAAATACAATGTACATATTTTATGGACTATAAATGTTTTATTTTAAAAATATTATGAGGATAAATAAACCTTTATTGTTTCTAATATTAGAATTATATGGAAAGTAAACCGAGAATCGGAATTGAAATTAGTGTAGAAATATTTTCGGGCGGGTTTGTTTTCTGAAATTAAGCCAATAGGAATACTTGAAACAATGATTTGTCAAAAGGATTATCTTTTCGTCTAAAATTGTCACATAATAAATTAAAATGTGTAAATTTCAGTCTTTAAAGAAAGAATACATAAATAAAAATGCAACATAACTTACAAACATTAGTCTATAGGCCATAGACTTAGAACATTAGTCTATAGGCCATAGACTTAGAACATTAGTCTATAGGCCATAGACTTAGAACATTAGTCTATAGGCCATAGACTTAGAACATTAGTCTATAGGCCATAGACTTAGAACATTAGTCTATAGGCCATAGACGTAGAACATTAGTCTATAGGCCATAGACTTAGAACATTAGTCTATAGGCCATAGACTTAGAACATTAGTCTATAGGCCATAGACTTAGAACATTAGTCTATAGGCCATAGACTTAGAACATTAGTCTATAGGCCATAGACTTAGAACATTAGTCTATAGGCCATAGACGTAGAACATTAGTCTATAGGCCATAGACGTAGAACATTAGTCTATAGGCCATAGACTTAGAACATTAGTCTATAGGTCAGACGTTTTATGGTTTATTAACATTCAGATATTATGTATGTAGAGATGTCACAAACGATGTTAAACACAAATAAATTGGTAAATAGACTGAAACTAATTTATTTACAGCTATTCAGTAAGGAGTTTATATATAAAACTCTAGGGGACGAAAATAATTCCCAATTTCTTCCCAAAAGGTATTAATTTTACTTTTCAGAATTGCCATAAATAATTAATCCATTTTGAATAGCAGCTTGTAATGCCGACTTTCATGGTCCTGCACACTTAGCAGATTGCCCAGTATCCAAGATATCGGAAGCAAAGTTCTTGTCATATTTTACATATATACTACCTTCTTCAATGAATCTTTTTATTGTACCTTACTATTTTGTACCTTACTTTCTTTTACTACCTTCTTATTGTATTTTAGTGAATTATTTTCTGTAACGAACAAAATAGAAATCAGTTTAAGATAATTTTTCAGGAAACAATAGTCGTGACACGCAGCTGTTATGATAGCAACGAGTCTCAAAAAGTTAACAGTTTGGATATATTCACTTAAATGATAATCTTGATAAGTGGACGTACAATGCAGTAGAAAAAATAATTTTTATAAAAATTAATAAGCAATTATTGCTTGGTTAAATTCTTTATCCTGCGAAATCGGTTTCAAAATGTTAAAAATTATGACTTTATTTGACACATTTTTGTCACAATCGATATAAATTTTACAGCCATTAATCTGAATTTACAATAAGATTGCTTTAATAGTTCATCTTCCATTGGAATCATTCAAAAGTTTTTAACAAATAAAAGTAAGGCATTATAATTCAACAATGAAATTGATTAGGTTAGAAAAGTTGCAATTTTTTGCATTTAGATTCTTTTTATATACAGAATTACTTACTTACAGATGGATGTTGAAATGTACTTATTTTTAAATGTAATAAATTGTTACGTAGTTCCCTAACTTGGTTGGGCTTGTACTACTTCAATAAACAGATAATATTCAACAAGATCCAAGCGAGTTTGAGTTTACTTCAGCTAAAAACTAACACTAGATTTTAACATTCTCCTTACTGTCCACTCCCGACCAGTCAATCACTTTACGGTTACATTTTTCTCGTTCTACTAAGTTTAAGAGCTGACAGCCCAATTGTTCGGAAATGGAGATGCTCAGAAAAGTAAACAAATAGCAAAAAGCCAACCTGCTAAGAAGTAAGGCGATTGATTCCCTGGAGAAAATGAGGCTGTTTTTGCGCAGCCGAATAAACGAGATGCGACGAGGTAAAATTCAATGAGATATTTGCCAAACCGGTCTGTAAGAACAAGAGAGCTTGACAAAATTCAATTAGCGTTTTTAAAAGATGACGTTCCGGAGAGAGGGGATACATTTATTGAAATTTCAAATCAAGCTAGAGGTTTTGTGATTGAGATTTGGAATACTGAAAGAGATAGTGTCAATTCTGAAAGAAACTGTGACACAGAATCCCAAAGTAAGTTTGGGAAACTTTCTGAGAATTTTGATTGATTAGAACTAACCAGATTCTGGCGATAGTCATCCTAACAAATAAAATTTAAATCGCTAGGTTGGAGGGGTGGTTAATTTTAGAAATCAGCATCATAAAACGAGTGGTACCTTATACTAAATTCTTATATATATGTTGGTACTTTAGAGTTAAAGTTGAAGATGAGTATTTCGACCTTAAAGAGACATATGCTAGAGTGTCCCAGGGAAGTGTTCTGGGCCCAGTACTGTACTTGCTTTACACACGCGATATACCAGTGATGGAGAACACCATGACCACCTTTGCAGATGACACAGCTGTAATGGCAGTTGCTGAAAATGTGGAAGACGCAACTAACAAGTTACAAAATTCTGTTAATAAGATCACTAAGTGGACAGAGAAATGGAGGATCAAGCTGAATGAGAGTAAATCAGTGCATGTCAACTTGACAAATAGTTAAGTTGTTCCAGTGACAGTCACTATCAATTTACAAAGAATTCTATATGCGAATTCAGCTAAATATCTTGGAATGAATTTGGATGCAAAGCTTAGGTGGAAAGAACATGTCAAAAAAAGAGGCAGGAGCTGAACATTAAATTCAAGAAGACGCAGTGGCTGTTGGAAAGGCATTCACAACTCTCTTTGCAAAACAAGCTGCTGATATATAAGCAAGTTCTAAAGCCTGTATGGATATATGGTATCCAACTGTGGGGTTGTACCAAGAAAACAAATGCGATGATCCAAACATTTCAAAACAAAGTACTGCGAAGTATCTGCAATGCTCCATGGTATGCACGAAATGACGATATTCATCGGAACCTGGGAGTTCCTATCGTTGTAGAAGAAATTAAATTATATGCAACGAAACATAAAAAGAGACTGGCGACACTTCCAGTAATGTGAAAGTACTGCCCTAAGGACCAGTCAGGATCAGCGCAGATTGAAAAGGACTAAGCCTTATGATTTGATGTATTAGTGAAGTAGGGGTCTGACTGATGAGTCGGATCTTGGACATACCTTCGTGTACTTGACTCTAGTGAATGAAATATTACTTGATAAGTCATGTGACTTAGTTGTAAATTTGTAAAATAAAAAATAAATCATAAAGTTTTGTTAATCGACGAAGGAAAGAAGAAACAACAACAAAAACTTGCTCAGAAGCTGCAACTCAGATATTCCTGCCGTTCCGTTGAAAACTAAAGAAATAACATGGATAATTTTAAATTTTAAGAAATCATTAAAAATCGTTAATTTTTTCAAGAAATACTAGATAAAAATAAGCAAATTTTAAATACTCTTATTTCTAATACATGTGAGTCTTTTCCTAGTAGTTTGTTTGCTGAAGTGCTGTGAGTTCATTGAGAACTTTTAAATTTATTTATTTCCTAGCAGGTTATATACTTGTCACAGGTAGGCAGGTCGTTCACAGGTACAAAGTGAAACTATTCACCAACATGGCGTTAAAGATTAAACAAACGGTTCATGGGTTAAACCAAAGCCGAGATCACTGTTGACAGTTTATTACCCTGAGTTGTTTGATTTAGTGCAAGCAAACAACATCACGTTTGTAAAAGAACGATTTCGAAATAACCTCCAAATTATTTCAATTTCGCGCGATGTTAATTCAGATATTCTAATTTTCCCCGATTTGTTTTCTATTCGTTGTTTGATTTTCCATCAACTTAACCTAACTTGACCTCACTTAACGTAACCTAGTATAAACTAATATAACCTAAACTGGTTGGTGTTGAGTGCAGAAAAAGTGACCGCACAGGTGGTATATACCACGGAATTTTTTAAGAATTCGTTCTATTAGAGGACAATCCCCTGAAACAGAGAATCTAACGAATCAGTTAACAATTTTGTATTGTTGTGGGTGGTTAGTCTGCAGTGCTGCAGTTTATCTTCGGAAAGAGAAACTAGGTCTAATGTACGAAAAAACGCACAATGGAGAGAAACATTGTCCGTATTTTCAATTGGAATTCAATTCTATATTTATAACGATGTGTTTTAATGTTATTATTATTATTTTTAATCGGACATTTTTACAAAATTTGTGTATGTAAAATAAAATTTCTGTTAATAATAATAATAATAATAATAATAATAATATAAATTTATTATTATTAGAATATTAAGAAAACATATATGCATATTTTACGTCAGTGCTTCTAATTTTACTTTTAAAATATTCCTTTACAACGAGCCTTCTACAAATGCTTACTGAAGCAACGAAACCTTACTTTAACAATAACGCAGCAAGCCAAAAACACAAAACAAACATTATAAGATAACAGCGGCTCGTTTCATGCATCGTTGTGCTGCTGGATTAGAGTTGCATGCATTGCTGCCAACACAATTTGCAGAATGAGATGCTAGTTAATTGCATAATACAAATTACACTGACGCTTGAAGTGTTGGTAGGCCTGAAATTACTTCGAGGTTAGGATAGCAGACTTGCTCCCACACTGTACAAAGTTTCCAAGTTGTCCGACAAACTTTTACTACAAATTGGTTGCGAATTTTGTGTGTCCGCTGTTTAATTGTAAAATTATCTTCTGTATTTAAATATTCGCTTTTATTCCCTTACAAATAACTGGTTGAAGTGTTATGTCTGTAACTGTTATTACGCATTTAGTTATTTATCATTTATCAGACTCTTACTGTAATATCGAATTTTTATTTGAAAATGAGCTATTCGAGCAGCTTTATTGTAAGACTCAGACTAGTGGCCGGATGAATGAGCCTCATGTTTATAGCCTCAAAAACACGGCAACAATTATATATATATATATATATATATATATATATATATATATATATATATATATATATATATATATAATATATATATATATATATATATATATATATATATATATATATATATATATATATATACTTGGCAGTTAACTGCTGAGAGCATAAAGTGACCACATGTTTACACCCACAACTAAGTTTTTGTTGACAACTAAGTGTTAACACTTAGATTTGGAACCATTTTAAACCTCTTATTTGTTAAGTGTAATAACAATTTATTTTCAATCCTTCGTAGTGTTTTAAGCACAATTTCATCCTTATCAGACTTTAATAAGAAGGAATAAAATATTTTGGAAAGGGGATATTGGACCCCTTGTTCATCCCCTTAAGGTTACGGATGAAAGAAGAAAAAACTTAGTTTTTATATTCGTTATGTTAACTTTCAACTTCCATAATTGCTGTAAAATTGAGCATTGGTGATTAGAATTGGAAAAATATATATTACAGTTTGCAGTTGTGGTCCTGTTTTACTAATTACCAGTTTAACAATGAAACTGATATGAAATTAATTTTTGATTCAATAAAGATTTAACAGAAATGTTATTTTGTAGTAATAGATATAGGACAAGCAGATAAAAATTTTACAATTTGGATTGAGACCATTTTGTATTCCTTAGAGATGTCAGGTGAATAGGAATTTACTTTCTAATATCGAATTTCAGCTTTCTGAGACGTAAAAGTGAAAAACATATTTGGGGAAAGAGGGAAATTTACACTAATTTATCACCCCCTAATCAAACCCAAAATAACTGTATTCTATTTGACCAATAATGAGTAAGTGTACCAACTTTCAGTTTCCTAGGTTATTGGGAAGTTGAGAATTAGGGATTATTAGGGATTAGGGATTATAAATGAAAATAATCAAATTTAGGTTCTAGTCTTTCTTACCGTTTAAAGAGGTTTATTGAACAATTAAACTAACAACAGCTTTGAATTTGACGAGGAGATCACCAGAAATGTTGCTTTTCAAGAATAAATAGGGAATAATAAAAGATGTTACAATAAATGTTCAAAAATATATTTACAGCTTAGGGGTTGACAGGTAAAATAGAACTTTCCTGTTTCCAAAGGGTATTTAAGCAAACTTTTCTCTCTACAAGGCCTTACTAAGAGTGAGAAACAAATTTTAGGGAATATGGGTTAAACTCATTTTTCACATCCTTTTGGATAACCGATCAAAACCAAAATAGCTTAATTTTCCCATTTGATATTCCTAGCCTAGGTTACTGGGGAGTAGCAGAATTCGTAATGACTGAGTGATTAGGGACTTTGCTTTTTTACTAAAATCACAAGAACGTACAAATTATTCCTAAAACTTTAGCACTATGTTTTGAAAGTTCATAGATTAAACCAATAATGTGTAATCAGTAAATTGCTGAAATTTCACTGATATATATCATAGTTTAACGGTTGTATTTATTATATAATGATATGATATATTTACTGACAAATTGTTTTTGATTTTACAAAAACAAAGAGATTTAGCGACAATTAAACCTTAAAAACAATTACAATTTTTGTGATCTTTAATTTTAACAAAAGTAATAACAAATTGTGATTAAGTACCACTTAATTTTAAAGCGTTAATATAATTGTATTATAATTGTAATATAATTGTATTATAATTGTAATATAATTGTGTTATATTACAATGATATGATAATATTAGTGCATTACGAATCTAACAATGTTTATTATTGTAGAGAATATAGCCTACTTACTAACGAAACATGAATTACGGTCGGTAAGGAATTACAATATATGTTTTTACAAATTTTGACTACAAAATTTAAAAAGAGAAAATTAGCGTTAGTGCTTAGTAAATAGTAATGGAGAGATTTAATTTAAATCTAGGCAAAATAAAGTTATTGTGTAGTTTACAGAATTGATACGCAGTTTCAAAATATGTATTCAGGATGTCTTGTTTTACTAACATTTCCGTATTTATTGTTTTTTAACGTTAAAATAAATACATGACAATAATAAATATTTTTCAGCAAAAATAAAACGCACAAATATTATAATTTAATAATATTATTAAAATATTGGGCTGTTGTAGCGTAATATGTTAACTGTAACAATGTATAGGCCAAGTTGACACAGGCTTTGAACGAAGAGCAGAGCAATGGAGCAGTGTTAGCACTGTGTCATGCATTATCACGTTCTGCTAAAATGTCGGATGGGATTAATTACGGTAGTATTTATTTCCAACAGCCATTTCATTATGCCCTGGTTACATGCAGACTTTGACGACCTCTGCCACTTTTATAAGCGCCGTGAGATGGTGTCACGTGTTTATGCAGTCTTAATGTCTTACTGAGTTTAACTCGTAATACCGACCAGTAAAACAAATTTTAATTTTTAGATCAATTACTTGGTTTTTAATAATATTTGTACTCTATTTTTATTGTTTATAAACAAACAACTGAACTAATTTGTTGACTGTGTAGCAAATGTTTTATGAAAAATTAGAAAAAATGAATGAATTTGTGTCAACGGTGCAATTAAATTTAGTTTAGTCAGTCATTACAGCTTAGATTTAGAGTAAATGAAAAAAGCAAACCTGACCGAAGTCGGGTTGTTTTCAATTTAATCACAAATGTGATTTCATTGTATAATATTTTAAAATTGTTTAAAGTATTTTGATAACTATACGATACAGGGCAAAACAAAACAAAAGTTATTATTGCAACATGAATTCATTTTGGAAATCTTAAATCTTTTTTTAAAGCAATGATAACATATTAAAAAAAATTAAATATCGTACGGTAGAGAAATTATTTTATTAAAAGAACGAAATATAGCGGAAAATAAATGAAATCTTATGTAAACAAACCGTTTCCATGGCAATTCAATCAATAAGCAAGTTGTATTCAAGTCATTGGCTAACAAAGAAAAGATGATATAACCAATCATGTACCACCTAAGTGCATAAACATGTCTAACTTATTATAGGCTAAGTTATTATGGTTTTTTCCAATATTCGAAAAACACAGACCATTGTGTCTGTTGTAAAAACTATCTAGAAATATAACTTTTGTACAAGACAATGTGATGTATTTATAAAACCTAACGTTTCTACTCAACACTCATTAGGTGGTTTATTCTATACCACAAGTTAAACCATTTTTGGTTTTTGAAGTGAATTTTCTTATGGCGGGGTATGGATGTATGTTTTGCACGGAAAAAAATTCAGTTTGCCATCACGCATCAAGCTCTTATATATATTTTTGTTTTAAAATGTATTCTTGAAGTGACAATTTGTATGTTCGCGCCATTATATTACTTACCCAGTCCAAATTAATTATTTAGTTTTGTGTCAAGTATTAACTGTGTAACAATGACGTTTTATACGTTTATTATATATTGGTAGGTGTGAATAATACATATTTAAATTATTTTAAACGCCATTATACTACTTACCCAGTCCAACTTTATTGAGTATTTAGTTTTATGAAAAGTGTTAACTGTGTAACAGTGACTTTTTTACGTTATTATATATTGGTAGGAGTGAATAATAAATATTTAAATTCCATTATACTACTTACCCAGTGCAACTGAATTATTTAGTATTTAGTTTTGTGATATGTGTTAACTGATGGCTACAACAGTGACGTTTTAATAATATTTTATACTTCTTAATATAATATTTTAAATTTGAAAGTTTGTGTGTGTGTTTTTGTTTGTTAGTGAATGGATACCTGAGATGGACATAGATGTATTCCCGTTTTAAAAATCTGAATCTCTGTTATTATGTATTATAAGATTACTGTTTATAAGCTTACATTTGCAATGATTTCAATTGAAACAATCTTATAACTCCAAACAACCTGCCTTTCCTAATTAAAATATTGCAGTTTCCATTGAAGTTGGCATTTACAATGACAATAAGTCACAGAGTCAGATATTAAGAGTATCAGGAATACATTTGGGACTCCGTGCATCTCCCATGGTCATTATAGCCTATTCTAGTGTTGAGTAGCAAAAATCTATGTCTTGGCAAAAAACCATAAAACCATATAATATTGTTTTAGAAATATATTAAACTGAAATGAACATACTCATGATTTTGAAAATCGACTATAAATTTTATTTTGTGGTGTAAAATATATAGCCATAGCCCGTGATAAGTAGTCACGTCTGTCGGCAGTCATGTGACTGCCACTTTTTTTTAGTTGTATTTTCTGTATTGTATTTATTAACTATGCTTTCTATCATTAACGTAATAATAACTGTTTAGGCTAATGTAATTTAATTAATGTATTATATTAATGTATTCTTTATTTTTAGGAAGTTTTCGTTGTAGAAAAAACTGTTTGAGCAGTCATCAAGATAAAATCCACGCCCTGAACTATGAACGGAATACTGATCATTACCTATTAAAATTTTATACATTGTGTGCGTGCGCGCGCGCGCGCGTGTGTGTGAAAGCCCCCAAATTTTAAGGGCTACATCTATGACATGATAATTTTTCCGATTCAGTGAAAGTGAATGATTCATGAAAATCTTAGCATTGGTCTTTTCACGATCTTCATATATCGTAACACTCAAAACACAATTTGCAAAATAGCGAGTTGCTCGCTTCGCTTGTACGTGGCCTTGACCGTGATCGCACCTATCACAGACACACATGAATGAGCGGAACCGGTTGTGTTTACGTCTAGCGAGGGAGCACGTGGTCACTACGTCAGAGAATGTCAGCTGAGACCTAGAGAACAGTAGTTGGAAGTCTGTCGCTGTGGATAGAGCTGCAGGTTATACTGTGGCCAGTGATGTGTTTCTTCAGGCTCTCTTGGGCAGGATAACCTAACTTTTGTAAGTCATTTAATTCAGCATGTTTTTATTATTATTTTAATTTTATTGTTTCTAATTGATAAATTATATAATGTTTTAATGCTATGTTATTTTATTCTTCTTTGAACGCCGAATACATTCGCTTAATCTAAAATTTTATAATTCAACCGAACTGTAGAAACAGTAAAAAAACTATTTGTTGTAAGGTAAGAAAAATCACATATCTTGGAAAGATATAGATTTAAAAAACAAAACAATTTAAATAACGTTTAAAATCAAATAACGGTTTGCTTGAGATATACTAATTATGCTTTGATTAGTAATTATATAATTTGAGATATTTAATATGGAATTTTTTTATTACTTGAAATTTTTGTCAATTAAGTAAAATAATTGAATTTTAAAATAAGATTTCTAGTGACGTACTGATACTTAGTACAAAAATAAAAATTACTAAAACGATTTTTAAATGGTAAACATTAATAGTAACAGTTCCATACAACTGTATTGATGACGTGAAAAAAGTAAACAATACAACACTAAGCAACATTTTGATACACGAAGCTCATTTTTGGTACAAAATTCAAGTTTGGTAAATTGCTAGAACTCGTTAGTTATATAAAAAAGAAAATTATAAATCAACATTAAAATGTTTTAAAATTACATCTAATTTGTCTGCTTTGTATTTTTGAAAATCTGATTGCACTATCATAATCACAGTTAAAATTTGCATTTCAAATTGACCGCCCTCGGGTTCATTTTTGTAAGTTTTTCTGAAATTGAATTTGAAAATAAACTATAATAATTTTTGTAGATTTTTAGTTTGATTACGATAGAAAAATAAAATTAAAAAAGTAGCGCAATTTTAAAATGTTACGGCCGCTGTTTGGAAACGTTTTTACGAACTTTTCTGGACAAAATAGTGTACGATTATTTCGTATGACATTGGGCTCATTTTATCATTATAACCGTTAAAATAGCCTCACAGTATAATTTAAATTCATGTAAAAGTCCTACAGATTGTTTCATGATCATACTATACAAATTGTAGAAAAAACGTAAAATTTGACTCACACAAGAAGATAGTTTTTAAATAAGGGGAAAACGTAAAAAAATACAAAATCATATATATTTTTGAGTATACAGATATATTAAGAGAACTGGCATGATTTGTAGTATAGCATATAATTTGTAGACTGTAATTTAGATTTTCGAAATTCGTTGTTTTATAATGTATTACTTACTATTTTTCACGTTTTACTGAAATATTTATAATCTAGAGAGAACTTTACTGTTAATAATAAAGATTGGTTTCTCAACAGTTGTTCAGTAGATTTTGAAACAGTATGAGTACAAAATGGCGCTAACTGTGTAGTGTTAGTCACTGAACACCATAAAACCGTAGCATAATTCTTTTATCTCCTTATCATAATTGGCATTGAAACAATTTGTTTGTTACATTGAAGTTGAATTGTAAACAGAATGTATATTAACAAAGCCTGAAATAATTAGGTTTTAAGTGTAGTACCACGATTTATTTAACATTCAAGTTTTGTGAAGAATCGTTCATTCGTTATATATAACCAATGTTTTGTTATAAAGCATAAAAATATTATTCTAATTAAATATATGCAATACTGTTTAACAATCCACTGCCATGTGTTTAAAAAACATCTGTTCGCATCTACTTATATGAAGGCACACGCACGCATTGTGTTCAACCACATTGGCCATTGAATTCACTTTTACCATTATAATCAGACGCCTCCGCTGCGCCTATGATCTAAGAAAAACAACCCACGTCACAATTACCACATGACGAACCTAACTTGCTGCAACTACCGTGCTTCGATTGTAGGTTATGAAATTTATTCTATGTCAGTATGCCATGAATACATTGAAAAAACGTCTCAAAGTTTCTTTGTAATACTTTATTTAACAGAATATAAAATTACTTTCATCATCTATTTGAGAAATACCATAAAAAGTCTACTTTTGGTCATGCATTTGGTCGTTAAAGAAAGATAAACGGGCTACAACGTGGAATAAATACCACCTGTTTTCTATATAAAATATTTGCCTCTTCTTTCCACCGCCAAATGGATTACAGCTGCAAAAGATTCCTGATCAGCTGACCTGTAGTTTATTTCGTTGGGATTGTTGGTTTAAGTGTTTAGCAGGAAGTTGTATCATTAAAAATTATGTTTAGCAAAGTAGAAAATCAATTAACTATTTTAAAATAAACATTATTGGATTTCAAAAATAAATAAATAAACTTTTGTAAACTACATGCCGTTTCTGATGAAAGAATCGCAAGTTACTGTCTGAAAGAAAACATACACTGGACAAACAAGGTACAAATTCGCCTGTAAGTATTTAAACAGGAGGTGTAGCTGATGCTATTAGTAACATATTTTTTCATTTTAATTCACAATATCACATTAAAACTAATGGATATCGATGTTAAAGTGTACTCATAATGTGTTTTCTGTGTTTACGAAAAACCTGAAATAATAGAAATAAATTACAATTTAACAAACATTAAGAATATTTTTTTGTCATTTAGTAAGTCTAAGGTTAACATTTGCAAATATGAGGAATATTTGTATGTCAAAATAATATACAGAGTACTTTTCAAGTAGGTTCGACGTTTGTAGTTATCCAAGTATTTTGTTGAGCGAGGTAACGAAGAAAAAGATATATTTCTATAATTATTGAAGAAATCTATTCGTTTGATCAATATAAACCTTTGATTCGATGACTTTAGTATCAAGGAAATTACAAGCAATTCAAGTCAGAATTATAGGAGAAATCGGAAATTGGAATTAGAGGGAGAAACGGACATTTACAGAGAGCTGGGTTTGGATGAGAAACTATCTTAGTGCAATGTTTGTTGAGCTGGTACATTAAAGCAAGAAAGGAACTTATTTATTTAAACAAGTACTCTTACAAGATAACTTCACTGGTGTGCTCTTTGTGTAACAGACAAGAGGAAGAAGATATTGTGCATTTTAGTGGGAGTTTGTCCCGTTTTGAAACACATAAGGTTTCAAAAAAGTGAGTTCAGTTTGACAGATGTTGTGGAGTCTTTAAGTGGTAGAGACTGGATTTTGCTAAGCAAATATTGCAGGACAGCTTGACAGTATCGCCATCAATTAATGGAAGAATTTAATTATTGATTATGTTTCTTTATATTAAAATTTTAAATTTTAGTTTGGTTTTGTCAATGTTCCTTTTGTTGGATTTTGTACCTGAAGAAAGTCAGCAACTCCCGAGAGAGGCTTTCGGCCGTGAGGACTGTGCTTTGTTCAATAAATAATATTTATACTTATGCTATTTTGAATTGTAATTATATTTATTTTATGTAAATATACTTATATAGTTTTTGCTAAATAGAGCACTTGTGTCAAAATAAAGACATTTTATTTGAATAAGAGGACAAGAAAAACTGCAGAAGCTGAAAGAATTGTCCACGTTTTCGATTTAGCGTTGTTTAATTGTGATTTTCCTTGACCAGTAAGAGTAGTTAAAAGAGCAAACTAGGAAATATTTTCATTTATAATATTTTCTTGTTCTTTCATACTTTTGAAAACTGTACTTCCATCAGTTCTAGTCGGATTTATTTGATGTGCTATAAATAAATGAATCACAAGTAGTGCAAATATACCAGTGGATTTTCACATATCTCAGTCGAGTATTGTCTAGTTTATGCACACATTGACTGGCGCGATATAAAACTCGGTTGAACACGACATACGTCACACTCTGTGTGTACTTCCACAGCCATCAACTTTCATTTTATACTCACTGTTGGCACTGACACAACGAAACTTTATTAGGAATGATGGGCGATGACGTAACATCATTAAGTTTTATCTAATTGCAGACACATTTTGTTTTTGTTAGTGCTTTTAGGGACAAACAAATGTATATAAAATTGGGTACAGCGAAATGTTTTTTGAACGACGAAAACACACCACTGGGGCCTAAAGCCAAACGGAAACATTATCAAATCTAACGAATTTTGTTTAATAGTAAATAAAATAACATACAGGTAGGCCTAACAATATTAGCGGTTACAAAAACATTTTTATTTTCACATAAAGAAACAAATGTAAAACTGATGTTTCTTAAATTAGTAATAGTTGTGTATATATCATGATCGATAATTACAAATAAGCTAAATTTTAGAATAGTTTAGAGGCTCCGTAGTACTTGACACCATTCGTCTGTTTCAATAACAATAGGTAATTAAATGCTAAATGCAGAACAATTGTTTGAAAAACGATTTGGTTGAAAGTTTGAATATATGATCCGGACATGGGCTGTCAACGTACACCTCACAATACGGAGCTTATTGACAAACTAAACGGCGACTGTTTAAATGTTTACTCTGTTAATTAGAATAAGTTATACTTTGAAATAAAATCACATTTCATTTATGTAGAATTAAAGTGTTAAAGGAAAAAAACGAAGAAACTATTTCTCAAAACTAATTGATTTAAATCTAAAGAACAGAGGCAAACAGCTGATTCACTGACGTTACGGAAATGGATTTCTGAAAACTAACAATACTTAATGAAAACACATAAATCAATGTTTTGAAGAGATAATAGATTCGTATTTTACAAAATTGAGGTGAATTAGATACCTAAAGAATCGCAAAATTTTGTAAATTGCACTTTTTTAACGATTAAAAATTTTTTATTTTTTCAAATTATTATTGATTATCATTTTAAAATGGATTCACAGATTTTCCTGTATAAAAAAATGTCTTAGCTGTTACTAAAATGAAATTGTTTCTTCTAAGGTTGAATCAAATTCTAACCAAATTAATTTTAATTATGGTGAACGTTAGCGTTACTGTTTTATTACACACACACACACATATATAAGTTTTTTTAAAAACCCATTAAAACGTATTTAAGACCTGAGGGATCATCGACGCACATTTTATTGTTCCGAGTCTTGGCTCTTATCTAAATGACTATGATCTAATGATTAGAACATGTTTAGAATGTTGTTTGTGTTTATTTGAAAATCCATGATTTTTCTGTGAAAATTTTACCACTACTGTTCAAACATTTAATACGTGTGTAGAACAAAATGTGTGTGTTGAGGTAAAACTTTAAGAACAAAACTTGTCATTATGGGTCTAGACCTTACCATGATGTCCGCTCACATAACTCATTATCCAATGAAAATTGTTTAATTAATATTCTAATTGATTTTTGTGTATTTTTTTGGTATATTTTTTAGGATTTACAAAATTAAATTTTGTTCCCGTTAAAATATGTATGCTTTTTTTATTAGCGATTTTCCATTGGAGAAAAGCTATTGAAGCGGCCATCATGGTAAGGCCCAAACCCGAGATATTGAAATGAGCACCGATCCTGAACTCTAGATTACTTTTTAGGAGTTCTTATAAATATATATATATAATGTGTGTGTGTGTGTGTGTGTGTGTGTGTGTGTGTGTGTGTGTGTGTGTGTGTGTGTGTGTGTGTGTGTGTGTGTGTGTGATGTTGGCGAGCTCACATTCGCAATTTGTGATTCAAACGTGGCACAAAAATCGTTAATGGTAATAGCTTACATTTGACAAATATTTAAAAATTCATAATTTTTTGTCTTAATTTTTTTTTAAACCCCGATTTTCCTTCGCAATTAGCTTTTAAAAACTGCATAAATTAACGTTGCAAATTCTAAAATCCATTGAAATTAAGAAATTTCGTTGATTGTGGTTTGGGTTCAATTTCGTATTTTCAATGTAATTTGAACGTTTAAAATGCTAATTTAAGCAGATTTTAATGCTAACTAAGACAGTTAAATCAGAATTCCAGAGAAGTTAAAGCGAAGGAAATACTTTTGGAAATTCGCTTCTATCACGTCAACGAGACAGCTGCGTATCACGATGTTATTTTAGGTTAGTAGGCCTACTTGATTCAATAAATGTCTCACCACATTGGGTTATACCATTAGAATGATACGTATATTCCAGTCTAATTATACGCCTGTAATTATCGTGACTTGTGTAACACTAATTGAACTAGGTTAGGTGAGATTATTAGAGCTTCAAGAATAAAGAGGTTATTATTTATAAACGTTTGGAAATTTGTGTTAAGCGCTGCTTATTTTTACTTTCTTCTACGTAGTCAATATGAAAAGTATTTCTATAGAGAAAATTCGACTTAATATTAGCAATTAGTTAAAACATTTTCATTTTACTATGAAATTTAAAATAATCGTTACACGCAGCTGTCTCGCTGAAATGATAGAAGCGAATTTCCAGAAGTATTTTTCTTTACCGTACTCTTTTTGAAATTCTGATGTGACCGTCATAACAACCATTAAAATATCCGTATATTAGGATTAAATATTTTAAAATTACGAAAATGAACCCTGACCGCTATCAAGTTTTTATTTAATTTAACATATTTCGAACGTTCAAAACGCTAATTTATGTAGTGTATAACGCTGATTTTTAACGGTAAAATCTGATTTTTCAGTGAATATTTAAAATAGCCGCCATTTTGAAAGTTCAACGAGTTTTACTGATTTGATAAACTTGGCCAGGCTATTACAATAGTAAATTTTTGTGCCAAGTTTGAATCAAATCGGAATAAGTAGCGATGGTGAGCGTGTTAACACGTACATAATAGCCTATACATAATTAGCTAGTTGACAAGATGGAAGCGAATTTAAATGTTTTTTTAACTTACACTTTAATGAAAATATAGTTTCACAATAATTAGCATTAAAATCTATATAAGTTACTTTAAAACTTCTAAACTGCATCGAAAATATGAAAATTAATAATGAAAAAATTACTGCTTTTTAAATGAAGATGATAATTTTAAATGCTAATTTATACAGATTTTAAAGCTGATTTCGAAGTTAAAGGTTGTAAGATAAAGGAAGTTATGGTTTAAAAAAACGTTTTGCAATTATTTTGAAGCATTGTGCTTGTAAACAAACTTGTCTAACCACCAAAACCACCAAAATGTGTCAAGTTTGAATTAAATTGGCATACATTAACATTTTAAAATTTCAAATTTTATAAAAATACGAAATTAAACAGTAATCGACGTCTGGCTAATTTTCTTATTTTCAATAAATTATAAAATTTAAAACAGCAGTAAATGTTAACGCTGGTCACATTGGTCGAAACGGTTTTCAAACGTGAAACGCAATTCAAGTGGTTGTAAATTCTATACGATTTAAAATAGCCGCCATTTTGAAACATTACCAGCATTGAATTCGAACCGAATTTGATTAAATCTGAAAAGAATGGTCATGCAGACTAGAAGTGGTTTAAAGTTTAGGATCGGTGCTAATTTCAAGGTCCTGGTTCTGGCTCTTACAATGATGGACGTTCTTTAGCTCATTTTCAACGTAAATTAGCTAAGTAAATTCTTTTGCTTAGGTAAAATATTATTTTTTTATTTTCAAAAATTGGTTTACGGTCTTAAAAGACGACTGTGCATATTACAAAAGTTTGAAAAAAACATGATTAACGGTTTTTGAACAAAATAAGCGTTTACTTTTGTCTTTTTGACAAGTTTCCAAACAGGATTTTTTGTTACGATCAATTTGGATGTGAGAAAGTTATTGTGACGTTTTTCTACTTTTATTAAGTTTAAATACAACGAAATAATAATACAGAGAAATTCTTGTACACAGTACTCTAGAGCTATTCAGACAGTTTTAAAAAAAATATTAATAAAACAAAAACTTAAAACTAGTACGGTTAGGTTAGGTTACGAATGATAAATTTTGTATGTAGTACTAGCAAAATAAAACAATTATTGTGTAATTACGGGATAACATAATTATTTGTTTGTTTGAATGTTAAACAGCACCAGTGCTTATTATCATTTCCTTTTATAATTAGTACTGAAAACAATAGGCCTAAGTATAAAATGTTTATTTAAGAAATAGCCTTTAGTTTTTATAAATTTTATACTATGTCAGCACGTAGCTGTGTAACTATCTAGATGGCAGCGAACTTTCGTAAAGTGAGAATATCAAAATAATTTATCTTATTTCATAATCATGAAAAACATTGAATCCTGAATAAATTACATTTTAAAATTTTGAAATTGAATAATAGAAAATGAAACGTCATGCGACAGACTAGTTTAAGTATTTTTAATGGATTGAACATTTTGAAATGTTAATTTATTCAAATTTTATAACTGACTGAAGTGGTGGAATCAGATTTTCCACACAAGAATGATGAAAAATTATGATTTTTCATTGTCCGAGCTATTACTGAAATAGAATTTCCGAATTATATATAATATATATATATATATATATATATATATATATATATATATATATATATATATATGTGTGTGTGTGTGTGTGTGTGTGTGTGTGTGTGTGTGTGTGTGTGTGTGTGTGTGTGTGTGTGTGTGTGTGTGTGTGTGTGTGTGTGTGTGTGTGTGTGTGTGTGTGTGTGTGTGTGTGTGTGTGTGTGTGTGTGTGTGTGTGTGTGTGTGTGTGTGTGAGTGTGTGTGTGCGTGCGTGTGTGCGCGCGCGTGTATAATAGCCTATAGGTATACATACAATGTTAAACAAATTAAAAAGAGTTCTGAAAGTCAGAATTACAGTTCCACTAGTTCATTATTTAATGGAATATCGTTATTATTTATTTTCCAATAAACATTTCTCCTTAAAAATAATTATAAGTTTAACTTTCCGACCTTACAAGCTTCAACTGCCGTTTCTTTGTTTTAACTGATCATATTTACTAAAAGGGGAAAGTGGCACATAAAATAAATTTGATTACGTACAAAATTGTGATGGACGTCTTATGAAGTATAGCCTAAAGGTGATGATGCGTGTTAATAAACACAATAGTCCCAAAAATGTAAACAATGAGAAGTTCTTGGATTTTGAAGAAAAGAATACAGTCAAAATACAAAATACAATTTGTTAAAATAAAATACATATCGTATTAGTAGTAACAAATATAAAGCACTCACTAAACAAATATTTTGGGTGTTTATCCTAAAGAAAATGGAAGTAAACGTTTTTGATAAAAATATAGAAAAACATATTTGCTTTAATACATTCCCAGTAATATTGTGATTGGATAATTAGTATACAGAGCGCTCCACAACAGGGCTTGTGACATTTCCCTCAATTTAAACCGATAACCGTAATATTTACGAAAAATGTTACTGGATCAGCTTTATTGGGAAATTTATGCTCTTTCTACAAGAAACGATCAATATTTTGATAGGTTTTACCATTCAGCATACAGGAAATAACTAGCAACTGCACTCTAAACGTGGAATTCAAGCCAGCCATTTTTAAACGGAAGTGAATGAGAAAAATATCTTACACATACTCTGTCGGGCTTTATACAAGGTACCTTCGTACCAAATTTCAAAGCAATCGGCCTAAAATTTCATTCAGATTCCGAACACTCGTTATCGTTAAATCAGAAGCTGCCATCTTGAAACGGAAGTAAACACGAAAAAATGTTACATATATGTTTTGGGCTTTAAACAAAATATCTTCTAACAAATTTCAAAACAATCGGTTAATGCGTTTGAATAAAACTGTGTACACTTGTTATTGTAAACCAAAGACCGCCATCTTGAGAAGGAAGTGAATTGGAAAATATTTTCTACATACAGTACGTTGTTTGGGCTTTATATAAGGTACCTCCGTACCAAATTTCAAAACGATTGATCAATGCGTTTGACCAACACTGCGTAACAAACAAACACGCAAAACAAATGCCGAGCGGTCGAGTTGAAACAGAAACTTTGCTTCCCTTTGTGGAAAATTTGACAAGGCTAAGAAAGGTATACGAGTGTATTGAACAAAATGTTAACAGCTTCTCTAGGTCCGTGTGCTCTTCGCAGTATATCCGAGAGATACCGCCACAGTCATTTATCTTAATCCCTTAAAATATTTTGTTGACACTTTGGTCAATGTAGCTGATACTAAATCATAATATATCGGCGCGTCCTCGCTTGAGAAATGAACTCCTTTAGATCAGTTATCGGGCACACGCTTTTCTTTAACTTTTCATTTTTGTCAAATAAATTAATGTCGCTATCGATTTCAATTTAGAGTTCAGTGAATGGCGTTTTGAAATATTGATCACGTGTCAGTGTTAAGTCCGTTATCATATTTTAACTTTCTTACTGCACGATATCCAAAATATTCTGTTTTCTCGCGTGATGGAACAGAATTTAAAAAAAAATACTTAGACTTTAAGAAAAACTCTTTTGGTCATAATTTATCTGCATGAATTAACATTTTAAATGTTTACATTACACGAATTTCTAATTTGTAATTAACGCCATTTTGAAACTGTTAAACATGTATTGGTTGGGTAACAAACATGTACAAGCAATTACCAAATTGGATTTTTTACCAAGTATAAAATAAGTTGGACCCGCATTACGAGCAGTAAAGTGCTAAGATTGATAAGTCTCAGGTTGCAGTCTTACCATGATACCGCTTCAGTAGCTAGTGTGGAATGATTAAAATTAAAATCAGATAAAAATGTTGTTTTTTTGTGATTGGTAGGATAACCGTCTATAATTTGATGGAGACTAAATAATGAATTTTAAAAATTGCTGTAGAATTTTATATGCCGCGTACACTTGTTACTGTAAATCAGAGACCGCCATATTGAAACGGAAGTGAATACGAAAAAATATTTCACATACGTCGTTCGCGCTTTACATAAGGTATCTCCGTATCAAATTTCAAAACAATCAGTCAATGTTTTTTGCCAACACGGCGTAAGAAACAAACACTGAGACCAAATGCCAAACGGTCAGGTTAGTTTAGTTTACTCATGTGAAATATAATTCAAGAAATAAAATCTTCAAGTTCTTTTTAGATAAAACATCCTTCAATATTAAAAAAATATTGTTTTAAAAATAACAATAACGATTTTGATCATATTTTCGTCAAATTTCCCCAAAATACAGTTCAAGTACTAAAAAAAGACAAAATATAGGTACATCAGAATTTTTTATATATGTACGATACAAATAAATGTAGCAAACGTTTTAAGAAATTTACGATTTTGGGGTTCACCAAGTTCATTTTTGAACCTTTAATTCAGATTTTCAACACTAATTAAGATGGTTAAGTCATATTTTGTAAATAGGCTAAAGTAAGAAATATTTTTAAAGGCTATTTCGAAAACGCTAAAAAATTTATCTGGAAGACCAAATTTTTGCTGTACCAAATTTATATTATTGAACGTATCTTATTGGACGTAATTTATTATTATTATTATTTGCGTATAGACCCTGTTGGATCACGCAAAGCACTCCGACTCATGTCTTGTTCCTTCTAATCCTCCACACCTCCCTCATCCTGTCCCCATGGATCCTCTTCCGCTCCTCCGTCCATTTTACCCCTGCTCTCTTTGGGATTTCATTCTCTGGGACCTTCCAACCGAGCATCTTTCTCCTGTATGCGTGCCTGTCTTCAACGTCTGTTGAGTCTATTTCTGCATCATGTAGGTCTATTCTGACTTGTGCGATCCACGACGTTGTTGATTTGACACCTTGTATATACTTAAGGATTCTGTTGGAAAGTCTCATTGTTTGGAGTCTACTGATGTGTCCATAGAACCGAAGCTTCCTTTTTCTGATATCTACTGCCAGGTTCGATATCTTCTCTGTGGTCTTCCGGGAGTGCAATCTGTATCCATCTTCTGTTAATCTCGGGCCAAGGATCTTCCTCAAGATTTTACGTTCTTCCTTCAAAATACCCTCCATGGTAGGGTACTTTTGCGTCTCGCTTGCATATAGTACCTCCGGTTTTATGACTGTGTTGTAGTGTCTGATTTTTGTGTACGTCGACATAAATCCCTTATTGTAGATATCACGCGTTATACCAAGAGCCCTCTTCATTCTCAGTAGCCGAACCTTTTGCGCAGCCTTCTCGCCACCTGTGGGTTCAAGAATTTCTCCCAGATATTTGAAGTGCTTGACTCTGTTGGACGTAATATATATATATATATATATATATATATATATATATATATATATATATATATATATATATATATATATATATATATATATATATATATATATATATATATATACATAATTGTACTTATATACGCTATAAGCACAAGTTGTATTTAATTAATCAATTTTATATATATATATATATATATATATATATATATATATATATATATATATATATATATATAAAAAGACCCAAATGACTTCAAAAATATTGCTTATTTAAAAAACTAATTTGAAAGTTTAGCACTAATGCTACTGAACAGCAAAGAATGTTGTTTTAAAAGGTGATGCCAGAGAAATCTTTTACTATTCAATTCAAAGTTCAATTAACCTACCCTCATACTCTATCTAGTCTATCTAAAAAACAATAAAATTGTTTTCTTAACATTACTTAATAATAATGTTTTAAAAAATTATTTGAAATATATTATTTTTATTAATTTTAAAATTATTTTTAATAAAGTATATTTAAAATTTCCCTAATGAAATTCTTTTTTGTTTCAAACAGGTTCAATGTCAAACTCCAAACCTGATATGATTAAAGTAAATCACCAACTACAATACTCTAGGATGATCCGCTATCACAATCATATCTCATCTGCATAAAAACATCTTATTTTACTTACCTGCTATGAAACACCACCTTCAGCTAAAAATGTATGCCATTCAAATATAAGGGAAAAAAATCAGAGGGATTATACACATCCCTGTTCTGGAAACTGTTTGTCAGGTCTTATCCATATATAGACTACCAAAGCTAAGACTTCCCCTAGAAATTTATTTAAACACCCGTAGAATAAAGTTTATAGTACACATATTGGCTGACTGAAGTTAAACGCCACCCTGAAGTCACAAACAAACAGTAAAGTTTCACCTTTTCTTTTACCTTCAACCTAATAATATTTTACTGAAAATGTTATCACAAGTATATAACCCTTCTAAAAACCAGTGAAATTCAGTTTAGTACTTCATTATTCCAAAACCCATTCCTCCAGTCTCTTAAGCAGCATCCCCATGAACAATTTAGAAACGCAGTCAGCAAAGGATATTCCTCTGCAGTTGCCCATTTAAATTCCTTTTCTTAAAAAGTGGAAAAATTATTGATTTTTGAAAAGCTCCTTGGTACATTTCATGTGATGATGTACCCCGAACTATTATTTTATTTTATTGTCTCATTTTGTACGTCAATTTATAATATCATTTTGTTTTATTTAATATTTGTGTCAAGTTATTTGTACTAATAAAGTTATTTAAGATTAGAAATTTGTATTTCTTGAATTATTTTCATTTAAAATATTTCTTCTTAATCTCGAGTTACTGGTTCATTGGCGTTTTTAATTTGGGTTTACTATTGTGATGGGTTCATATGGCCCAACAGCAGAAACTCGCATGTACGGTCATAGGATTTTAAAAAAACTTTTAAGCCAAGAGGTTAATAATAGTAATAAACTTTCTATTACTGACCAACAGCTAATCAGCATGTACGATCGGAAAAATTAATTTGGTAAAAATCTATATTTAAGTAATATATTCAGTAATCAATAGCTATTGATTATATCAGTGACAATATATCGATCAACAGCTAAATAAGCATGTACGATTGGAGAAATTAATTTGTAATCGAATTCGATTTTATTTACCAACAGCTAAAACAGCATATACGGTCGGATAACCAAGAGCTTCAGGATATATAGTTTAAGCTAATTAAATTTATTAGTAATACTGACTAACGGTGACAATTCAAGGCTATTGGTTAAAAGAGATAATTCTATATAATTCAAACAACTGTGTAACTTTTGCAAATAGTGTACCAACATTACCACTAGCACTAGAATATTTTAAATAATAATTTTTTTAAATGTTCATAGCACTAAATATTTAGGTGTTTTTCTTTAATGATATAAGAAATGGACGGATCATATAATTAATTTACGTAATAGAACTAAGTATTTGGCATATGTGTTTATTAAATTAAAGATTATGTCAAGTAAAACTACATTAAAAATATATTATGGGCTTTTCAACAGTATTGCCACATACGGTATAATAGGCTGGGGCATATCATTCTCCTTATGTTATACAAATTTGCAAAAGGATGTTAAAAATAATAAGTAATATTCTTTGAATAAAACATATATTATTAAAATCAGAGTTATGTTTGTGGCATTATTAAGAAAATATTATAATTTAAGCAAAGGAATTTATAAATAGTAACAGTATTACAAGGCATAAGCCTATACAAATACCTACTGTATATAAAGAACCTGGTAAAAAAAAGATATAAACACAGCTATTATGTATTTTAATAAGATAATAAATGACCTAATAATAATAATAATAGCCTAATAATAATAATAATAATAATAATAATAATAATAATAATAATAATAATAATAATGACCTATAATAATAGCTATTTCAATGTTAAGTAAGGACACTAAATAAATTGAAAAAAATAAGCTTGCTTCCAAATGCATCGTTACCATAGTCATTAATCGGAAGAATTATATAGATATATTGAAATAAGTTATTGGTTGTGGTTTCTAAGGTAATGTACGTCTTGGAATTTGGTTTTGGATTTAGTTTTTGGTTTCAGTTTTAAGATAAACTATGTGATTGTTTTATATTAAACTGTGCCGTGCCTTATACAGGTAATTATTACCTTCTATAGGAAATTTGTACCAGTAAATAATAAATAATAGGAAAAAATATGCGACCATAGACAAAGTATTATTAAGCCAACAGGGATAATTCAAGCATTTGCATATGTTTAATTTACCAAGTGCTGTCACATTTTCTATTAAAAAAATGAAGACACTCTTTTTCAATTAAGATATACAATCTATTAACACACGTATTAACTTTACTTTTCAGCACTGGTTTTATAGTTTGAAACGTAGATTAGATAATCATTAACATCATAATTTTATATATTGATTTGAATTCTTATATGTTTGTTATATGCTGTAAGGACGTTTCAAGAGCATAACTATCATAGATAGATTCTTTTCCCGTTTAAATCAATTTTCAAAATATACCAGTGTAAACTACTTTTACGCTAGATTTTCGGTACTAGAACACAGCTGTTCAATACTTCTTTATAGGATAGATCCATTTTAGTTTAATTTCTGAATATATTTGTTGACGGGGAAGGAAATGGGGAATTCTATATTTTAACTCCATGATCTTGCTTTTGGTTTGTTTGTTTGTTTCTCGCCACCTGTGGGTTCAAGAATTTCTCCCAGATATTTGAAGTGCTTGACTCTGTTGGACGTAATATATATATATATATATATATATATATATATATATATATATATATATATATATATATATATATATATATATATATATATATATATATATATATAAAGAAATTGTACTTATATATATATACAAAAGACTTCAAAAGTGATCTAGTGGTCAGAATTGGCGCTCATTTCATGGTCCCTGGTGTTGGTCTCATTTTCCAATAGAAAATTCACTAATGAAACATATTTATTGGTTAAAGAAATATTTCTCGTATCTTTATGCCTGTGTTACATTATTAAGGTGAAACTATAAGCTGCATGTTGAGCAACACGAATGGCCAATGTTTTCTAAAAGAACTCCCACTGTTTCGCTAATTAAGTCACAATAAGTGCCTAATTGCGACAGCACGAGCAGTATGCGCCTGGGTTCGGGCAATGAAAATTTACAAAGCGTAAAGCTCACGTACAGCGGCAACATTAAGCAGGCCTGTAAAAAAGTGAGCGTTTGTTTTAAGTACCGCTTCCTGGAAGTAATTTTGGAGAATGCTCAAGTTGAAAATATTGTAATGTTTGCTGTTTACAGTAAACAGATATTTTTTTATCTAATAAAGTGGGATTTATTCTGCTACTTGTACGTGAAAAATTGGACTTGAGAATGTTTTTTTCTTGAAAATTATAAAAAGATATTGCACAAAATTGTTGATATTTTACTTCGCTGTAGGAATATGAGTACCTAAAATTATGAAGACAAGGAAACGTTAATCTTAAGATTTTGGTAGAAATCCTGAGTGTTGTTTTACACTTGGTTTTCTATATCAGTTCTGGATGTTAACATAATCAATTTTCGTAGTAATTTTGAAATTATTCTTCATATTGAATGTTAGTTTTTAAGTACTTTTTGTTTAAAACCACATAAACATGTTTGCTGTATACAAACACAGACACTTTTTTAATCTAATAAAGTGGGATTTATTCTGCTACTTGTACGTGTACATTGGACTTTTTGAAAATTATAAAACGATAATGCGCAAAATTGTTGATATTTTCCACCCCGATTCAAAATCCGGTGCTGAAATGATCCATAAATAGGACCATTTGATTTTATCAAGTCCGATTTGGTTCTATTGTTCCTGAAGAGTAAATTTGTTTTATTTGAAATTGGGGTGACAGAGTTGAGTTACGACTTTTCAAAAATTACCAAATTTTGAATAAAGCTAATGGACCGATTTTTATTGTTTTTGCTTGCATTTTCAGAATCTAATATTTTGGGACATATTGACCTTTTTGTTTGTGTAGTTAGGGTTTCACAATTTGATGAACTTCATTAAAGCCGATTTTGAGAAAATGTGATGTTTTAGTGTTTAAGTGGTTTTAAACAAAAAGCACTTAAAACTGACATTCAATATGAAGGAAAGATTCAAATTACTACGAAAATTGATGATTTTATTATCCAGGAACTGATACAGAAAACTAAGTGTAAACAACACCTTTTAGGCTCAGGATTTCTGCCAAAATTTTAAGATTAACTTAACCTTGTCTTCATAATTTTAGGTACTCATATTCCTACAATGAAGTAAATGGAATACACGAAAGGAAACAATACACGAAATTTCAAGAGTACGGATTAAAATGTGCTTGTTTTATTTGTGGTTTTTCCACTCAAGGCTTTGCCCTAAATGTATGTTTTCAGGTTTTAAGTATTTTAATATAGACCTATGAATCTGGGCCTAGCTTATGTTCTATTTCTATTACGTTAGGCATTTGATAACGAGATTGACCCATATTCTCGAAACGCCTAGTAATGTTTTTATAAATAATAATACAAAACTACAGTATTACAGTATATAAACCTAAACACAGTTTAATAAATATTCCATCATTAAGTAACAATTTTAAAATCGGGTCTCTACTGTACAAATTTTAAATAATGAACATTTACAAGGTTTATTTTCGGTTTCTGAATTACCCTAGAACTCGATATATGTCTTTTATTTAATTTGTTTTCCCTAATTTATGAATCATTATCATTGCAGTTTGTTGTTTGTTAAAATATGTCAAAAAATCGATGCAATTCGAATGAACTGATATTGTGATTACAGGCCGAATAGTAAGTGTGGATGCAGGTTTTTATCTAGGTAACGACCCTGTTTTGGTGATTCAAGAACTACAATGTGTGGAATATGATTAAAACTATTAGAAAACATTTGATTTAAGTTAATTATAAAGATTTTTGACTGTAAAATAATAGACAAGAAATATTTTAAAAAGAGTATTGAGAGTTTTTTGTCTCCAGCCTTACGCACACACACACACACACACACACACACACACACACACACACACACACACACACACACACACACACACACACACACACACACACACACACACACACACTTTTTTTGTGTTTAACGTCCGACTATTGTGCACACTTGGGCTAATGCAGACGTTGGGATGATTTATAGCGTATGAAAATGCCAAGCCCTCGCCGGGAATCGAACCCGGGTCCTCGGGGTGAAAGCCTAGTAGCTATCCACTAGACCACCGAGGTGACTACACCCCCCACACACACACAGGGGGAGAGAGAGAGAGAGAGAGAGAGAGAGAGAGAGAGAGAGAGAGAGAGAGAGAGAGAGAGAGAGAGAGAGAGAGAGAGAGTAGACATCACAAATGACATTTACTCAAACAGAAACGTCCATACATTCAAATAAAAAACTGTTTTTTTAGATTCAATTTATCTTAAGACTCCTGGCTTACCAATCAAAATCTCAAATTTATTTTCACGATCATCATTATAGGCCCTACTCTGTATTGTGAGGCATTACCTGTCTCACTGTATATATACGGACTAGGTTATAAAGAGATTCAGTCAGGTAAGCACTAATTACAGAAACAGTAATTGTGACGTAGAGACTAAACAGTCAGCAAATATTTTCTTTCAGATCCGACATGAATTAATTAAGTGTTTTAGGCTACATTTTGTTAGTTTGATGACAATAACAAGCGAAATGCGTTTTAAACGGCTTTATTTTTGTGAACACAGTAAAGTTTCTTTCTCTCGTTATTGCGCAAAATAAAGCGGAATTTTGTTGTATTTTGCGCACTGAGCATTTATTTTAAAATCGAACAAACGTTTGCTCTTCAACCAGAATCACAAGCAATCAACACGCCAGAAAGTGACATTATTGACAGTTGATTGACAGTAATTGCATGCGACGTTGACAGGCTATAGTGTAGCCTATAACTTCAATGGCCTTTGATATTTATTTTCCTAAAATATTTTCAAATATTCCGTTAACCAATAATTTAATTGAAAGGATTTTCGGGTATGTTAAATATTTTTTTCAGTAGAGTAGAATTTATGGGATGGAGTTAAAACAAAGCGTTTTATGTAAAGCTCCTTGAGTACTCATAATTTTTTTATTAATAATCAGAAAGTAATCGCTGGATGAAAAAAACAAAACAGATATTTTTGACTGAGCGAAGCGAGATATTTGTTTTAATTCGACCGTTAGGCATTTGGTCGTGTGTTACGCGGTTTTTGTCAAACGCATTGACCGATTCTTTTAAAATTTGTTACAATGTTGTATAAAGCCCGAACGACGTATGTGTAAGATTTTTTCTCATTCACTACTGTTTCAATATGGCGGCCTCTGATTTAACGATGAGTGTACACAGTTTTGGGCAAACGTATTGAGTGATTGTTTTGAAATTTGGTACGAAGGTACCTTGTAAAACCACGAACACTTACGTATACATTTTTTCCATTCGTTTCGTTTCAAGATGGCAGGCTCTGATTTAACGATAAGCCAATTACTGGCTATTTCCTGTAACGCTAACTGAACAGCATATCCTATCATAATTTTTACCGTTTTATGGAAAAAGAGCATGCAATTTCCAATAAAGGTGGTTTATAACATTTTTGTTAAATGTAACGGTTACCGTTAAATTGGCAGAAAAGTTAACGAACACGTCAAAATGATGTGGAGCGCTCTGTATAGGCCTATTAATATATGCCTTTATATAGGCCTATTAATTAAGATCTACTGATTTTTTTTAATACTAGTTTAACTAGTTTTAATGTTAAACCAATTCACATTATTAATTATAATGTAGCCATATGACCAATTTGTCAGTGAATATCTAAAAGGTTCAGCGGTACAATTTCTAAAAAGAAACCACAAAACAAAATTTTAATCCAAATTTTAGTCCTATAAGGGGTTCTTAACTCACGCAGATTACAAAAAGAAAATTAATAACTGACACGAAAAAACAAAAACAATATAAATCTTTATCTCAGTTTTTCTCAGTTTCGATATAATTAACATACTATTTTTGAATAAATTTCTATTAAAAATAGAACCTATTGGAACGGCTATCATAGTAAGGCCCAGACCTAGGACCTGAAATAAGCAGCAGTACTACTAGCCAGTTCACTTTTTGACGGTTCGTTAAAATTCAACAGTTTCAAAATGGCGGTCATTTCAAATCATAAAAAAACTTAATTTTTTAAATTAAACTTTCTGAAAAACTAATAACAGCATCGAAAATAGCGTTAAAATATGTATAAATTAGAATTAAAAAAATTTCTAATTCTATTCAATAAAATTTAGCTCAAAGTTTGAAGAAAATCTGCCTTCCAAAACCGTATGTGTCGCTACAAAAATTGTTTGGTAAATATTCTGATATTTTGTAGCTAAATCACAGTGTGTTCAATAAGGCAAGACGTTGTAACACCCTCTCCCCCACCACTAACACCTCTGTACATTTCGCTGTCTAATGTTAACAGAAATTGAATAACCTAATTACAAAAGGTGTCGGCAGGCCTGCAGGCACCCATTCAAAGGAACGCTTAATTCGATTGGCTCCAATCTATCGGGCAGGAGCCTCTTCCTTTTGTATGTGTTTTGTTTGAACGCCGTTAGAGCTCTCTGCATGCGTTCGTTTTAGTGAATGTCTCATCTAACTGCGGCTCGAATAAATTTAAGTAAACGGGAAATATTAAAATAAATAAGATCATTAACATATGTCCTCCCGGGTTCGAACCCGTGACCTCTTATTGCATTCATCAGACCGGACACTAAACTAAAAATTAAAGGAAGGATCATTTGTAATTATATTGATGCTTTGAAAATTATAATTACTGATTTATAGAACTAATAGGTAAATCGAATTGAATTTTCTTATTTGAGATTCGAATCAACTGATCTGAAATATTTATACTAACTATAAAGAGAGGGGGTCAGTGCTTATTGTTTGTGTGTGTGTGCGTGCGCGTGCGCGCGTGTTCCGAGTTAAACATACTTTTTCTTAAAGTATATTTATAAGCGCTGGGTTTTCAATTATAATTTAAACCGAGTTTATTTAATTTTAATTTAAAAAAATCGTTAGTATATTTTATTTTTAATTTTTCATGTAATCTTTATTGAATTCAAATTTTCGTTTCAACACTGTTATTTAAATTGTTACTTAATAACGTAAGATTTATGTTATAGTTGGTTGGGTTGTTGGTTATTTTTAAGTATGAGACCAATTATTTTCCGTTTATATAAGTTATTTAATAGGCATACATCCAGTTTCAAGAATATTTGTTTAATGTTCTTAATGGAATTCTAGATTCACATAGTAGCTCATTAAATTTGCATTCATTTCCTAGAAAATACTTAAGTAAAGACTACCTAATCTCCAGTTAACCTCTCATTAGTTTCAAGAAATGATTAATTTTAACAAAATGGCTGTTTTTGCAAACATATGATCAAAGTATATTGCAATATTTAGGTTATGTTGACTATTTACTTTTTTGTTTCCATAGTTACATTGTTTACTAACAGTAGTGTGGGACTGAAGCTTTGAAATTAAACTTAAGATGTAAAAAGTGCCTTCTTTACTAAACTTAAATTTAATCTTGAATTCTTAATCCGAAGAAAATAAAAATTCTAATACTTAAATAAACCAATTACTTCTGTTAATTCTTCATCTAATCTACTATTATTGTAATTTTCGATTCTCTTTAACTCATAGCAAATAATTCCTAAAATCATATAGGTTATGTTGTTATTGTCAGTAAATAATTTGGAAACAAAAACTTGTGATAATTCAAATGTAATTTTTAAAATTTCAACTTTCAAATAAAATAATATGCAATAATAACCTAAACAAAATTTTGAAACTATTGTTAAATATTAATTAAAATAAAATTAATTAATACAACAAAAGTCACAAACGAAACGTTTATCATATTATAAATTGTGTAAAATAGAATAGCAATTAATCTGCAATAATTGACTGATATTGGGACATTTAATTAAGTGTTTAATCTTTGATTAGCTGTTAATGGTTGTTCTTGAAACTGAAACTGATGTTTTTTAGTAACCGGGTACTAGTTTTCTAGATTTATGTTCTAGTTGCGTGTTTTTAGTTTTAAGTTTGACACTTTAGAACGATAGTTTATCCATACTATCGAAACGTTGTATATTACTTTATTATACAAATGAAGGTAACTGTTCGAATACACAATGTCCTTATAATATTATTTTGCAGCCAACTAGTTTATCTAACATAAGTTATTTAAATTCACTGCTTGTAGGTCATTTATTGTAAATCTGTTGTATGTGCCTTATATTTTTTTGTATAAGAAAAGTATACATACATGACACATTTTTTCTAAACCGGTCTATAAATTTAATCCCCAGCGATGTGTACAGACATGTATATAGATAGGCAAATATCTGATTCCATACCCGTTTTGACTTAAGGGACCTACAAATTATATCTACCAAGATATTAAATTTCTCTATCACTATATTTAATTTATATTTTGTACGGTAAAAAAAGTAAAAAGTTATAATACTGCTGAAAGAAATTAAGCGAGCTTTAACTCCCTTATCGTTTAGAGTTTTCTTTTATTTAAGATTTTAAAGTTTCAACATATGTTTTAGGGCTGGTTTTGATATTGGATTTTCCGGGACGCGTGATGCGGGAACATGTTTATATTGATATATAACTGTATATTTTGCGGTCGAATCTCATATTAAATTAAACATAATTAAAAATTTCTGTGTTTCCACTGGGATCGTACCGGGGACCTTGCGCGTGTGAGGCACGCACTATAACCACTACACTACGGAAACAACGAAGACATTTGACAGATTTAAGTATATGAAATGAATTGTTAACTTAAATTTTGGTAGTTATATTAAAAGATCAGATGATTTCATTGAACAGTTGATTGGTTATAATATGTTTCAGGTTATGTTGTTAAAAACTAGCTATGTTAATTTGTCGTATTTTCGAACAATTTTAAAATATCGTAATTAAAATAAAAAAAAGAATGAGAAAACATGACACATGTCTTTTATTTTTAGTTCAATAACAGAATGTTTTTATAATTATTGAACCGAAAACGTTGTTGTACATAATGAATCATACGTTTTGTTTTAATACATATTTGAATACTTTTTGAAAATAATTAGAATAATCAAAACATTACTACAGGAAAAAACAGGAAGGCCAATAAGAAAAGAAATGGAATAGGCCTGTAAAACGAAATTTTATCAAAAGTTAATAAACAATGGGTATGTTATGCTACACTTAGAGGTATTGAAAAGTATAATTGTGAGGTATGGCAAATGAAAAACAATTAGGGAATTTACTAATATTGTGGTAGTTAAGATTAATTTCGCTGGTTTAAGACATTAATAATTGTCGATGATTTCAAAGCAAAACAACTATTTTGGGGCGACATGTGATCAGGATAGCGGACGACAGACAAGGAAAGCGAGTTGTGGAATGCGTTGTACAGGACGGAAGATTCATGCTCTGAAGAAGGTGAAGAAATGCAATTGAGCAAGAACTGCAAACAAGATAAATTACGGAAGATCTCTGACAGGAAAGTTAGACTTGGGGTTAGGGATTGGAAAACATAAGTTGTAAACTCATAAAAAGCAAACGCAAGTTTTTCAGTGGTATTGCACAATTTTTATTTTATTTATGAGCTATACAATGTAAAGTTAAATACAACTAATTGAGAAGGAAAGGCAAACAATGATATGTTCAGTAGTCCCAAAGTCAGCGCCGGGTGAGTTATGCAACATCACATCACTAATAGCTATGCAGACTTATTGACTTGGAAGCTTCCACGCCACTGGGCATAACTTCTGTGCATGAATTAAACCATTCCTTTCCCTTCCGTTCCCCTGGCTTGTGCTACATACTTTCTGTGATGGTACTATATACAAGTATTGTACAAAACAGAATGCATGAGAAAAAGTAGCCTATACATTATACGGCTTGCAAATTTTGCATACCGGAAAAAATATTTATAAGTAGGCTTATACGAATCATTATTATTACTGAAATGGAAAATAAATGGAAAACATTTTATGTTTTATTCATTTTTTGTAATAATAATATTTAGTAGCCTAATTTAAATGTTATTGTAATTAGTTTCATATCTTATAATAGTTTTCTTTTCAAAATCGTTACTCACAATATTACAATAAGTATTTTGTTTTACTTATATATTACTCAACAGTATTTATAAATTTTATTATGGTGGTAGTTTTACAAATAATTGTGTTTTTCCGTATAACCTAAAAAGTAAGAGCTTTCCTTACACATACACATGCAATATTTAATTTTATTTCATAAACATCTGATGCACATCCGCCATTTTATTTCTTC
Organism: Callitettix versicolor; assembly: GCA_022606455.1. Classification (NCBI taxonomy): domain Eukaryota; kingdom Metazoa; phylum Arthropoda; class Insecta; order Hemiptera; family Cercopidae; genus Callitettix; species Callitettix versicolor. Next base: position 68,416,806 of record CM040183.1, on the reverse strand, counting down.
TTTAAATAAAGTTTATTAATATTTCCTGGGACCAAAATAATTGTTTATTGAAGGTTGTCATGGCAACGCATCAAAAATAAAGTTTCATTTAATGATTGTTGAAATTTAATAATAAACATTTAGTAAAATTATTAGGCTAGATCACTTCGGCCAGCAGCATTTTAACGGTTTTAAAAAAGTAAAAATTCTTTTATCTTACAAGTTTTTAAAATATAGCCAGCTTATTGACAAAACGTAGCTATAGTTACTAAGCTTAGCTTTTTACCAAAGCTTTACAGCTTCTTGCTAAGTATTTATTTCATACAGTGCCATACAATAAAAAAATAACGAAATATATTCCCTTGGTCAATACTTAATTGTGTCTATAAATACATTATAGTCTTTGTGTTGGTATGATAATTAATTACAGTACATGCGCGTTATAACCAACTTCAGATAGTTAAACAATAAGTTCTGAAGGATATTATAAGCTATCCTTGAAAAAGTGGGGTTTCTCCTATAAATACCACTGAACTACCAATAATACCAGACTGCTGCTTTTCATAAATAACTGCACAGTTTGGCCAACGGCATTATGTAATATTTCCCTGTTACGGCCAACATTGGAAAAATAAAATAAAACGTCTTTTTTGTTCGGTTAGTTCTTTCTAACGCTGCTCTCCTTAAGTAAGTCATTAAAGAACTATACAATTATCAAATTAATAAACAACTGTACAATAATACTTTTAATAATAATTAATAAGGAATAATCTTTAGTAGTAATACATATTGTAAAATAACAAGTAAAAATAAAATGGATAAATTATAGGCAAATGTGTAGTAATAAAATAACAGTTACGTTCAAACCAAAAGTAACCTGTTACATTTTACAATCAATAGACGGTAATTGTAAAACTAATGTTCAGTATTAATAAATTCCATAACTGTTAAATTTAACCATTTCAATATATAGTGTACTCATGTTTTGCTATTTCTGTTTGACGAAAGTTTAAAACCTTTATGGTGACTTGTTTCAGAAATAACAGCGAAATGGGTTCTGTTTGGTGTAAAGCTGAAAATAAACAACAGAAACGTTCCTTCAGTCCCAAAATCCCTTTCAATTCGACTACTATAACTAAATGGACTAACCAGGTAAGATAATTACAAATCTAAGTATTGTAGAATGAAATAGTTAAATTGAAAACTGTGAGCTATAGATTACCCAGTTCTTGTAGACATTGATCAGCTGTCAGCAATGCTATCTAAATAACGCGAACAAATTAGTGCAATTAACAAAAGTTATAAAAACTTAGTTAGCAAGTTGTTTGTCATCTAGTTGAATATTTATTTTAACGTTTAATTACTAATAATTTATTTAATTACATTTTTACTTCAAATTTCTAATGAAGACCTTCAAGTTTCTTTAAACAATAAGTCTAAAATATTTTAAACATTAAATTGAGAAAATTACCTTTTTAAACACACTGTTTTCATTGTAAATTAGTGAATAACAAATCAGAGATATTGTTCTTATTCCTCTCCCAAATAAATAACCTAATATTTTTTAATCCGAAAATTATCGCAATCCTTTTAGATACATGTATTTTAAGGCAGATAACATTTACAACCGTTCTTTTTATATAGATGTTGGAGTAGTTTGGAAAAGCTTTATATTTCAAAACTGAAGGGCAAAAATGGAGCAGAAACACGGAGGTGAAATCAAATCTACACAACAAATGGTCTATGTAGATCCATAAACCGAAATACTGTCAAAATGTCAAGATTTTTTATTTACTATTAAAACTTAAATTTTTGAAGCGAATATTTTTAAATGCGCACTTTCTTGTGCGAGAAAAAAATTAAATTCGCGATAACACGAATAAAATTTTTAAGAAATGCCACGCTTGCGGTGAATACATAATTAGTATTTTTGAAGTTAATAATAATTCCCGGTTCCATTCATGACACAGTGTTATGATTTCTGCTTATAAAACTAAGCGACATGATTTCAAAACTCGCTGATGACATTAATTTTTTTACATTTAAATATTTATTTGCTTAAAATTATATAAATAAGTTCAATAATAAATATCGAAATTATAATTAACGCCATTATACTGCAAACCCGACAAAAGAAACACAAAATTGTTTAGAATGTTCAAAGTTCAATAAATCGTGCACATAATGCACATTGAAAACGAAGCAGGAAAAATGCCTGAACTTATAAAAAAATGGTCTGATTTTTATGTAACGTTTTGTAAAATATTCTTTGAGATATTTTTAGACTTTTATGACCATATCCGTCTGCCGTTCTGACCATTTAGAGGGTGTCCGAACAAGCAAAACGAATTTCGTCTCTATATTTCTGTCTCTTTCTTTTTCTTCCTCCTTTTCGATAACAGTATACACGTATTATATGAAAACGTTGTTTTGCTTTGGTTTCGGTATTTTTCCTTAGTTGAATACGTGCGCGTTGTAACCGTTTATAATACTCGAAATTAATATAAACTTTTATAATAGTTGTTGTTGTTATTGCTAATTCTTAACAACATAACCTGAAACTTATTATAGCCTGTCATTTGTTCAATGAAATCAGCTGATCGTTACAAATTAATATAAAACAACTGATCTTTTACTATAACTACAGTAAATAATATCTAAGCTAAGGTTTACGTATTTATTTATTTAAACAAAACACGATATTTGTAAACATATCTTCGATATTCAGCAAAGATATCGTTAACTTCTGTCGGTAACTCCCCGAGTTCCATAGTGTGTTTTTTGTACAAGATAGTTTGGAAATGTGTGTAATGGTGTTAATTATAATTTAAGCATTTATTATTAAACTTATTTATATACGTAATTTTAAGTAAATAAATATTAATTATAAAAAAGTTATGGACAGTAAAGGGGTTTGAACTCACTTCCATTAGTTTCGTAGGCAGAAACACAGCTACTGTACCATTAATGCACATTAAAACAATAAGCTCACTGGTAGACTTAAACTCACTCGTGCTTTTGGTAGTTTAGATTATATTTGTTTTCTTCATACAAATAGTACTAGGCTAGCTTAAAGACATTTTCACGTCAAAAACCTTACGAGGGCAATAGCAATAAAATTTATATAAAAATGATATACAGTTGGCAGTGTACCAGATTTATTGGTTGTTTGCTGAATAGGTGCGACAAGTCACTGCGTACTTGCCATTTTGTTTGACCTTCCGCGTCACGTGATGTGTTGCAACTTTCAGTTACTAAGGCCTAGGATGTGAAGACTGGCCTTAAATTCAACTATTTTAATTAGCTTAGGTCTACTGAGTAATATTAGCCTACTCAAACTTAAATATACCTCTTCAATTGTTATCAATTAAAATTTAAAACATGTTTCATACATTACACAAACTTTCTCACACTCAATTGTTACAGAAAAGACAACCATTTTGTAAACTGTCGAAAATTCGAAAAATCAGCTTCATTTTCAGACTTTGATAAAACTTTTAATGACAAGTATATAACTGAAATTATTGTAATAAATTCAAAGTAAAAGAAAAATATTGAGCAAAATAAATGAAAATAAAAAACACCGATGACGGTGATTTGTATATTTTCATTTGTTTTCGATTGAGCCTACTGCAATAACTTAACTAAACGTACTTAAGCTGTAAATCTTCACATATGTTAAACATTTGAGCAAAATATAATGAAATTATTTTGAGAAATTAGGGCAGTTTTTTCTGATAACTCTAGAAGCGTAGTTTTCAAAGATAAAACACCATACGGTCTGTACAAATGCTAAATTTTAATAAAGTTTGTTTAAAATCGTAAGTAAAATCAAATTTTCACGAGTTTTTTTACCAAAAAAGATCTTCAATGCATTGTCCAAGATTTATTTGCTAACCAGACTTGCGCGCCAAACTTTATCAACAGCGATCATTTCGCTTAAGTTTTGAGAAATGCATATGGGCACGCATGACGGTTATCCGTGTAAAAACCGCTTTCTTGGAATCACGTGACCTGAAAATGGATAAACTAATCTCAAGATCGCTTTTCTATGTGCTTCGTATAGTATAAAAGTAAAACAAAACTTTTTTCGTATTAAAAATATTCCTAAAATTAATTTTTTTTTAAAATCTGTAAATAAACATTACTTCCTCAACAACAATATCTGTTAACGTAATATTAGAACTTCACTAGTACTCTGTATCTTTAGTGAAAAAAAGATAGAATTTTTTAAAATTATTTGTGTTTAACTTTTAAAAAATGACAAAAATAAAACACTGCGTTTCCGAAAATGAGCATTCAAGGGTGTCAGTTCAAGACTGCAGTTACTGTCGTAATATTTACACTTCCGGTAACGCCGATCCGACTTCTCAAAAAAGTGTTTTATAGGTTAGGATAGGCTTTTTTGGTACCGTGTATTTTCGTGTTCCATTTGCTTCCTATGCCCATTGTTTAATGATAAATATGACAGTTTATCACCTTGAATTTTCAAAATAAATATCATATGTTCAAGAACAAAACAATGTTAATTTATCTTTGACAGATTTATTTGTCGAATAAAAATTCTGATGACATTTAGTACACATTTTAAAACCGGTAATTATTTCCGGATGTTGTATTAAGTTGTTTCCGCTTTAAAATTTCCGATTTTTAAAAACATTTAAAAATTAACTGATAGAACTTCAATGTTAGTAGAAATATAACTGTTTCTAGTTAAATATTTCAAGTTAAAAATTTTTCATTACGAAATACTACGGGAAATTGAAACCATTGAAAAAAAAGAATTGTTTGAAATGTGATTTCTCGGCTGTCGTACATTCTAACAAATCAATATCCAAACACAAAATGTACAACATTACATTACTAATTTGGCTTTGAAATTAATTAATTACGATTAAGGCGTTATCTAACAATTCAGTTTGAAATAATCGATGCATGCCATCATGACGTGATTAAAGCGAATTTTCAACAATAATGTTGTTTTATCTCACATTTTATTGAACATTTGATTTGACCATCATAAATAAGTCATAGGCTGAATCTACATATTTTATCTTTTGAAATTTTGAAATTTCATTAGAATACGTAAATATACCAGGCATTTCTGTTTATTCCAAAGCCTGTTTTGATACTGAAAATAATACTTGATACAAAAATTGTTTTATTTCAGCTGTTTCAAAATAGTAGATAATCGATACGTTCTCCTGTTTTTTTACACTTTCTTCAAAATTTGTTTTCATTTGGAAGTAAATTCCAAGAAAGTGGATCTAAAATCTAAGAATTCCAATTTTATCTAAATCAATGTAAGGCCGGTTGGCCACCAGATGCGGAGCGGAGTTGTGCAGAGCAAAGCGAACTACTCATTCAACATATAAGCTATTGTTTTTCGTAATTGTGGTCACTAAAAGCGTAACTGAGCGGGAGCAGCAAGCTTCATGTAGCTTCGACTCTATCTAGGTTCGGTTTTTTGAGGTGAGTCAGTTTCTCCCACCACGCTGACCACCCCTCTGAACGTTTTATTTCTCGTTAACTAGGTTACAGTTTTTAAACTATGTAATAGTCTACAATTCCTTATATTAGGAATATTTACATTTATAAATATTTACATTTAAAAAAAAAAAAAAGTTTTCTTTAGACTGACTAAATTCCACTTTCGGTTTCTGTTTATCTTCATTCAGTTCCGCATTTGGCGGCCTAATAATGATCCTCTGTGCTTCGTGAATTATGTCTGGGAAAAATGTAGAAAACGTTTTTGGGGCCGTGTTAAGCACATCTGGTATTTTATGGAATTTTTGCTATTGAAAGAAACATTAATTTAATTTTAATTTGAATGGTTGATTGGATCGGGAGGGGGGACAAGGTAAATTTAAAATAGACGCAGTAAATGACAAATTATGTCAGTAACAAAAATATTGACAGTAAATACAATAAGTACTTATAACAAGTGTAAAATTACCACAAACAGTTAATACGCAATTATTATAAAAATGAAAAAAAATATTTCAAAGCAAACTTATATTTTTACACAAAGTTTCACGATGGGTTTTATCTTTTTTAGAGCTAATTGTAGCGTTTTTTTTGTCAATCAAATTTTTTGTTTTAGAATTTTATTTTTGAATAAATTTGAAAACTATCCCAGATATGTAAAGTACAATCCAAATTAATAGCTATCGGTTTATGTATTTCTTAATCTGTAGCACTGTTAACGCACACACGCACATATACATACACACTCAGCAGGGTAACGTTTCAGGAGGAAAATAACCTTAAGTTCAAGAAGCCATTTTTCAATTTAATTTTGTATAGTTTTCAAAAACAATACTTTCCTCATAACAATAGTATTTTGGGGAAAGGTCAAACGGTTTTATCGAGTAATTCTGTGAATAATAAATAATAAAACGGTAGGATTTTTATGTTAATGCATCGCGAGGTTCAGGAGTTAGTATTAAACATATCTGAAACACAATATGTCCATCGAATACCGACCAAAAAAGTATAACCAGTGATAAAATAAATTTGAGGCAAAGATTTTTTTTATCATTCGGCCGTAGCCTACAAAAAGCAAATAAAACGTTGGGTTGGAAGTGAGCTCTTATCTCAGCAAGAAATATTATTATGTATTTGTTTTATTGCGTACTTTATGAGCGGTATTACTGTTGTATGCCAACTTGGAAACATTAAAAGTCTTCCTGTGGGAATAATGGAGTCATAATAAAAGTGATTAACTCCCAGATATTGTAAAACAAACTGTACATATTTGTAGATTATAAAGGGTAGCGAACGAAATTGGAGTTGAACATAATGCGTGGACAGACAGTAAAAGCTAAACAACCTTCTGGTGGGACCGAAGTATAAGAAGAGTTTAGTTTCAAATTAACAAATATGTTTTTTTATTTTAAATTTAACAAAGTAACTTATTGGAAAATTAATAAAATAAATTAAGCAAAACATTGCAAAATGTATACCACGTGTTGCCCTTTAGTTCAAAGATTTAAGGCTAGGCGGAGCTGAGCTGAGCGGAACGAAGACGAACGGTGAACAGAAGCGGAATCCAGTCAGTTTAAAGAACGCGTTTGTATCTTTTAAGTTTAAATATTTAGCTTTACTACTGTAACGGATGCTAGGAAGTATTATGTTTAAGAACCGTAACCTAGGTAACAAGAAGTAATAAGTTTAGAGGCGTGGTCAGCGTGGTGGGGAAAACGGAGTCAGCTTCAAAACCGAATCTAGACAGAGTCGAAGCTACGCCGAACGAAACCCAGAGACACCGCTTGACTCCGCTAAGCTCTGTTACGCTTTCAGTGGCCGTACTTACATTACAAACAATAAGTTAGATTTTTAATACATAGTTAGCTCCCTATTGTTGGCCTTACAGTTTAATTCGGAAGCTCTCAAAGATTTTAGGCCGATTTTTGATTTTTTACATTTGTAAGCAGTGTAAAATCGAATGATGTTAATCGTGAACAAAAATCACGATTAAGATATTACGGGTTTAATATTTTTCAGATTTAATGAGCCCAAAAAGTAGTTCTTATTTGAACGTTTGTCCGTCTGTCTACGTACGTGTGCGTATCGTTAGATGCTGAAGTAAATGCCCAATTTTGATGAAACTCGGCATAACAATTTATTTTGCTCACATCTAGAGTGATCATTTGAACTTTTCAAAAACGTTAAAATAAATATTTCAAGAATATCAAACAAAGTTTCTGGCATTCAGTCAGGCTAGGTTTTAATTGTTTTCCTAAAAGTTTGTTAAAAATCAATTAGTCAGATTTGTCTAAATGTTTGATCATATTTGAGTAATCATAACTCAAATACGTGAACCAATCTTGAAACAAAAGAAAATAACTGTTAGGGAATAAATAAAAAAACTCAAAATCGGTAACCTAACCTCTGTTGATCGTAATCATGAATCGTTTTTAAAAATTTCGGTAGTTCTTTATCGGTACCTTCCAAACTAAACTACTTCAGACATATTTAATTGATTATGAAAACGTTTTGTGTATTTCTTCAATTCAATCTTTTTACAAAAAATAACTTCTGTTAATAGCTTGAACAATTCCGTTACTCAAAAATATTAGTTCAACAGTTAAAATGGTGATAATTCCAAATCTTGAAAAATCACAGTTTTTTCTTACACACATTTTTGCAAATCCAGTTGACTTAAATATTGTAACCAGCGTTAAAAAATTAGCATTTAAAATTTCATTGGAAATATGAAAGTAGACCTGACAATGTTCAGGATAATTTTCAGTGTAATTCGATGTGAAAGTGTGAAGTTTTAATTTATTAACAATTTAGCTGTTTTTACGATAGTGAAATAATCCATTCAAGGCACTTTAAGGTATGTTTTTAAAAATTTGCTTCTATCACTTAAACAAAACAGTTCTCTGTGACGATTATTTTAATCTTTACATACATTGGCCACAATAAAATCAGGTGCTGTAACAGAATTGCAGAAAACTGCTTGCACATTCCTTTAAGGCAGACTGAAGGTTGCAGGTGAAGAAAGGATTAACTAAACTGCTCCTAAGGGATTGAAACTCCTCGACCCGAAACATTCGCAATCGCCTCTGCACAACATCCACCTCTGCGACGTAGGCATGCTTGTTTACTTGGAATCTTTAGAACGATATCAGTCCTGTTGGGTCACCTGAGCCTGTGCTGACTTGATTAAAACTTGCCCACATTACCTAGGCAACAACACAATGTCGCCCGGGGACAAACGGTTCGGGACATTTTACTATTATCAACGTCTGGTGACAATAATCACCTCAATTAAATCAGAAATAATAAAAACGCTGCACGAATTTGTTTCGCTGGTGTCATTGAATAAAAATTTTATTCTATAACTATTAACTATTTTATTCTACCGTTTAAAAAATATGTTTTCACCATCATAATCAGCGTTGAAATCAGCATAAATTAGCATTTAAAATTTTAAAATTTCTGTGTATGGAAAATACGAAAATGAACCCTGACAGACGTAAGGTTTGTTTTGACAAGCAATAAAGAGGATTTTTGCACGTGCGCCAACACACACACACACCACTAATTATACCTTCCGAAGTAGGTTGGCTTTAATAAAAATTAAAACCTTCATTAATACAAGTATTTTGATACGATATTTTTGGTTTTGAAAAAAAAATTGACTGTAATTTTAATGGAAAGTGTAGTCTTACATAATGTTTTTTTTTTTATAATATCTTCTAGGGACTCGGTGGTCGATGTGACCAAAGCACCGGTCAGTCTGCTGCTGCATCTCTGAACTGCGCACCTTAAATTTCTTAGTTCTAACGTCAGTTACTTCCGTTACTTTGCCCTTACCGTTAACGCTGATCCCTCGTCCTAACTGGCATAAAGTAGGAACATTATGAAAAAATATCGATCTCACACAGATTTGAAACTAAAGTCTTATTCTTTTTATTCGCATCACCTAACATTAATATAAAATCCGATTATGAATTTACTTTTTCGATTTTCCGCCACACTATCTATCTTTTATTTCAAATTTAGACAGTTTCTGCAAAAAATTGGTTTTTAGATTAAACAATTTTTTTAACTTTTTAATTTTTAACGTCTGTACATTTTGGGAGTGCTTAGCGATATTGTTTTATACAAATAACCTGAATATTTTTAGAATATTGTTTACCGTCTCGAGGATTTACCAATGTATGTTTAGAATAAAATATGTAAGATTTGACATTTGTGTGTAAGCAAATATATATTTGTACATGTATATATGGTATGGACCATACATGATATGGTATAATACTGTGTATAAGGACTAATACCGAACGGAAATATTGTGAAACTGACTCGCACAGCAGTTATTTCTTCGATAATATTATTTAATCTGTTGTTATTGCAATTGTTTTCAATGAATATAAATAATTGAAAATATTTTAAAATAGTTATTACTGAAATAGTCATGTAAATGTGTACAAGAAATAAAAACAACTAAAATGTTTGTAATTAATTAAGTTTTAATTGACAATATGTTTGGTATTTATATAGTAAAAGCTTAGCGTTATGAATTGTTTACATATTTTTTAAGAGAAGCTTTTAAGGTTAGCTTTAGCGAGAGGAACAAACAAATATGGAACGAACGAGCAAACGAATTTCGTCTCCCTATTTATGTCTCCTCCTTTTTCTTCTTTTTTTCGATAACAGTACACACACATTATATGATAACCTTGTGTTGCTTTGGTTTCGGTATTTTTCCATAGTTGAAGAACACGCGCACGTTGTAACCGTTTAATATACATTCGAAATTTGATATAAGCGTTTATAATATTGTTGTTAATATTTCTAGTTTTTAGTAACATAACCTGAAACATGTTATAGCCTGCCAGCTGTTCAATGAAATCAGCTGATCTTTACGAATGAATATAAAACAACTGATCTTTTACTTTAGCTACTGTAAATAATGTCTAAGATAGGTTAAAATATTTATTTATTCAAACAAAACAAGAAATTTTATAAACATATGTTCAAACTAGTTACATATTCAGCAAAGATATCATTAACAAAAGCTTCGCTTCTGTCGTAGTTGCACACGTCTGTGTCTTATAGTTTGAATCCGAGTTATATATATATATATATATATATATATATATATATATATATATATATATCTGAATTTACACTGAATATTTAAAATTACATTTGTTTAATGTAAAAGTTAATATTTTGATAGGCACTGCTAGGTATTTAACCTCTAAGATAAAACCAAAAACCAAAATAATTGTTGCAATTATTTTGAAATAAATTAGTTTGTACAAACTGTCAATCTGCCCCACGTAATAAAGGAGGCAGTACACACCATGAAATCGCTGTCGATTTACAAAGAAACTCGCGCATGCCCACACGCTACTTATCAATCCTTTTTCTTTTGGATTCTTCGCTGCAACCAAAGAAGAACAATGCGAGGTTACGGGCTAGAAGACTTTTTACTGAAAGTTACGACGTGGATAAAATACCTAAAAGTAGACAGTGCACCTTCGCTGACAATGGAACCGGTGCTGCTCCTATTTTACAAGACAACACAAATTTATAGTGATCAACAAAGAAAAAGGACTGTGGGTACAATTTATATTAAATCGTAGGACAGAATTCTTTAAATTGTCTGTAGTAACTTACATATTGTTATTAAAGTTGTAGCATCATTTATTGGTTTAAGTTAAATTTTTTGAATATTTCTTTTTAAAAGTAATTTCACGACTAAAAGAAAGCAGTTAATCTAGAGCAAATTTATGTTAACCCTATATGTTGGTTTTAAAACGGAAAATAATATAGCCCCAAGGCTAGTTTTTTAACAGCTGTTACGTAAATTATACTTTTGTTTTTATATAACAGCTGTTATGAAATAAATCTTACGAGAGAAAAAGGAAATTTGCAGGACAAATTTTATTTTTTAGGAAAAACATTTTTTTTTCGAAAAAAGGCTTTATTATTACACCTGTATTACAGAAATTCTATACTTAAATTCTTCGAAAATATTGCACAGACTTTCTCACATTGTCATAAGTTGCTTTGCCTCCCAAAATCGACAGTAGATCTCTAAAATGTTTTAATATTTTAAAAATTGATTTTAAAAATTTTTGGTCAAATTTCGGTATTATATAAAGTATTTAAAGTGTTGCAAGAAATATGAAATAACATGAAATTTTAGTTCAGGAGTAAATCGAAAAGAAAAACAAACTTCGAAAGATGTTTGGGTTTATTTATATACAACTAAACGTTAAACAAAATATGTTAAACCGATTTTGAAAAATTTCATCGAATTTTCTTTTTTTATGATGATAAAAAAAACTGAAATTAACATGATAAAACTGGAAAGGTTAGCTTAGATATTTTGCTGTAGTAGGACGGTTTACGGATCATGATTAAACAGAATTTGATAAGAAATCGTTATAAATCGATTTTTATTTGTTTCAAATGTATTTAGTCCCGAAAAGAGCGGGATAACAACCCCCTTCTTTATAATTACAAAATGTCCCCTAAGGATGGAAAAATTATACTCACAAAAATATACAGTTTTGTTTAATTTGTGAAATAGGTGACAACTTAAAACACAACTTTATTTGTGGTTCAACTTCTTTATTTTATGCAAATTAGTCTATTTATTACGGTGGATAGATGTATTGTATGTAAACGGTAGTAACTTGAATTGAACCTGCGCACAGGTTTGAGATCTGCCTGCTATCCTATCAACTAAACAAGCGCAACTCTATAAGCCTACTGTAAGTGTAACAGTGAATCGCTGATGGATGAACCTGCAAGAAAGGATATCATTCAGAAGAGAACCGTCATGGTAAGACCCAAACCCGGGACCTTGAAATCATCAAGATCATGAGAGGTTGTTAAAACTGTATATATATATATATATATATATATATATATATATATATATATGTGTGTGTGTGTGTGTGTGTGTGTGTGTGTGTGTGTGTGTGTGTGTGTGTCAGACACTTTCGCAATTTTTTTGCGATTTGATTCAAACTTGGCGCAAAAATCGATACTAGCCTGGACAAATTTGTTAACCAGACAAATTCGTTCAACAGTTTCAAAATGGCTGCCATTTCAAATATTAAAAAAACTTAACTTTTTGTCTTAAATTGGTTTGAAAATATGATTTAAATTAGCGCTAAAACCTGTGTAAATTAATTTTGAATTTTCAAAGAAAGAAAAAAAGAAATCAGTCATACTTTCTTTCTGAAATCATGGTCATCGACAAAAAGTCTATAGACAGTCATTGTTGCGGATGAGAGCAGGTCATGAATATAAGCGCCTAATCACGTGACCAAGCTCTGCGCTAACCAGGTCTTTGATCAGGTTTGACGGGAAACACCTGAAACAGCTAGTTTCCATAACTCGAAAACTGGACACCGTCAATTCAGGAACCATCTCCTGACTGGTCACCTACTGAGTGGGCATACTAATCGGACAAAAGTATCCGAATCCGCACAGCATCCGCCTTGGCTGCTGAAAAATAAATGATTTTCAAAATATGAAATCAAAATTACTCACGAACGTGAAGAGTGAAGAACACTAAAGCTACAGATGACGTGAAACTAAGGCGATCCTTAAGCAACAGTATCTGAACTACAAGAAATGGAGTTTTATTTAACATCTACAAACATTATTTAGTCAACTGATGTTTTTATAATACATACTTTACTACACTTGCAGAAATTCCTGTTTATGTTGATCCAGCTAAATCTTCAACCGCCACTTCAGAACGTTCAATGTAGTGGAAATGTCTGACGTCATTGTGCTGACGTAATTATTGTGATTGACAGGGCACCTGGCGGGAAGAGTAACGGGTGATCACAAGATACTTGCGGTAGAATCCTCCCGCTTAAAAATACGCGGGTAACTGTATCCTTATGGAATCTTCTGATCCTCCAGCTCGATTCTGTATTATTCCATTTCGTACCTATGGTGCGCCTTATATATTTCACCATATTATTGATAGATTTATAAAATATTTATCATATTTTAGGGCTGGTTTTAATAATGGATTTTGCTGGACGCGTGATGCGATTGACATGATATATTGATATATATCAGTATATTTCGCGCGCAGTAAGTGTCATATTAAATTAATTATAATTTAAAATTTCTACGTTTCCACCGGGATCGAACCTTGCGCGTGTAAGGCACACGCGATAACCACTACACTACGAAAACAACGAAGACGTTTTACCGATTTAAGTATATGAAATGAATCGTTAATTTAATTTTGGTAGTTATATTAAAATATCAGTTGTTTTATATTGATTCGTAAAGATCAGCTGATTTCGCTGAACAGCTGATACGCTATAATAAGTTTCAGGTTATGTTGTTAAAAACTATGTTAATTTGTCGTGTTTTCGAATGAATTATTGTAAGTAAAATAAAAAAAAAGGAAGAGAGAACATATATAATTTTTATTTTTTAGATTATTAGAAATTTTTTTATTTTGCAACACATTGTTTTTAGGCTTAATATATATTTGAAAATATAGATTTAAAACCAGTTCAATGGAATGATTGTATTAGCTTGTGACTAATATCTGCCGCCGCCGAAAGGATCCAATTTCGCAGTCATTGGTTTCATGTTCCCTTCTCTGTAGATTAATTAACTCATTAGACGATCGTTAATTGATTAGACGTATACGCTGTGTTTAGCATAACGCAACTAATACTAGTTAAGAGGGAGCGAGATCGACGAGAGAGAGAGAGAGAGAGAGAGAGAGAGAGAGAGAGAGAGAGAGAGAGAGAGAGAGAGATACATCGCATTATGTTTCGAATCGTACATTCCTGTTTACTCAAAATTTCATTCACTGTGTAAAAATTTATACCATATGTTGAGCAGATTTTGAACGACCGTTCTTGAATCGAATTTTGAGAAAATTATTGGATGTTAGAAAGTGTTTGTATATACAAATTCAATTTTGTAGGTAGTCGAAGAATTCGTAAAACGTTTTAATTATTGATTGTACATTATGCCTTGTGTACAATATACAAAACATATCGATATCTTTGTTATACGTTATACCCTCCGGCAATCAGGGATCAAGTGCGTTATAAAAAATAAACGCAGCACCCTGCCGTCTCGCTGACGTGATAGAGGCGAATTTCCAGAAGTATTTTTTTTGCCTTAACCTTAAGTTCTGATTTCACAATCATAAACAGAATTTTAAACTGTCAAATTACATTAGCAATACAAAAATGATCCCTGACCGCCGTCAACAGTTTCTTAAATTCAACGGATTTGAAAAATGCAAAATAATAATTGATACAGTTTTTAACACTGATTGCGATAGTGAAATCGTATTTTCAAAACAAATTTAGAAAAATAGTTACAAATTTTTAAATATTTGAAATTAAAGCCATTTTGAAACTGTTGAACGAATTTGGCTGTATGACGAACTTGTCCAACTGCTACATCAATCGATTTTTTTGCCAAGTTGGAATCAAATCGGACCAAAATTTTGAACGTGAGCGTCTCTCTCTCTCTCTCTCTCTCTCTCTCTCACACACACACACACACACACACACATATATATATATATATATATATATATATATATATATATATATATATATATATATACATATAAATTTTAACGACACCTCAAGAAGTGATCTACAGGTGGATAGGGGCTCATTTCAAAGCCTTAGGTCTATATCTTAATATGATGGTTGATCCAATAGCTCAATTTCCAATGGAAATTCTCTAAAAATAAGTCATACAATAATAATAACAAACACAATAAAATGTAAATAAGAAATAAAAAAGTTTATTATTGGGAAAGCAACATTTTTACCTAATTAGAAGGTGTAAAAAGAACCATGGCCAATGGTTACAGTAAAAGATCAGTTGTTTTATATTTATTAGTATCGCTCAACTGATTTCATTGAACAGCTGATAGGATCTAATAAATTTCAGGTTATGTTGTTAAAAAGCAGCAATATTGATAACAATTATTACAAACTTTTATATAAATTTCGAATGTATTATAAAAGGTTGCAACGTGCACGTGTTCTTCAACTTAGGAAAAAACCGAAATACTTGACTTACTTCTTTAATCAGATATTTTAAAGAAAGATTTATTTTTACTGTTAAAATTGTTTCGAGTCTATAGTTTTGTTGCACGAATGGGATTAAAAAGTTTCGTGTGTAAAATGGCGAAAAACTATTGCACTTTTAGTTTACAAGTTAATTGTTCTTTTCGTTATGTCAATTATACACGTTCTTCTAGACGATAAGCAAATATATGCAATAATTCAAAATCATTGTATCACTAAAAAATCATTTTATTTCTTATTAATGTAAAAGAACATTTGCAACAAAATTAACAACTAAAATTGTAAGTGTTAAAATAATAGCATAATAATAATAGTGTAAATAATTTATATACACATAATGAAGTCTGTATTCTTTAAAAGCTCAAATCAAAATGTATTACATATTCATACTGTACTTGACAACTATTCGATACTGAGTGAATGATAGTTTACTGAAGTAATTTTAAAAATTATTCGGTGATATTAATTGCGGGTGTTGTGGCAACAATGTCCTGAAAGTGACAGATCTGTAGGCGAAATGATTTACGGGAGCTGCAACGGACGTGGAACAAGTTACCGGAAATGGATTTTGTAACGAGAGGAACGATAGGATAGAGAATAATGTTTTGTCATTAAAATCAGAGTGATTGTATTCAAACCGAACAAAAATGGATTGTCGTAATAAATTACCACTACTTTTATTGTTTATTTGTTTATATTAGTTATCTTGTGTGAGATCTGTATTTTTCATAGAAATAAAATTATTAACGAATTTCTTACCAATTAGCAATAGTTAAATTTATGATCATATGTGTATTATTTCTTGAGTCAACATCCCTTTTTCTCAGCACATACTATTTATACAGGCATAAATGAGGTATCTTTAGAAAGATTTTTAAATCAGCTTCTGACATTGCAAAACGATTTTGCGCTAAAACGTAAAGTTTGTGTAAAATTTTAACATAAAAGACACTTTTAACTGTCATAGGCAAAACGTCATCGTGGATGTGCAAGCGCGGCATCACAAATCAGGCAATATTTTGTGTATTTTACGAAGCTAACTTATTAATCACGAATCGACAATTGCAAATGCCACTTTTTTGCATGACGTTATTAGAACAATTTCAATTGTTACTTAAAAGTCATTAAACTTATAGGTTATGTGGCTTATTGACAGACATTATCCTTGCCCGTCGTACAAGCCGGGACAAGCATTTCGAATACCAAACACATTGTAATTGGACACTGTTTTTATACACACACACACACACACACACATACACATATATATATATATATATATATATATATATATATATATATATATATATATATATATATATATATATATATATATATATATATATATATATATATATATATATATATATATATATATATATATATATATATATATATATATGTGTGTGTGTGTGTGTGTGTGTGTGTGTGTGTGTGTGTGTGTGTGTGTGTGTGTGTGTGTGTGTTTTTCTCCTTTCATCGCACATTTATCCATTGTTAATACGCACATTATAAAATACGAAGTACAATTAAAATATCAAAATGTAATTAGAGGTTATCATACATACCTTTTCAATTGGCTAGACGATAGTTACCTATTAAAATTCCATTTTCTATCACTATAAACAAGTCTCAGGGACAAACGCTTCAAAGAGCAGAATTATATTTACCAAATACCGTCTTCAAACACGGCATTTTCAAGGGTATGTAGCGTATGTAACCTTTTCAATGGTAACTAAATCAACTTACAAGTTTGTATCCATTAACGAAAATGAAATACAAAAAGTACAAGAAGATATCTTGTACATCTCAAGACATTCTTTTACATCAAATATCGTTTACAACGAGGTATTGTGTAAAACTGCTATAAAAAAACAATTATCTTTGTTGAAAAGTATATAATACAATGACTCATAAATTTGTGATTATTATTTCAAACCGATAGCTTTTAAATTTATTTTGTAAACATGTTTTCTTTTAATTCCAACTACCACCTTCACCCTAACGACTACTATTATTCAAAAGTCTGTGCTTACTTTCATATTGCGAAATTTCGCACGGGCCCCCTGGTAGTCATTATTTCACTAAATGATTGTAGCAATAACGTTTTAATCATAATTTATACCCAGATGTAAGCCTTATTTTGAGCCTAAAACAATAATTGGATTTTCTGTTTTTACAGTATGGAGTATTGCATTCAACGTGTCATAAATTTTAAAGCAAATTTGTTCTTTGTGTCAAAAAAATATTTTAATAAAATAAAAAAAAATCTTGTGCATAAAAACACACGCTTTAGAAATAAATACTTGTTATTGACCCTTTTTACACTAGTATTTGTCTCTTTGGAACTTTGATCCATTTTCTAAGCTTCATCTAAATCGACACAAACTCTTTTCACAACGTGAAATTGCCTTTTATAACCTAAACATTGCACAAACACGTGATACATAACATCTGTTTAAATATTATTACATAACATCTGTAATACGACACTTGCATATAATTATAGTTTCTATTATTATCACAAAAAATTACAAATTATAAAAAGTGCAAGTGTGGAATTTGGCGAGCTACCAACAGAAGCAAAGCTTTTTTTAATGATATCTTTGCTGAATATGTAGTTAGTTTAAAGATATGTTTACAAATTTCTTGTTTTGTTTAAATAAATAAATACGTGACCCTAGCTTACATATTATTTACTGTAGTTATAGTAAAAGATCAGTTGTTTTATATTTATTCGTATCGCTCAGCTGAATTCATTGAACAGCTGATAGGCTGTAATATGTTTCAGGTTACGTTGTTAAAAACTAGCAATATTAACAACAATAATTATAAATGTTTAAATTAATTTCGAATGTATTATAAACGGTTACAAAGTGCACGTGTTTTTCAACTAAGGAATAATACCGAAACCAAAGCAACACAACGTTTTCCCATAATTCGCGTGTACTTTTATCAAAAAAGAAAAAGAAAAAGAAAGTTACTGAATTATGTTAATATTTTAAATTTACTTTAAAAAATAAAAATAAACCCTGACCACAATGAAATTATATTTATTAATTTCAACGGTTTTTGAAAATTCAAAATGTTAATTTATTCAGTTTTTTACTCTAATTATGATTGCGTAATGGGATCTTGAAGATTTTTAAGTAGAAAATGTACGGATTTTTCAATATTTAAAATCGCTGCCATTTTGAAACTGTTAACGAATTTGTCCAATTAATTACAAAAATCGATTTTCGTGCGTAATTTAAATTTAATTGTACCAAAAGTTACGGACTAATGGTTTAGTTTGACTTAATTCAAACGAAAATAAATCGATTTTTGTAATAGCGGCAATTTAAAAATGTATAGGCTAACTTTTTATTTTAAATATTTTAAAAAATCCGTCTGATTTCATCAACGTAAACAGCGTTTAAAGCTGCCTAATTTATTATTTTGTATTTTAATATTCTTTGAAATTAGGACATTTATTTTAACGGCAGAGTATATTTTCGTATTTTTAATGTTGTCCTATAATTTAAAAGTTTAAAATGTCATTGTATGAAGTATTATATGAAGTTTATAATGCTGATCAATTTATGCAGCAATGCTGAAGTTTATGTTGGTAAAATCAGAATTTTAAAAGATTTGAAGATAATGTTTTTAAAATTCGCTTCCATCACACCAGCGGAAAAGTGCGTGGGCTATTATTTTCAGTTACAGTTCAAATTGTAGGTTATACTCTGTAATTATACTTAATGAGTTAAATTTCATTGGAAAATGGACGATTGGAATTGCCACAATAAGTCCAAAACGTGTTACCTTGAAAAATGCACATATGGAAAACTCTAGGACACGTCTTGAATAGTTAAAAATTAGATTAGAGGTCTAAACATGTTTGCAATTAAGTGTTAGCAAATTTATGTTGATTTGGTTCGAACTTGGCACAGAAATTCATTAACAAAATTTACCCAATCAAATCTCTTATCAGTTTTTAAAAGGCAGTCATTTTAAGTATTTAGAAACTTACAACTTTTTAATTTCGATGAATTATCAAGGTCGTGGTTTCGAGACGTAGTTACTATGTCTATCCCGCGTACTCATTAACTGGCATAAATTATTAACCTTAAATAAAAGAGAAAAAACACAGGTCAATATAATTTACTTGTCTTGTTTATAATAGTGTATTAGTTTCTAATGGGATTTCCAAAAAAATATGATTATAAAAGTGAAAGTAAATGCCATTTATATTTCGTTCATTCTCTCCGCAATATAAACAGCAGTGTTAGGTTGTGATTTAGGGCACACCTACTTTAGTAAGTACTTGCTCAATGTTGGGGCATAATATTGTATTGATAAATAAAAACTTAAGTAAATGTAAAAAACATATATTTATTACTGCCATGGCGTTTTGTTTACACTAGAGTCTTCGTGCGCGCGCGCGCGCACACACACACACACACACACACACACATATATATATATATATATATATATACATGTATAGGCCTATTAGCACCGAACTGGTTTAAAGCAAATTTGAGAAAAATCAGTCAACATTGTTTTTCTTTAACAGAGAATCTGGAAGAACAAACACATATTTTGTAAACAAATTATTATTTCCTTAAGAAATCCAGGATTACGAAGTCTCAAATTATAATTTGTACAGGACCCACTTTGTTTACGCCAGTGTACATCAGAAAGTAAAGAATTGCTCGTTAATAGACCGAAATATTTAAGTAGGAACCGGTAGCAGTAATTAGAAAGGGTAATAGTAGAAAGTAAAGTTAAAACGGTGAGACAAGCAAAGAGCATGGAGGAGTGGAAGGACTGACCAGCGCGACACGGTGGAGTGAGGGGCAATTAACCTACAACAACGGACTCACTTTGCATAACGGGTTGCAATGAACCGGTTTCAGTAGATGACAATAGTTCCATTTTCTGTCTCATTTGGTGTAAAAGTGGATCTAGAGTCCTGGAGCTGTTAAATAACTACGTCCACCAAGTAATTTATACTTAGCCTAAGAAAGCTGGCAGACGTTTACTGTACCTAGCTATTATTATAACAATTTAACAGTTATATTATATATTAGTAGGCCTTAACATTTGGCGCAGTGCTGCTCTATTTCTGGCTTCAAATGTCGAACACGATTCCGTAGTAATAGAAACTCCATTTCGAGTGTTAATTTTATAAAAGTATTTGGAAATTTTAAGATTTTACATCTCCATTTCCAGGTGAATTATATTTCTTTTCAAATAAATGTAATTTAGAAATAGGGTTTTATTATATTACAAAAAAATAAATATTTAAGAATTAAATGTGTGTTTAAAATTAACATAAACATTGAATAGTGTTTTCATTCAAAGGCGTTTATCACCACTTATATTGGGAACAGTTAAATACGAAACCATACCGTACTTTGGTAATGTGTATGTCCCTTTTAAAACTAAAAATTAGTTCTAGTATTTAGTTTGTTTTAATATTTTTATCTTTTTAAAACGACTTCAGTGTCAGGTGTAGTTTTTGTCATTTCCGTTTTTATAACTTTAATTTTAAAATGACTTTTTGAATAATTTCTTAGTAATTTTGTGCTCTATTTTAGGACGATTTTTTGTTTCATTTCTCAAGTCATTCTTTTTTCGTTTGTGAAACATAATATTTAAATCACAAAAGTGCCAAAAGGTGTTTAAGGAACCATCTTATTTTTGTATTTATTATAATTTTTCTGACTTTCAAGCATTCAGAAAATATGTAAAACACTCAAAAATGAAGAATTTAAAGTTTCTGTAGCACATTTCCGTATGAACTTAACAATAAAGTAAAACACAAAGGAAACTGACGAACGTAATAAGATATGTAAATTATTAGTGAATTTACATTGTAAAATTACAGCAGTCAGGTGAAGCACAAGACCTGAGACCTCGAAATGAACGCCGATTCTGATTTCTAGATACTTTTGGAGATATCGTGAATTTTTTTATTTTGATAGAAAAACTAGATTTTCAAAAGATTGATAATGATGTGATCTATGTTTTCAATGGTTAAAAATTGTTAATAACCACTTATATTTGAAAATAACTAGGTGTGCATACGTAAAGTTAGTAAATATTGACTTGTGACGTAATCATGTATTTATTTTTCGGAGATAAGCAAGGCGCATTTCGGTTTAGTTAGTGACTGTTTTAGGCTTAACAGCTTGTGACTAAAAGACGGTGACTTATAAGTGATATTAAATTGAAGTTATTTTAAATGTCTGCAAAGTCTAGCAGTTTTACGCTCAGTGACTTTTGCTGTCTGTGGCCGATCAATAAGGTAATAATACTTTAGTAAAATTGAATTTACGTGATACACTTATACGTCTCAAAGTAAGCTTAGCACAATATTTTGAACCAAAAATTTAAATTTTTGCAAAAAAATTCTTTATATTGTGAAATATTTTTGTATTTACGAATCTTAACTAAGCATCTAATTTCAAGGACTTTCTAATATTTTTTTGTACGTTCAGTTTAAATTTATGAGTCATAAAACAAATATTGTACAAAATTATTTGATGTTAAAGAAGTCTCTTAAAAGAAAAAAAAATGTTTCTACATCTGTTTCTACAACTTGATATTTCAGTTCAAATAATCAGTTGGATAAAACTTTTAATTTTTGAATTTGAACACTTAATCTTCTTCACTAAACAGCTAAAAATGACAATTTTTGTTTACTTTTAATGTTAACTTACAATTTATTTGCGATTAGTTTGAAATTATTGCATCTCAAATTTATAGTTGCGAGCTTAGATTGGTTTTGTATTAAGTTGTGGGGTTTGGTGGCGCTTTGCATTATGTTCAAAAGACCTATTGTGCAACTAAATGTCTTGGATTATAGTTCAGCAGACTGGTGCCCTCAATAAGTTTTAACAGTCAACTGACTGGCTCATTATACTTGAGGTTCTTTGCCCCGCAGGGGGTGCAGACTAGCTACACCTATTTAGATGATTTTGACGTCCTTCGCGGTACCCGAGTCTAACACACACTTACTCTTACAACAATACACTTGCGACTTTAACAATTTACACTCACACTTACATGTGCTTTTCACCTTAAAAAAAATAATAAATAAAAATATACACTTCTAAAGGTCCTGAAAGTCAAACACCATTTTACCTCCTCCTGAAAAGTGCATAGATTACGAGTCACAACCTGCAGTTTACTCTTCGTTACTGTAGAACCTTCCTGCGTGCAGAAACCTACACACGGTTTCTCCTTGGTGTATTCCTGCCCTGTTCACATCTACTGTCAAGTAGCAGTGCCTATAATCCTTATTTTGCCCAGTATCCTATTTTTTATGTCTGATAACCATCAATTCTTAACGTCAAGCTTACCATCGTATCCTATAAGGGTTGTGTTTCTCACACTCAAGATTTGATCGGTGGAAATTTTTGTACTTCTAGGTTTAATTAGAAACACATTGGCTGCCGACTCCTCTCTCCTTAGTCTTAGCTTCTGCACTCTTTGCAAACGTCTGCTTTGAGATAGGAAGTCGTCTTACTAATGTTTAATCCCATCTTTCGCTTTATTTAATGCAGATACCATAGCGTCCACATAGCGTCCTTACAGTCTGCCACAAGTCCTTACAAGTTGCCTCGGTGGTCTAGCGGATAGCGTACTGGGCTTTCACCCCGAGGATCCGGGTTCGATTCCCGGCGAGGGCTTGGCATTTTCATACGCTATAAATCATCCCACCGTCTGCATTAGCCCAAGTGTGCACAATAGTCGGACGTTAAAAAAAAAAATACAGTCTGCCACAAAGGTTCCCTCCATGAACTTCTATGATATTTTCACTACCCATACCTACTTTTTCAGTTCTCTAGCGTTTTCTGGACTTTAAAAGTTTTTTTCCAGTAGTCGAAACCAACAACTAGCTAAGGAAATATTTTTACAAATACAGAACCCCGTATTCATAGTTAAGGTCAAATTGGACATGAAGGTCGCCTGGTATTCAGACTCCGCTAAACTCTCCTTGGCTACACAGTCCAGGGCCTATGCTTGGGATACAACCCAAGAGCAGGTAGATAAAGAAAAGTTAGATTCATCTAGAATACTTTGTGATTGCTAAACAAGTACTTTCATTGTGCGAGTGCTTGAGGAAACGTGCGCGTAAACCTAGCCGACAAGAAATAAATGAACTCAAAATGGCCGAAATATTATATCTTAATTTATTTTTTATTATTGTCACTCTTAGATAAAATATAATAAATTCATATTAATATGCTTTAAACATTTTAATTAATATGAATTCAAAGTAAAGTGAATACCAACCCTTTTATTCACGTTTGAAAATATCTTAAAATTCATGACCTGTTTACGAGTATGTTTGCCAAACACATTAACTCTCCCAAAATCTTGAATATACAACAGTTCCTGAACAATTTTTTAGAAGTAATTAAAAATTATTGCTTTATTATTTCATTAGCGACAATTCGAAATAATGAAAATATATGAAATTTTCTTTGCTTTTTTTTTATAAATCTGATTTTACAGCTGATTACGGTAAGAATTTTGTAGTGTAAATGAAAAAATATATACATTTTAAAACAATCGTGGTTTATTTTCATCCGAATATATTGCATATAAAAAGGGACGTTTATCTAAAGCTAGTCTTTGGTACTTCCATCACGCAAGCTAGAAGATTGAGTACTGTGTAGCATCATTGGATTCTATTTTACCTTTTTTTGTATTTCAACTAATTTTAATTTTTACAAATTTTATCCCCTGATAAGTAGTCATACTTTTTGTTAAAAATATTGTTGGTTAGTTTAAAAAAAAAAAAAAACGTTAATTGTATTCGTGCTTGTGACTGTTGGGGTCCTGGTTGCAGGAAGAAGTGTATTGTTTTGTTATACCAACGTATTTGCAATTTATTTATTACCTGACGTCACGAATTAACGAGCAATTAAATCGCAAACACGCCGGGAGTTGTTTACAGTTGGATGTTTCCCTAATGTGTGGTCGAACGTTCCTTCTCTCACGCAACGAATAGAGGCCATTCAATATCACATGGCCTGTAGAGTGCAGGGATTTCCTGTATGGCAACCTTGACATCTGCTGCCAATGCACAAACACCTGTACACTAAACCGGTTGCGTTCCGACAAACTGCACTGTACGCTAACCTTTCATATACATATATTATATACACGTAACTCCTCTTTACATATTTATACAGAACAGAACCGATAAACTGAGAGCTCTTCTGATGTGTAGGCTACTCCCACTTCTGTTGTAACTGTTACAGGGCATTGTTGGATCAGAACTGAATAATATTGTAAGTTACTTCAAAATATAAAGAAAAAAATTCCAAGCATTAAACTTAATGATAAAATTGCATTAAATAATTATGTTTATAAGCATTTTATTATGTACTTCTTTGCACAACCAATGAGGGAATGCACAATATGTAATTTTTAGCTGCTTCCCATTAGAAAGTAACTATTGGAGTGGCCATGATAGTACTGTTCAAATCCTGGAGTATGAAATGAGCACCGATCGTGGGGAAATTAAATTCGTGGGTGTTTACATACCTGACTCGTGTGTGTGTGTGTGTGTGTGTGTGTGTGTGTGTGTGTGTGTGTGTGTGTGTGTGTGTGTGTTTGTGTGTGTGTGTGTGTGTGTGTGTGTGTGTGTGTGTGTGTGTGTGTGTGTGTGTGTGTGTGTGTGTGTGTGTGTGTGTGTGTGTGTGTGTGTGTGTGTGTGTGTGTGTGTGTGTGTGTGTGTGTGTGTGTGTGTGTGTGTACCTATGTGTACGCGCGAGCGCGCTTGCTTGCGTCCATAACCTTTTTAATTTAAACTCTTTCAAATCTGATTTTACCATCGTAATTATTGTTAAAATTTGCATAAATTAAATTTAAAATTTTGAAATTTAAATCAGACAACGTTGAAATTTAATGCAGATTCAAACGATGATTACAACAGTGGAAATAGTTTCTCGAAAAAGAGAAAGGATTATAAAGATTCTTTTTATATTCTCTTCTTTTCTGCTAGGATTATTGTCACTATGTTCAGTATAATGATCTGCCTTCCTAGCTTCGTCAATTCTACTTTCGTTGACGCGTTTCGGAGAACCTCCATCCATGAGTATAGATATAGTTTTTGAAGATGGTGAGTATAGATTTAGTTTTTGAAGATGGAGGTTCTCCGAAACGTGTAAACGAAAGTTGAATTGACGAAGCTAGGAAAGGCAGATCATTATACTGAATAAAGTTTATACCCTCAAAAAAGAACCGTACGTTAGATTAATTATTAATTATGAAGTGCAAAAATAATCCTATTTTAAAATATGATGTGATGTTGAGTAGTCACATTTTTTTGAAATCAGCTTACATCACGTCAGCATAACAACTACGTGCCGCGATTATATAAAGTATATACTATTTTATTCAATAATTTATTAACTAATTAATTATATATTACAATCACTCATTAAAATGCAAAAATAGTCGTGAAGGCGTGTCTATAAATATCAATAAATAAATGTTTCTCTCATGTGGGGAAGCTAATTTCTCCGGGTAACAATATTTCTGAACTGTTAACTTAATTTACGTTAAAAATGATAAGTTTTACTTTAATTTAAATTACAGAAACAGATTTTCTATAATCAGAAAATAAACTATGTCGATTTTTCATTATTTGTGTAGGTATTACAAACGGTTATTTTTCAAAAAATTTAATTTAAAAAAATTGAATTTTTCTTTTCGCTTCAGAACATTCTATATTGTATTTTATTATTGCTCGATAAAAATTTTGTTTAAATAAGTACACGTTGTTCGCACTAACGTATACGTAAAGAATGTCACAAGTCCAGACTTTTTCCACAAAAAATCTTCAAAAATGTATGGTTGCTACAAGTATTAGGTCTAATGTTTAAGCATTTACAGTAGCTAGATAAATATTATTATTATTAAAAGGAACTTGATAAAATGTCTCAGAACTACATGTCAGCGTATTTAAATTTAAGAAAGAAATAGAATTAAAAATAAAATAAAAAACGGAAATAAATCACAAGCCGCACTGGGGGTATTTTATTCTCTACAAATTAGGCTGTTCACTGTTTTCTTCGCCGATAGCTTCAGAATCAGATTGTCGAGGGAAATATCAACATGTGAGACAGTTTGTGCACCATTTTGTTTCGCATGGCTCCTGGATACGTGTTTCAGCAGATTCTTGAAGTTAGTCTAACACTGTACTCGTGTCCTGTGGCGTCAGGTTGACAAAATGTAAAAAACTAAAACGACAAGACAGTGCAAGGCTTCAAGGACAATATTCTGCGATAAAATTATAAGAATAAATAATATGTTTAGCCTTGCGATAAGATATAATAATAAATAATACAGCGAGCGTTACGTAACGAGTTCTTATCAGCGTGTAGCTATTGTTCCCGACACGGCAAGAGACATGCGCTGGGATATTGTGGCTTCTCTTCCCACATCTTTTGAACTGTTTGAATCTAATTAAAATACCTACGGAAAAGTGATAATTAGTAAGCGGTATTAACGTAAATAGCGTTAAAATATTACACACTGAAATCTGCTATTAAATTTATTAATAGGCTATGGAACATTTCATGGCACTCTTTGGTTTTTAGAGGAACTTGCGGTAAATGTATATCAAGATTGCTGCTTTTTACGATAATCATACTTATTAGACTAAAACACACACACACACACACACACACACACACACACACACACACACAACTAAAAATATATAATATCGTATTCAATAAATCAACAAAAGAAATTAATTAACATGAAAAAAATTAATTAACTAAAAACTATCCGATCTTTGGTCAGGTAGAATATATTACGTACATGACTGAATTGGGAAACTATTCTCTTCAAAATAGACTCTTGTACCTCAACACACTTTGCCCACCATTATGTTACAAATTCATCCACTCCCTAAGACACGTCTGGAAGATTTCTTCCGGAGTAGCTTCTACTGCGAAGACTGTACTTTTGTTTTCGGGTCGAACCCGTGTACCCATGACTCCTATCCAGCAATCACGGTGTTCAGAAGCTCAGGACCGGTGTTTTTAGTGCCCAGCAGGTCCTGTGCAACGTCAAGACGGAGTTCTTTCTGTCGGAACTTTGCAGCCACTCTGCGCATGTTCAAATCATCACGCAAAATTGCATTTGTAGAATCTTTTCGGCCAACCAATCTATTCGGCAATCTTTCGTACGATCAAACAACAATCTCCCTCTATTAGATCTTCTACCCTCACAACAACAGCTGCATTCCGAGTGTTTTGTGGGCGAGAACGGTGTTTCACCGGTGTGTTACCCTGATAGCATCGTCTCCAATCACATATTGAAACTTACAAACTTTTAAATTTGAGAAACACCAAACGTTTGACAAATTTGATGCAGTACCTTTGCTCAACTTGTTCAGTCTTGAGAGAAATCAGAATTACGACGGACACTTATAACAACGCATCTCTCGACGGCCAGTGGACAGTCGTACTTTCTTCGGAGGAATCCAATTGTTAATATTTTTTTCTTACAGAAAATGTTTTCGTTCAGGAGTAGTAGTTTTCTTATGTAATCACGAGTACGTAAAATAAACAAACCCACCAGTTGCAATAGTGTTACACTGAATACAAAGATTTTCTCACAACACAAGACTGGTACGCATGCGCACTATCTCACGTTCCATTTTACTGAAAGGTTATATTATATTTTATAATAATAGGCTACATTTGTCAACACACTGACTGTCGGGTGATATTATACGCGGATTTTCATTAGAAAAATATGTACTTTATACAATCACAGTATCGAGAAGATTAAGTTAGGACAAACTAAATATTTAAAAAAAAATATTCTAAAACGCGTCTCAATTGTTGGTAAGTCGTTTAACAACAGTAATTGTAAATGTTCAACAATTCAAAATAGCGGCGATTAAAAATACTAAGAACCATTACTTTTGATAATAAGACATTTTAGAAAATCTGATTTTATTGTAGTAATCATCTTGAAAATTTACCCTTAAAATTTTCAAAATGATAATCAGAGTTATTTCCGTATTTCCTGCAAAACTTTTGAAAATTAAAATGTTATTTACTTTAACGCTGAAATCACGTGACAAAAACATAATCAGGCCTAAACCGTTACAACTTCTGTACGATATTGAATCGTCTTTCTGAAACTGATAAAGTGATTTTATATATTGTCTAAAATATCATCATTTTTTCTTTTGGAAATGTTTGCTTATATTCTTCTTCTTCTTTCGATGAGGCCTGCTAGAGACCACGTGACAATTTCAATTCTTCACACTTAGCTGTTTTCTCTTCCGTTCCCTCCAATATTCCTTCATCCTTTCACTATGCAGCTTCTTTCTTTCTTCGGACCACTTCGCACCAGGTTTCTTCTGCAATCTTCCTTGGAATCCCTCCATACTCAATATCCTCTTCTAAAAATCTCTCTGTTCAGCGCTTCTTCTTCTTTTATATCATTTCTTTCTAAATCTTTCCTTACCTCTTGAATCCAACTAGTTGTTGATTAGCTGTTGTTGACTAGTTGTTTGCATATATTATATATAACAATTTTTTTATATTACGTGTGTAAGGCAGCTATATGCAGTAATAACAATTAATGCGGTAAACAATAAAGCATACGCAAATCGATTTTCTTTTCAATCTATTTCTAACATTATACAGTATTATCACAACTGAACACAACAATATTATCAACTGAAACTCTGATCAAAGCAATCAGACTACACGCGTGGACGCGTAGAAGCATAATTAATACCAAGTGAAGAAACCAATTTTTAGTATTTTTATATGAGTTAAACAGAAGTAAAATGAAATTCTATTAATTTTGTAGAAGTTTAAATTCGAATTCCTCAACAAGTTACTGTTCATAAATGAATAGTTTCATATCGCAATTTCGGGCGTGTTGAGATTAAACCTGACGTAAAACAAATTACGAAAGAATTATCAAAATTATAATACATTTAGGTAACTAAATATCACAAATAGCCTGAACTAAATGCATAGCTGCTACTCAGAAATAGTGCAAGAGTATTTTACTGATATTTGACCCGAAAAAAGAACAAAATGAAAAGATGATTGATAAGGCTTCAAATCAGTGTATCGAATTTTAATGAAACGAAATAAATTATTCTGGAAGAAGACCAACAAAACGAAATCATGGCCGAAAAGATAAACACGACATTAGGATCCTTAGTAAACGTATTCAGTCGTTATAATTTAGCTGGAGGTTTGTAACAGGACTTGTTAGGAGGTGTTAATTTAATTCATGTGTTCCTCTTAATAGAGCAGGCTCCGTATAGCTGCCACTTAGAAACTTAAAGTGTCAGACAAGTACTTTAATGCTGAACTTGTTAATTGTATTAGAAAGCGTGTGTCAAATAATATGTGGAACGTTTTTCAAATCTTGTAATAATATCGTATGTTTGTTGGAACAAACGCAGTGTTTTAAATTATAACACTCTTAACGTACAACCGATTTCTAATATTTTTGCAGGAATAATCTTTGATTAATATTCTGAATGAATCTTTAATTTTTGAAAATTTTCCTGAAATAGACTATATTTTTAGATTATATTCTTTTCACTGTAAATATTTGTGCTTGAAATTGAAAATAGTATTGTTGTAAGAAGAAAAACCACGAAAAACAATATTTGTTAATTGTTAGTAATAAAATGTTTTTTAGCCTTTCTTATGTAATGATAGTCTCATTAGTAGCATGCAATTGGCGTGTGATAAAACATTTCGTTTTCCATTTACTAGGGTGTATATATATATATAATTGATTTTTTTTTAAACATAAGAACTTTAAACACATCCTCTTTTCTTTTCATATTCTTCTTCTTTTCTGCTAGGATTATTGTCACTATGTTGAGTATAATGATCTGCATTCCCTAGCTTCGTCAATTCTACTTTTGTTGACGCGTTTCGGAGAATCTCCATCTTCAAAAACTATATCTATCAAAAAAAGTAGAATTGACGAAACTAGGGAAGGTAGATGTTATACTCAACATAGTAACATCCTCTTTTTTCTAAGATACTTTTTGTTTGCTATTTTCTATGAAATTTCAAAATAAATTCGCGAATGTTGAAAATGTAAGTTACATAAGTCAGTTTGATTAAATTATAAAAACATTAATTATGAACCGAAATCATTTCACAGTATTTCAAATAGATTACGCTGGTCATTGTAGTTTATCTCCATAAAAATCGATCTTGTGTCAAAACAGTTGATTTTTCTTTGTTGTCTTTGTGTCGTGTATGAGTCTAAAATTAGACGATTTAATATTGACAACTCAAAATAGTGCGTAAAATTTTAATAAACGAAATTTACTGTTAAGACGTAAATTAAACAACAACGTAATAATTAAAAATTATAATTATAATAAGTAGATTCTGACAACAGTATGTTTACTGATTTACTCCAGAACTGTAATTTTTTTACTTTAATTAGTTGCTCTGTTTTAAGTTATGCCGTTTTTCATATATGACCAAAATTTGTGCAGAATCCGATGATTGTTGTGAAAATTTTTAGGTTATTTCGTTCGTAGCTTTAAAACCGAATATTTTTGAAAACAAATTAATCGTAAGAAATTTTTTTGCAGGGTTTTGGCACATAACGAGCAGAAATTATTGGCATTTAGAATACTTCAAAAACATACACGTTTAATTTCACTCTGCTTGACTGTTAGGCCATTCAACTAGACAGCAGACGCTTGCTAGTAAGCTAATATCAGCAAATAGGTTACATTACTTCATTTTACAGCTGTTTTTACATCTGAAGCTTAGATTATCTTTGTTTATATTAGCTTCGATAACAGCTGTTTACAATAATTACTGTATATTTTAAAATGTTTACTTTGTTATCAACATCTTCCATCATACGGCGTCGTAATGTAATATTTGTATTTTAAAAATTAAATTAAAAGAAATATTATAAATAAATAAATTTGTTATTAGAATAGCCTTAGTAAAAATTTATAAGAATTACATGGAGACACGCAAATGTTTCTCAGATGTGATAGAAGCAATTTTTTAAAACAATTACACGATAATTTTTTTTTATTTTAAACTTTTCTGAAAATCCGATTGCACACGATGTCCAGTTTTAAATCTGCATGAACTAGCGCCCAAATTTTTTAAGTTACACTGAAACTACGACAATGATCCTGATTCACTGCATCCACATATTATGTATTGACGTACTTTTAATGACATTTAAAAGTGTTAATGCAGATTTTGACGCAGATTACGGAGGTGATATTCCGAAAAAATATAAGCAAAAAAATTACGAATTTTGTAAGATTTTCAATTACTACCATTTTGAAACTGTTAAACTGATTTCGCTGAATGTGGAATATATTTAAGAAATTATCAAAATAGATTTTTGTTCGAAGTTTGAATTAAGCCTGCAAAAATTTCTAACGCTTTTTCCGGTGGAAATTGGCAAATGAAATGTTTAATCTATATATTCATAAAGCAAACCCCACGGCGGTCAGGGCATATAGCTTTTCCCATTTCATACTTAAACTGTATGTTCGTTTATTTATTTAAGGACTAGCTCTGGCTGGTCCACTGAAAACCGAAGTATCTCACTGGGACCTAATGTCTTTTGAAGGTTATGAAAAGCTTACATGTGATTTTTGTTTCGAAACAACAAAATACAAAATATTGTATTAAAAATTTACTGGACTACATGAATATTGGATCATCTTAAGTTTGAACAAAATCTGAAGAACCGATTCTGTTAAATTTGATCAATTTGCAACGCTTTTCCGGTTGCTCATAAACCAGATTTTTTGTTGGTACAACAAATCATACGTGTTCATTGTGTAAATTATACACTACATTTGAGTCAACATTTATTATTGCCGATTTTTAGAAAATTCTATTTAAACTTATTTTTTTTTAATTAAAAAAATGGACCCGAGTTATGTAAAACACATATTTTCAATCGACACATGTCAAACAAAATGTTTTCCTTCATATAAACCATTAGTTCGTTTACATTTTGGACACTTCTATTTTTCTAATCTTATTCTAACCTAATCGTAAATTTTTCTTGCAGCTTATGCAAGTATTTGACCATCTTTATGTCCCTTAAAACCTGAGATTAAAACCTGGCGCAAATATCAACTTTGCCAATTTCGTTATCGTTATGCAGCAAAGTCCGTTAATCTGTTGCAAATTAGCGACTATTCAATTTTAAAACCGATAACTTTTCCCTTTTCAAGTCTTTAGAAATCGGATTTTACTACCGTAGTCAGCATTACAATCCTTATACAGTAGACTTTTCAAATTCCATTGAAAATACGAAAATTAAACTGACGGTGGTCATGGTTCGTTTTTATATTTTCAGCGTAGTTTGAACATTTAAAATGATAATACAGATTTTAATGGTGAAATCAGATTAAAAGAAATATAACATACAAAATATATTGGTAACTTCAACGATAATTATTTGCATTGAAGAGAGTTTATCTGTTAAAAGCACGCGCTGTTAATTCCAATCAATGATTTTCTACTGTTGATCCTATAATTATGTGTTGTAATGCTGTGATTTGATTGTTGTATTGTTTGTGCCTTTATGAGTCGCTACGTAGTACAATGTGTAGCCGCTTCCTTTAGCCCTCCTATCTACAGATACGTTATCTTGTAGCCGGCATGCAATAAAACAGTTTTGTGTTATCTGAGTTGTAAATTGTGTTTCTTGTGTTTGTACAGGTATACCAGGCTTATAAACGTCCCAAAGATGGTCGACGACCCCCTCGCCCTCAAAGGCCGAGTAGCAGGTAACAGTTCCTTCTTATCTGTGATGCAATCATACAATCACTGTGATAAAGTCAACGCTGTTAAAATAAATAGACTTAATTCAAATAATATTTTGGAAATTGTGATTTTGTTAATATTTTTGTTGTAAAATTGTAACATCTATATATTCAATCTTCTGGCTGGTATTACATTTTGTTTGTTCAAAAAATAAGATTTATCGTAAAAAACTCGATTTTAATTATGTTACGTAACGAAACAAATTAAAATGGAAATGTTTCTGTTATTTACCAGTTCCTAGTTTCTATTTTAAATAATAAAGAAGTGATATTTGTATCTATTAAACTACTCTAATTAATTGATACTTTCCATGTTGATAAAAACAACAATAGGAGGTGTGTTCAGAAAATAACGAGAATTATATTTTTTTGAACAAAATATTTATTTATTATTCTACATTGATGTTGTCGCCTTCAAAATAGTTCCCATTAGAGATTATGCACTTGTGACTTCTTCCAATCCTCGAAACACTTCTCAAACTCGATCTTTGAGATAGCCTTTAGTTCTTTCAGCGATGCGCTTTTAATGTCATCTACGGCTGTAAAACGACGGCTCTTTAAGGTTCTCTTTATTTTTGGAAATAGGAAAAAGTCACACGGAGTCATGTCTGGCGAATATGGAGGCTGGGGCATCGTTACAGTACTGTTTTTGGCCAAAAATTCACGAACAAGTAATGAAGTGTGAGCTGGTGCATTATCGTCGTGCAAAAGCCATGAATTGTTTTTCAACCGATCCGGGCGTTTTTTTCGGATTGCTTCACGCAAACGGCGGTGATCTTGTAGGTAGTACTTTGTACTGACCGTTTCACCTGGTGGCAGGAATTGATGATGCATTATGCTGTTAATATGGAAGAACACAGTGAGCATAACCTTCACGTTTGACCGCACTTGTCGAGCCTTTTCCGGGCTTGGCGAGCCAGAATGCCTCCACTGGGATGATTGAGCCTTAATTTCGACTTCATATCCGTAAACCCATGTTTTGTCACCTGTTTTAATACGTTTCAGTAATTCTGCATCGTCGTTGACTTCATTTAGTGACCCCTGAGCAACTTCCATTAGCCGCTGTTTTTGTTCAAAATTCAACAATTTTGGAACGCATTTTGCTGCCACGCGTTTCATACACAAAACATTGGAAACAATGTCATGACATGATCCAATCGATATGCCAACATCATCAGCGACCTCTGTAATTGTGATTCGGCGATTGTTCATAACCATTTCTTTCATTTTTTCCACATTTTCATCGGTTGTTGATGTGCTGGGGCGTCCAGGGATTTCGTCATCTTCAACGTCTTAAAGGCCTTCTTGGAAACGCTTATACGACTCGTAAACTCTTGCTTTACTCATAGCAGACTTACCATTGGCCTTTGTTAACGTTTAACACACTTTGTTACACTTTATTCCATTTTTTTACCCAAAATTTGATACAAATTCTTTGATCCATTTCGTTTAACAAACGAAAATAGCCGAGCTCATAAAAACACGTCTAACCTTAGTGGCTGTCACAGACAAAGTCAACAATGAAAACAGCTGAAAGTTTTATCATACTTCAAGGACATGTGTACCAACATAATAAAAAAAATGTTTGACGATCGGACTCTCCAAGCCCGCGAAATTTAAAAATTCTCGTTACTTTCTGAACACAACTCGTAAAGTCACGTTACGGAGAATAGACTAAGAGAACTCATTTTACTGAAGTTTAAATACATTTTTTAAATCAATTGATTTCAACACTAATAATAAATATTTAGCATGGCAATAATAGACTAATAATAGACTAATTGTACAAAAATAAGAAGTAAAATATTGTCCATTATTATTTTTGTTATGATATTAACTTAAATATATTTTAACTAAGCAATGTTCTATAGTTAAATGGGATAAATAATGTAGTCAATATTAAAGATATTTTATCTGATAAATGGTAATAGAACTTTTCTATATATAGTCGTTGATTTCCATTGTTTAAGAAGTAAATAAATGTAACTGTAAAGGCCATTTTACAATTACTCTTAAAGGATATTGTTGTAAAGTTCATGATCCAAATGGCTAAAAAGTATGATCAACATGAACTATAAAAATAGCAATGAAGGACATTAGAGTTGCAAAGAAAGATCATAAATTTAATTTCATGGTTACCACTTAATGAGTAAAAAAAGAACAAGTAAAGTAATGAAAGCAAGTAGAGATACTTGAAACGTTGAAATTGTTTGCAGGATAAAAATATATTTTTAATTGTTTAAAACACAATAAAATCAATATTTCTTTAACTATCTCTTACCCACTAACAAATGTACTCACAAAGTCTATTATATATAAAACCAAAGCTAACCTAGAAACATAATTAAATTAATTTTTGTATATTTATTATTACTCGTTGCAGATCAGGAGAAAGGCCTTCCATTAGTCATCCTCATCCAATCACAGAAGACATCAACAAAGGATGGCAGAGTGCAACGTTGGTTGTTCCTGACTACGCGCCGGTGCCTCCTCCAAGGAAAAAAAGAAAACGAAAATTACAAGAAATGGAAAGAAACGCCCGTTCGATGAACCATTTAAATCGATCAGGGATCTTCGACAATTCCACTATTTCCCTTCCCGATCGAATTGAAACGGAAGAGTTTTCAAGGTCATCATCGACTTTCATAGTCAGACCGATTTTAGAAAATGACGATTACGAAGTGTTGAGAAAATACGACAGCCCAGCGGACAATAAAGAGAATGATGCGGCACCCGGAAAAGCTATGAGAAATGACCTGGATCAGCATCAAATGTATTATGATACCTCGCACACCACGTACCTCGACAGTAAACCGGTTTACCTAAGTCCTTCGGCCGTTGATAAATTGTCTGACATTTCCGAGGAATGTATACACGCTGATGATATGCAAAACAAACACCATAAACGTGATGGCGGGATACCATCGGAAGTACCCGAAGCTAAACGAGGAGAGATGAACATACTACAACATATATACAACATCAGCAGCGTATCCAAAGCGTCCAACACTAACGAAGACATAAACGATTCCACAGTTAAGCCGAAAAGTGCTTGGTTACGGAATATACTCTCCAAGAATGAAACGAACGATGATCCCGATCAAAGAAGAAATCCGGATAGGCTCTCGACAAGATTTGACCAAAACGATCGTTTACATCTCATAAATGGTGAAGAAGGAGCAGCTGCTCCTGACGCGGGAAATAAAACACCACCCACAACCCCTACGCGAGAGTTTACGTCAGATCCTGCATTCAGCTATGATAGAGCGACAACGCATTCTGTACTGTTGGAGATTCTCAACAGGAATAAACTCAACGAAAAGAAAGAAGTGATTCGACAGGACGAATCGCTTTTCCAGTCGAACATTAGAACTAACGTTATTTATAAGTCATCTTCCACTGACAAACTGGCGGACGAAACATATATAAACACATTCCCTAAATCTAAAACATTGGAACCGATTCCTACAAAATATGAACGCATTAAAAGTAGTTCCAAATCGTACATCTTAACACCGCCCCTCTACAGAAGACACACTTACCACAGCGATATAAAAACAGACTTATACAACCCGTTCGAAGAATACAGAAAGCAAAACCACATAACAAAAGCAACCGAAGATTCGACTATGAGCAGTCCTTCGAGGCAAAACATAAGCAGGAACCCGTACATAGTGCAATACAAAGATTACATTGGCAGTACGAACAGAAGTTACGTGAGTGCCTTACGCGAGTTGGATATGGTTGACATAAAGCAGGATAAATTGAAACGTGTCTCCCAAAAAGTAGACGATACGAAACCAGCTGACTCGGAGAAATGTGAATTAGGCGATAAAGCAGAGAATACTTCAAACGTAACGGACAAACTGAACAGTTTGCAAAACCACCAAAGTTCGCAATCTTCGAGCAGGAGGTCGTCCATTACAGATTCGTTGCAAGAATTTGAAATGTCCATTTATGACATGTTAAAAGAATCAAAGAGACAAAGTGACAGTTCCGACGAAGAAGAAGTAAAGAAACCAAAGCAAAAAGTGCAAAGTATCAATAAATGAAAAGTAAATTAAGAAAACTATTAAATACTAAAACGTAGCCTAACGTAACAAATACAAACAAAAATAAAACTATCTATCATTTAGATAGTAAACTTCATGTATTCGGCCTAACAAATACGTGAACTCTTGTGCAATAAACATTGGGAACATTTTGTGTATAAAACTGTGTATTTATGTATTTGTATATACTTAGTCCAAATATAGCAACTCGTGAAATTTTGAAAAAATATATTAAAGGAAAGAGTGTGTCCACCTAGTCCCTTTACGTTTTTAGTGGAAACTTAAATTTCAAGCTTAAATACGAGGTAGAATTTAATCACTTTTAGTAATTTCTCTTTGTTATTGTTGTTTTGAAAAATACCTGTTTAGTTGAAATAAAATTAGTCTTCAAAATGTAAATATTTTTTTTAATATGTTGTTTTAAGTCCTTCTGAATATTAATTTATTAATTATAGAAATTTATTTAGGCTATATTTATTAATTAATTAGACCTACTGATATAACGTAATTTTAAAACGACATTTATTTTTAAAAAATTTGGTAAATTTGTATCTGTTACTTCAAGGCAATTTTTGTCTTTCTTTCAGATCGATGTAAAGTTAGAAATAGTAAAAATGTAATTAAAATAAAAAAAAAACAAATTATCAATTACTTTTACCAAAGTCCAAAAAAACCAAAAACCATCAGTGGAAAACTGAATAAACATAGCCTACATTAACTTAAAAAGTAGTGCAGAATTACGATAGTGGCTATTGGTAATGCATTCACATTATAGGGCTCGTGATCAGACTTTTAAATTTGTATACCCAATGTGCTTTATTTATCGAAATAATATGAGGTCATTCTAAACACAGTTATGTAATTTATAAACACGAAAATTAAAAACAAAGTCAATTTAAATGAGACAAAGTCTAAGTGAAATCGAGGTGTCAGTTAACACTTAAAACATCCCCCCCCGTAAAAAATAATAATATAAAAAAACTGAACAAATCTAGTTAATATCATTTAAACATGAAACCTTATGTGAACAAAACAATACACTGTAGATCTTAAAAGTGTTACTTTTTAAGTTTAGAAAGATATTGTTGGGAGCAGAAAAAACGTTTTAAATGTTACCCAAATCTAGTTACACCTCATTTAAATAAAATCTATGCACGGTTTAGAAAGTAATTTTAATTTAAAATAACGGGCAATTGAATGATTAAGTTTTTATGTTATAGGCGTTCTGATAGTTCAGAAAATGTTCAAATTTCCGAATATTTTATAAAAAACGTAAAATTAATACGAATTCTCAAAGCTTTTTTATTTTTGTTAATTTAGACTTTGTGTTGTTACTTTTTAACAGAAGATTTACAAAAAGAATAATAATATCATTTAATAGTTCAATCAATAAAAAGGTATTTGATTACTAAAAGAGTTAAGTTAATAAAAAATAATAAGTAGGATAGAATCTATCAGCATTGCTTATCTGATATTTAAATCAGCCAAAGTGTTCGAATAAAGTTAGTTTAATAAACCTTCAGTTCTTCTTCTTCTTCTTTTATGGGAACGTTTAAAACGAAGTGGCAGACCATTGGAGTTCGAATTTAATGTAGTTCGTATTATTTTAGCCTACATAACTTTGTACCCTGTTTTGTTTGGCTTTGCTTTTTGTAACATGGAATTTCGAGACATTACGTCAGTTTTCATAGCATCGGCTGAAAGGCAGTTACATAAATAAACCATAAGATATCCGTGTGACATAAAATTATTGATTTATTTATTTTTATTTTACAATACTGTACAACAAATCTCGGGTTTGTGCCTCGGCTAGTTTTTACGTACAGAATCACTTAACGCTGTTAAAATAAACTGTTTATAGAATAACTGTTTATCTACTCAATAAGTAGATAGGTGACGTGCTGAGGTGATTTATGGATGATTTAACAAAATAAAATGATCAATTTAAATTTAGGCTGGTTTTAAAATAGTCTGTAAATTTTCACTGAACATAAAACAAGGTTTGTAGGTTTTCGATTAAATTTTCAAGTCTGATGATTAAGGCCACTGGTGGAATTTTGAATTCGGTTTGAAAAGGTATCACTCACTACGTTTTTCAAGCTTTTTTACCAAATATTTTTTGTAAAGCGAATTAAGTTTAATCATGAATAAAACGGATGTTACAGCGCAGGTTCAAGTTATTTAATGGGTTTCACCAAAATAATGGCTTGATTGTCTTCTTCAAATTGGTAAAATTCGCTCTTCAAATGTTTAGACAAGATTAATAAAAATTCACAAGCGCTTCTTCATTGTTGAGTTTTTATTTTTCTTCTTACTATACAAACTGGTTCTCCTTTAATTTTCCTATATATTGAATATTGATTGAGATAATTCTTTGTTTATGTTTTATATCAAAGTACATAGAGCATAAATTATGTTAACAATAATATTATGAAGGCGATATTACAATATCGATTGTGAATACAAATGGGCTGTGGATGTTTTATTTATTTAAAGTGAATTCAAGGTTTGGTGATTTAATGATAATCGAGGTGATTAGGTATATTTTTATATATGACTGAAATTTCGGTATCGTTTCAGTTAATTTATGAAAAAAACCATTCGATTATTGTGGTTGCCTTTAAAATCTATATTACAGTCGGTCGATTGTTGTGCAAGGGCTATACTTAGCTATTTACTGAGAACAGAAATGACAGACAAAAGCAGCCTATCGGATGGGATAGAATTATTACTCGCCATTTCGTTTATCGAAATTACAATAGATTAGTTTTTTATTCGTAAAAAGTGTTCATTTGTATCCAGTCTTTAAATAAGTTTACTTGTAAATGATAAACACACTGATTGTAAATTTCGTTATGAAAATCGCATTAAACGATCGATGAACGTAATTTACTTTAATTACAGGTGTTTTTGACAGTGTCTTTTCACGTTTATTATAAAAGAGAAGTATTAAAATTTTTCTGGGCCATCAAATATTTTCGTCATAACGTACTTTATTACACATAGATTTATAATCTCTAAATTTTGGTAACTAAATGATTTTCTACTTTGAAATTTAGTGTATCGTAGAGAAGTTGTATTAAAAAACACATTTAGAAAAATATACGCTCAAATAATTATATCTTAAAAAAAGAGTAAAAGCATGCTGGTTTAGTTTTATTTGTATCGAAAAATAAAATGATTTTGTAGATTTAAACAGAGAGGGCCCTAACAACAGTTCAAAGTGTTTTCTCAATGTATGAAGTATTGTAGCATTGTAGCAGCAGTGTACAGTCATTTTGAAAAAAATGATCATTAGTTTATGATGGATATGTGATGTGAAGAAAAACTACATGAAGGTGTCCATCTATGAGTTTATGTAACCGTAGACATAGCAGAAGAGTAATTAATATATATGACAGGCTGATTTTGAATGCATCTTATTAAAATACTTAATATCAATTATTTTAAGCACTTATTTTAGCGAGACACTGTTAAGACGACAGTTTTATCTAAATCGGATGTAACAATTGCGATAAAATTTGTCTCATGTAGTTCATAAGTCCTGAAACAGAACGTAAGGGTCGTTGTACGAAATTCGATTCGAGAGCTATAAAATGTTTTGTTGATTTGTAAAAATCAGTTTATCAGATTTTGCTCAAATTTTTGTCACTTAATTCATTTTTGCGAGCCATTTTGAAATAAATATCAGTCCAGAAAAATTCAAAGTTAATCTCAAACAGTAAATTATTTAATGAAAATTTCCTGCACTGACTTTCTTATTTTTATAAGACCGAAATTGAATAAAGCTTAACAAACCGGTTATGAGATTTCCGGGTTTTATTTGTCGATAATTTCAAAACTAATTTTTTTAAAAAATAGTCGAATGTGAAAAAGAATTTTGTTTGTTTTTACCATATTTATTTAGCTTATGTATATATTTCATTTAATAATCGATAGAAATTAAAAATAAATCAGAAAAAATAACTTGCATCCAGCTTAGATTGCAAAAATAGTTAATGTTAATATTTAATTAATTTAAAAAAACTGTACTTTGTAGGCGTACTTTTATGTTATAATTTTAATAAATTAAAAATATATAACTCGATTTACTGTCAAAACTAAATATCGATATGTTTATAATTGAATGTAAAAGTGCATTTTCAAGCCTAATTTAAAAGTGGATCACATATAATTTTATTAAAACTATTGCTATACATTACGAGAGTTATTTAAAGATTTTATTAGTAAAGAAGTGAATATAATGAATTTTATAGACGTTAAAGTTAATGTAGACAATAGAAAAAGTGTTCTTGAAAGATGCGCATTATTCAGTTTTAAAATATTGTGAGTTGTTTAAAATTTGGAAAAAAAGTTGTAAATAAAGTGCTTATAATGTAATTAGTTTGATTAATGTGCTAATAAATGTTTTTATGAATAATTTTTATTTTGTTTTTTTACTTTATTAGGTTATGTTTCTAGTTGACTGAATATTCAAATTTCAATACTGTTATTACATTTTAAAAATCTAAACTGAAAACCAATTAACATTTTTACAGAAAATATTTTGTATAAAATTTTCAATCGCTTTTTATTTTTTTAAGGATTTTAAGAAAAATCAATCTAAACGTGACCAAGATTATTTTACGTCGCCTTAAACAGTAACGAATATTTGCCACAAGCCTGAGAATCGTCAGGTTAATCAGGAAATACTGAATAAATTGAACACAATTTTTTTTTACTTTGAGTGTTTGCTACATTT
This sequence comes from Callitettix versicolor, assembly GCA_022606455.1. NCBI lineage: Eukaryota > Metazoa > Arthropoda > Insecta > Hemiptera > Cercopidae > Callitettix > Callitettix versicolor. Next base: position 68,374,611 of record CM040183.1, on the reverse strand, counting down.
ACTATAAGCCGTGTTAATTTACTGCATCTCTATCGCACATAGGTACTGATTAAAGGGCAAAAATATAGCCCAAATACATTCGGATAACAAGAATCATAAAGTTTAACTCACTATAACATTACTTGTCTAAGATAACGTCAGATGAAGGTATATTTCGTTTCTAAGATGTTTTTCTCTTACAAACTGTAAACAAATAAAAAAAGACTCAAGCACTACAAGCATTTCCAAGAAAATATTTCTTTGTTACAATTTGTTAAGGAAATGTTTCTTTTCACATGCTTTTTGTTCTATTACGCATGCGCTAGTTCCGAAGAACAATGAGTGGTTTTATCTCTATTAGCGAATTTTCGTAGGATTTATTGACCAAACAGAAGTTTGAAGAAACTTGTAATGCATTTATTATGAAAACAACAGGTCAAACAAATTTAAATTAACCTGAATTAATAACAGTATTAAATGAAATTTTTAAATAGTACGATCTTCTTGGTTATTTTACCTCAACTACTGATGTTTTTACTGAACTAACTAGTTACGTTCTTCATCAGATAATACATTCTTCATCAAATAATACATTCTTCATGAGGTGAAATAATGGCCCTTAATATTTCTAGAGCTGTGCTTATTGGCTTGTGTTATGACCATGAGATTAATGCAACTTTATTCGTAATAAAATTTTACAAATGGTAAGTTTTAGTGTTTCGTGGATTTGAAGACGGTCACGTTGCGCCGATTGAAAGGTGTCATCCACCTTACCACGGGAAGTAGCCTACAGGTAATTCTGAAGATAAACAATTCACTCTGATAACAAAACTGTAGACACTACTGCTTCCCGACCGCTGCTGACACAAGTGACAATAATAGATAACACAAGCAGGACATAATTGGCGTAGTGAACATTCCTGCCATAGCATAGCATTGGTTGGCTGGTAATTATGTACAGGCGGGGCTGTCAGTCTATTCATCGGCCTGCCGGAGTGAAATGGGCCGTGATGGGAGCTCGTACTTCCGGTGAGCGAGGAATACTGTTTTACGTCGTTAGTTTTAACTCGCCTCAAATACGGAAAAAGGTTTTATGTGTTTTAACGTTCCGGTGTGTTTTCAAATTTAAAAAAATCGTATATGGCAATGTCTGAAAGTCAGTGCAGTTTCTCAAAATCGATTATTTAGTTACCATTTCGTAAACTTCCAGTTATATGATTGATGTTCTTAAGTCTAATGAGTGGAGAAAATTTTAAAAAATTACGGTATTTTAAAGAAAGCTAACACCTATAAAAGTCAAGGTTACTTTTTTTTAAATGATACAGTCGAGTCCCGATTTCTATTCACCCTTTTAACCGTCAGTTTCTATTAAACGTCAGGTAGATCCTGTTATGTTACATTTTTAAACTGTCTTTTTGAGTAAATAATTTGTAATAAATACAAGTAACCTCAATAATAGACACGATGCGGAAAAGAAGAATTGCTTTTTTCGGCCATATATCACGCCTTCCAGAAACCCGAGTGGTGAAACAGCTATTTAGCTATTTCTGGAAGATTAAAACGCAGAATAATTGATTCAAAGAGATCCAGAGTGATTTAGAAGATTTAAATTTGACGGTGCCTCAAATTGTAGGTAGAGCAGAGAAGAGAATTCTAAGGAATAAATATCTGCGATTTAAGTTAACAACATTTGAACGAAAGACCTATACCGTAACTGATGAACAAAGGTCAGACAGGATGAAGAAATTTTGGGAACGGAAGAAGAGGCTGAAACGCTAATCTCTCAATAGCAATGTTGAACTTGGAAGTGTATGGACTGATTGAGTGCTCCAATGAGGGCGTTAATTAAGAGAAAAAAAATAAAAGTAACCTTCTAGACAAAACATAACACTGTAACTGGACACGAATTATTTATAATACAGGCGACGGCAGCTGACACTAATTTTTACCCTAAGCAAACATTTATAATCGAAAAGTAAACGACTTCATCCTGTAGTAAAATGAGATTGAAACACTTCAAATAATGTCAACAAATTTGGTAATAATGTTTCTATTGATACATAAACATTCTCAAACTATTTTCGACAATACAATGCAGCGTATAAGTCGATCACTTAACAATCACGTGAGTATTCTAAATAGTGCGCGCAGTTTTCTTGTGTATGATACGTGAATATTTATCAAAAAGGTTAAGTACAAATAGTTTGTTTTGTATTAAACAATTATTTATGTAAAATTTGTATAATATATAATTAAAATTTATCAATTGCCAAAAGTACTGGTTTTCTATTTCTGTTATCAGTCTAATCTGTTATCCGTCACATCAACAGTACCGAAAATGACGGTTAATCGAGACTCTACTGTATTTCCAACCGTATTTTTTTAATGGTAATATTTAGTATAGTCTACACATTTGATTTGGAAAATAGTTATACATGTCAAAAGTTTGAGCAATGTATGGTTAGCCCATTTTGATATATCATTTTAATTACATTATAAACCGATCTTTTTTTTTGGAATAAACACTTACAGCCTACGTTTTTGAGTACTAGATTTATTTTGATACAACCTACTTCGTATTAGTCATATTTAAGATAAACTTAATTAAAATTTGATACGTTTTATACCAATTTGTTTCATACTTAGTCCGAAAATCGATTTTAATTGCCCAGATAAATCCATTAAATTATTTAACAATAGCTATAATTCCAAATCTTAAAAAAAAATTTAACTTTTATTTTACGATTTCCAAAAACCTTAATTCACCATACAAACTGCTTCATACATTAAAATCTGCATTTAAAAATTTCTTATTACAATAAAAATACATTGTTACTATTCTTATTTTACAATATATTTTAAAATGTAAATACTAATGTACGCAGATTTTAATGTTAAGTCATATAAATATAAATATTTGTCTATAAAAAATATTTGTTAGAGTTTGAGGTTATTTTATATAGGATATTGGTAGGCCTAATAATTAGGTCTTTAAATCAGAAAAATTGATTGCATGTGTTGGGTTTATAGTTTTTAATTTTATATATATATATATATATATATATATATATATATATATATATATATATATATATATATATACACATATACAATACAGTAGGCCTTAAGACTTTTAATATTGTAAGTAAAAATAAGAATTTATAATATTAAAAATATCACTATGATTGAATATACTAATTAAAACAAATCTTTATTATTACTAAACTATTAGCTATTATTAAAAAAAGCTTCAAATATTCTTCCTTCTACGAAACATTGAACAGTAGTTGTGTTTGGGTTTCGATATTTAAAGTAAGATTAGGTAAATATATTTTATTTAACCTCAGCGCCTGATCGATATACTATTTTAGAAGAGCCTAACAATCCTGTACGAATGGTAGTATAACGCAAGCTTAGAAGGCGACAACATTTTATTGTCGATTATATGTAAGTACATTTTTACACAAGGATTTTAACACATACTATATGTCGTTTAGTTGATTAATGTCGTTTACAACGATAGACAAATTTAGTTCAAAATTTAATATACAGAGTGACTCAATATGACATTCTACATTAAAAGACTAATTTAAGTACCGCTGGTGAAAATGTGTCCATTAAAAAAACGTGTATAAGATGATGAAAACGGTTTTTAGTTACTTCGTTTTAAAAAAAAATATGTCAGCTAAATAGTAGCCATTGTTCTTAAGACACATATGAAGATAATATTTAAAGACTTTTATCGTTCCAACATATTATGTGTTGTGGAATAACCGCTAGTTTATTTTCAACCAATATCAGATGCAATGGTCTTCCTCATATGACAAGACGAACAGAGGAGAGTATGTTTGCGCAACTGCTGAATTGACATTGTACTTCGTCACTATACAAAAGTTTACAATCTTCTTGGAATCTTTGTAGAGTATCCTTACATGTCTCTGACCAAGTTGCAGGGGTTGGTCTGCATGTGTATCACTGGCTGTATGGACACTGCGCCAACGGTGGCCATGGAGATCATTCTTGGGTTTCCCCCTATTGACGTTTTTTCCATGAGGGAGGAAAGTAAAGCAGCTTATAGACTGCAGGGTGGTGATGTATTTCTGCCCTCTGCTTTTGGGCATGATAGAATCACAGGCAAAATCAATTAACCAATCTTGTTGATGGGGACGGATCAGTTGGTTAAACGGCACATAGTATCTAGACCCTTTGATGTCAACTTGGCCTTTGAGGGGAGAGATCGTGTGTTGGGAAATTCTGGAGACCTATTATGGTATACGAATGGCTCCAAGACACAGACAGGTACTGGTGCTGGTGTGTATGCCTTGAGACCGGCGTTGAAGAAAGTTATCATCCAGGGACAATATGCGACAGTATTTCAAGCTGAAGTATAATGACCATTAATGACTGTGTTCGGGAGAACTTGAATCAGGGCTTCAAGAAGAAACGTATTCATATTCATACCGATAGTCAGGCAGCAATAAAAGCCCTTGCAGGGTCCTATAATTAGGTCTAAGCTGGTCTGGGAGTGGCGGAAGAAGATGGGGCCATTCATGAGCATTCTCATAGTAAACTTCTCTTAAGCAAAATTCATTTCGGAGAACTCAAAGGATCAGCAGATATCCTGGGCAGAGCAAAACTCAGGAGGATCATGGAGCTCATTACAGGACACTGTGGTCTGAGGGTGCAGATGAACAGGGTAGGTATGTACCATGGAGGAACCGTGTACATTGTGCAGGAAGGAAGAGGAAACTGCAGGTCACATAATTTATGATTGTGAGGCTCTTGCTAGTAGAAGGCTAGGGGTTTTTGTTTTCCAAGAACCTAGGGATCTTCAGCAGAGTGAGATAGTCGGTGGGTTGCTGGAACTTATTAGGGGCACCAATCTGCTGAACTAGGTATTTTAAATTAGTCGATCGCAGTGCCTGGGGTTGTACTATCACTTTTTCTAGTATCTAATCTAATCCTCACGTGACTTCTGACGTCATAAGTCTGTTGTTTTATGTGGTTAAACTACCGTAATTTTATAAGTGTGAACGTGCAAGACTTTTTGTAAAATTCCTTTTACACCTTTCTAAGAAGCAGTTTCCTATCAAAACGTTTTGTGGACTGCAAAACTGACTGTCAGCCTCAGGAGTAAGATCAATTCTATGTGTTTTTTTAGCACTGAACACGTTGTTCTGAAATTCGAGACCTGCTGGAAGATGGTCTTCCAATCAAGGTCATTTAGTGGAATAACAAACTGCAAACGAAAAGCTCTTTTCATTGCAATCACAAAACCAAGCCAAAAAAGGCAGTATATTAGTGACCGAAAGCGACGACGTTACTACTGTCCGTAAACTAACAGCGCTAAAGGCGATAAAAAAAAATTATTATTTTGGGTCACCCTGTATTATCAATATTAACAACAAAAACAAAGCTGGTAAGCCCATGTCTATGCTGTTTTCCGAGCGAGCCCTGTTTCTCGCTGTAAAGATTATGCCACCCGCAACACACAATAACTCACGCAAATAGCCGAGTTACATCAAAGCACGTGAGCGTGTACTTTATTTAAATGTGAGACATGCAATGTTTATGTATTTTTTATTGTCAGCACTTTGCCTTATCACATTGTTGAAGCTGTTTTTATGGCCACCCTTTCCTGCAGAGAGCTCTCTCTGTCCTGGCACTCATAATCCACTCGTAAACAGACAGTAGGCTGTTGAATTTTGTTTCATTCTGTAGCTTCGCATTGATTTATACACAAAATTACTTTTTCATTTGTTTTTGTATTTAAAAAGATAGTTTTATTACTCTTATATCTAATTTCGAGGTAATTGAAAGATTTTTCTCTCTACAGTTTTTTAAACTTCCGCAGACAGCTTTTTTCGCCCCGTCAAGTACCCAAACTGCTCAGTGTATAGAATTTTTGGTCACGATTTACAATTTTCCATTATTCATAACTTAAAAACGTAAACTTCTAGTTAGCAGTAATAGCCTATTACCTTAAAGGCATGCGATATGGTAAGAATTAAAAAAAAATGAAAATTAGTGGAATCAAACTGTAGAAAACACGATTTCAAAAGGTACAGCCATAATTATTTATCAGTTCTGATCAACAATGACTGATATTATTCATGGTTATATTGTTTTTTTGCATAAAAGTAAAAAAAATGTTAAAATTTATTAAACTTCAAAAACTGCCAGAAAGGGAAAAAATGAAACGAATTGAACCATTAGTTCTTACAACCTAAACTTCCGAAACAATTTTCATCAATGGTCACCCATTTTATTTGTCATGTGGATAGTATCTGCCTTTTGTATACAAATTATAAAATAAATACGTTTACAATTATAACATTGCAATGACTTTCATTTTTTGATTTCCGAATTTTATATCTTTACTGAACAGCTGTTCTATAAAAGATAACTTGTTACTATACGTTACGGATTATAATATAGAACTTTTGAAGTTATCAACTGCCCTAAAAGAAATCAGCTCTTACAGTATTGAGCTCCCGCGAAGTCTACAATTAAAAAAGTGGTTTGACCACCTTTCCGTGAAGAATCAGTCACCTGCTTTCGCAGTTTAATAAAGTAGTATTAATTTTTACACTTGGCGGCGATTCAAAGTTGATTTAACAACTTTTTTATGCTAGACTTGGCGAAGAATTTTTTACCACTTGATGGTTCTTCTTTAGATTGTTATTATATTACATGTAACTAAATTTAACTTTTAAGTTCGATACCACTTTTTATATTAAACAATTTTTATATTCAACATGTTATTGTCCGTTCATTATAGTACTATTATTTTAATTGTTTAATTACTTTTTAATAAGTTGTTTTCAATAACCTAAATCTTGCTTATTTAAAGGTATATATCTTAGTAAATGTTTCTTATTTCTATAAAAATAACAAATTGCTTAAAGATTGCAATATCTTTCTAAGCAAATGCCAAAATGTTCATTTTTAATCAGATAATAACTATCTTAAGACTTGACGTTATTAATTAATTTTTATAAATTTGTTAATTACTTTGTGCGGTGGTATAATACGTATTCCTTCCCCAAGCATTCCATAAACTGATGTTGGAATGTAGTTTTAGTATTTATTTAATTCCATAATTACTTTGGCGCATGTTCCATAGTTACGGAAAGCTGCCAAATTTATAGTGATTCTAAAACCAGAAAAAGAGAATTCCAAGAAGTATATCTCTCTTACTTACTATGCCTAAACTGTTTATAAAATTGTATCTTAAAAGAATAAGCCCATTTATCCAATTGAACATTTTAATTCCGACAAATCAGTTTGATTTTCGTGACCTACATGACACGACTAGTTAAAAAACTACTTCTTCCTTGAACTTATATATATATAGATATTTTATAATCTGTTCGATATTTCCGTTTTAAACTAGACAATGCTAATTCTGAGCTAACAGAGATCAAAGCGGTTCCCACAAGTTAGTGTTGTGGAACTGTTATTCTATCTTTAATACACTAGAGATATCCAAATCCCAATGTTGCCAGATGTATCCCAATCCCAATGTTGCCAGATGTTACCCAATCCCAATGTTGCCAGATATATCCCAATCCCAATGTTGCCAGATATATCCCAATCCCAATGTTTCCAGATGTATTCCAATCCCAATGTTGCCAGATGTATCCCAATCCCAATGTTGCCAAATGCCAATGTTGCCATATGTATCCCAATCCCAATGTTGCCAGATGTTACCCAATCCCAATATTGTCATATGTATCCCAACCCCAATGTTTCCAGATGTATTCCAATCCCAATGCTACCAGATGTATCCCAATCCCAATGTTGCCAGATGTATCCCAATCCCAATGTTGCCAGATGTATCCCAATCCCAATATTGCCAGATGTATCCCAATGTTTCCAGATGTATCCCAATCCCAATGTAGTTGTATTGCTACGCATTGCAAATTATACAGCTGGGCTGTCTGTCAGACAAACAAACAGCCAATCTTCAAAAGTTAATGGTTTAGTTTCACGGTGCAAAAAGTAGCATACTGGACATGACCTTATGCTTGGTCATGTACCTTGGGATACATCTGGCAACATTGGGATTGGGATACATCTGGCAACATTGGGATTGGGATACATCTAGCAACATTGGGATTGGGATACATCTGGCAACATTGGGATTTGGATACATCTGGCAACATTGGGATTGGGATATCTCTAGTGTATTAAAGATATTAATACATGCCATGGCATGATGGCATAGATGCCAGACCATGACATGAACTGCGCTGGAAGAATCATGTAAAGATGAAAAGGAATGAATTTAATATAAGATTGACAAAGATACTTTGGCTTTTGGAAAAGATGTCCGAGCCAACTTTATGCAGCAAGTTAGTTTTTTATACAAACATATCGAAGCCAATTTGAACTTATTGGATCTAAATATGAGTTTATTCCATATATAGTAATAGCCTATACTAATAATACAAAGTTCTCTGTCTTAATACAAAACAGAGTCTTAAGAATTTTTAGTGACTGTCCCTTGGTTTAGTGATCTTCAACGAGATTTGTGTATCTTTACAGTGGAAGAAGAAATCAAGCGATCTACTCTAAACCAACAGATGACTTTACCATTTTAGGGAGGATGCATACCTACTTCTCGCCAACGTTGGTATTTCGAGAACACTAAAGCGGACTTAGCTATTGATTGATCTTTTAGTCAGAACTAACTGGTAAGCCAATGGGTTGACCATTGTTGTTGTTGATCTACGTACTTTGTTTATGTGTGTCAAAGATAAACTCATTGTTAGTTTTGCAACTAATTTCAGAAATAAAAAAATGTAGTTTTATCCAAAACATTCGCTATAGTTTTGATTAAAACATGTTATGTTTTAACAGTATTGTTTTTGTCATACGATTTGCTTATTCATTAATATTTTCAAAGTTTTTCTTGTAAAAACATCCATGGTTATTAGCAGTAAAGAAAAGACCAAGGTGGCGCTTTTGGTTCTTTAAGTGTAACGCTAACAATCAATTTTTTCGTCGGTTTAATTTTTGTCACACACTGTAAAAAAAAATTAGCGCCTCAGTGGCCTAGTTGATAGCGTACTGGGCTTCACACCGACGAGCCGGGTTCGATTCCCGGCCAGGGCTTGGCATTTTCGTACGCTATAAAGCATCATTCCATCGTCTGCATTAGCCCAAGTGTGCACAATAGTCGGACGTTAAAAAAACAAAACTGTAAACAGCCTTAACATAACAAAAACTAGTCAATATCTCTTACAAACATTTTAATATAAAAATGGTTTTGAACTTTACAAAAATAAAACGAACGTTTACTGCCATAACTATTTTATTTCACACTTTCATTAAAACTTAATTTCACCGTCCCGTATTCAGAATATAACCTGGATATGATTACATTGCTATTCAAATTTTTTTAAATTGAAAAATAAAACTTAACGTCAAATTCATTTTTGTATTTTTAATAAAATTTGAAATGCTCATGTACGCAGAGTATAATACTGTTTATGTTAGTGAATTTACATCTTCAGAATAACTACATTAATATACGTTATGCATTACCGTAGATAAATAAAATTTAAACGAAAGCAGACAGTTAAATTTTGATGAATTGCTTCCATTTTCTGTTTTGTTTCCGATAGTTAAAAAAATGAATTTTTCAAAGTTACAGCAAAATGTATATTTTTTTTAGTAATAAATGGGATTTTTAAAATTTTTTAACAAAAAATGAATTAAACTTTTTTCCAAAATTGTTTATTAGGTTAATTTGACCAAATCGATAAATTGGTTTGTTCTCCAGCAATGTGCACAGACACAAAAAAGGACAGGATTCCAAGTAAGAAATACTTTTTTTATATAGATGGAACCTGAAAACAAATAACTACATGAACATTTCAAGATAGATTCTTGACGATATCCATACATCATTCAGAAAGAACGTAAACCTTTTGCATGCTTATTATGCAACTGAAATCTTTATTGTAACGCTAATAATTTGTATACCTGCAAGTGGAAGGTGATGGTAATGTTCATCGAAACAGCTGATTTCGAATCACAGCTGTTTCTTTGATAATATTATGACAATTGAGGCGAACATTTTGCACGCCTATTAAGCAACTGGAATACTTTATTGTAACGCTAATCATTTGTATACCTGCAAGTGGAAGGTGATGGTAATGTTCATCGAAACAGCTGATTTCGAATCACAGCTGTTTCTTTGATAATATTATGACAATTGAGGTGAACATTTTGCACGCCTATTATGCAACTGGAATACTTTATTGTAACGCTAATAATTTGTGTACCTGCAAGTGGAAGGTGATGGTAATGTTCATCGAAACAGCTGATTTCGAATCACAGCTGTTTCTTTGATAATATTATGACAATTGAGGTGAACATTTTGCACGCATATTAAGCAACTGGAATACTTTATTGTAACGCTAATAATTTGTGTACCTGCAAGTAGAAGGTGATGGTAATGTTCATCGAAACAGCTGATTTCGAATCACAGCTGTTTCTTTGATAATATTATGACAATTGAGGTGAATATTTTGCAGGCCTATTATGCAATTGAAATACTTTATTGTAATGCAAATAATTTGTGTACCTGCAATTGGAAGGTGATGGTAATATTCATCGAAACAGCTGATTTCGAATCATTGATAATATTATGACAATTGAGGTGAACATTTTGCACGCGTATTAAGCAACTGGAATACTTTTTTGTAACGCTAATAATTTGTGTACCTGCAAGTAGAAGGTGATGGTAATGTTCATCGAAACAGCTGATTTCGAATCACAGCTGTTTCTTTGATAATATTATGACAATTGAGGTGAACATTTTGCACGCCTATTATGCAACTAAAATACTTTATTGTAACTCTAATGATACTGCGGGGTTTGGGTACACTGCAAGGGTAAAGTGATGGTAATATTCATCGAAACAGCTGATTTCGGATCACAGCTTTTCTTTGATAATATTATGTTAACTGAGTTGTGTTGTGTGCTTGATTATAATTAACGTAAAAAAATAAATAATTATTGTGATTATTGTATTATAATAAAGGCTTTTTTGAATAACAATTTTTAAAATTATATTTAAAGGCTTATAGCAGTATGAATTATTTGAAAATAAACACTACGAGTGTAAAAAATGATTACTAGTAGAAAATATTTATTTTAACGAAACTTTATTACATAAATAGATACAAGTTTAATTTTAAAATTATTCTGCAAAATTTGATGAAATTAGCACATCTAGTTGAACATTAATGCTGCTTTTATTATCGTTCAAAATATGTTTAATGCTTACTTATTGTTTAATTTCTTTTAATAAAAAGGAATGAGTGTATAAAAGTTTTACCGATCAAGAAGGTTTAGCACCTAGTACAGTAGTACTTCTTAAGGACTTAGAAGAAATAGCAGCTATTATTAATGTTTGTGATAACTATTGACGTATATTTTAACAACTAAAAGCAACCTAGAGTTTGCTAGTTTATATCAGTTTATCAATAAAGTCAAAAATGAACAAGCAAAAATTGAAAATTATTATTATTATTTGAAAAATTGAAATTATTAATATTAGAATTTTTTTACCATTTGTCATAAATTTACCTTAATCGAAGGTAAATATATAGACTATATATATGCATGCGCGCGCGCGCTGTGTGTGTGTGTGTGTGTGTGTGTGTGTGTGTGTGTGTGTGTTTAGTTACATTTCAACGGATTCTAATAGATTTAACCTCGTAAATAGTGCCAGACAATATATTTTAAATAGAATTAATGTTGAGGTAAACAAGCGTGTCAGGCCAGCAAAATATAATTTATCAGTCGGCCATGACACATTAAGTTATCCTGAACGCCACGCACTTCCAGTTACTTAACGATTCTACAAACGTATATTAAGGTTTAACAGATAAATGCTGATAAACCAAACAGTAATTGTCATTTAAAGCTATTTTACACATGCACAGAGTAGGCTATTTGCATTCCTAATTACATAGCAAAACTGAAGAAGGTTAAACTAAATAAATAAATTAAAAGAAATATTTTGAAATAATTTGATTGCGAAAATGAGCCAAAGAGTATATTTTCTTATATAGGCTATATATTTAACATTACTATACTACCAAACGCAACTAAAATACTCATACAGTTTAAAAAATCGCAGCACGCAGTTGTTGCGTTCACGCGATAGAATCGAAAATCAAAATGTATTCTTCCTTATCTTACCCTTCTTTTGAAATCTTGATTCATCATCATAATCAGCATTTTAAACTTTAACATTATTTTAAAAATACAAAAATGAATTATGACCACCGTTAAATTATTTTTTTACTTCAAAGGATTTTGAAAATTAAAGAACGAGTAAGTTTTTTTGTTTTCTTAGTTTTTCATCCTAACATGACCAGCTGTAGTTCAGCTGAACGTACGATTATAATCAGCCGTAGCAAACGTAATCATATGATTATAATCAGCTGTAGAATAAACTCATCTAATATGGTAAAAAAGGCAAATTTACTTTTCTTTACAAGTGAATATTTATTGTTTTAAACCACTGTAACTAATTATAACGTTTTTAGAATTTTCCGAATCAGATTTCAGTCGTTGTGGTTAGCTGTAAGCAATGTTTAACACCTCAAAAAATCATGATATACGTTTGTTATTCCTCTAAATATATCGAAATTTGACAATGAAACATTTTAGACATTGTGTTTTCTCCGTTGCTCATCTCAGTTTTAATAGGATATTTCGATTAAAGTATCTTACTAGATTAAGGTATGTAGCTTGATGTAAGCAATATTTTAAGGCTTACTTCATTGTTATTTGTCTACTATAGAACTCGAGGTATATAGACATATGTGAACTACAATTTTTATTTTATAATATAGGGAAGATATTATGAGTCTGCATCAAAAATTCATCAACCTTATTGGAATCATCCTTAAGAATACTAAATCGAAGGTTAAATTTAGAGGTGAATTGTCTGAACCATTTGAGATCCAAACTGGACTTAGGCAGGAAGATGGTCTCTCACCATTGTTGTTTGCGCACTGGAGAAAGTCATGCGAGAATGGAATAAAAAGTGTCATCCAAACATTAAGATTGGCAGAAACATCACACTTAACTGCCTAGCATTCGCAGGCGATCTTGCCCTACTAGCAAGTACGGTGGAAGAGGTTGAATTTCAGATCGTTGAACGTGAAAAAATTGCAGCAAAAATCGGACTACAAGTCTCATTTGAAAAGACGGAAATGATGCCAACCTTCCGAATCGAAACACCAGCCATTCAACTGAGCAATGGTAAACAAATTAAGATTTATGAACAAGTTTAAGTATCTTGGGGAAATTATAGCCCGGAACACAGACGAGAAACCATCGATAGACAGCAGAACATACAAACTGAAACAAGCGCAACGACTCACCTGGCCAACCTACAAAAGAAATCGCTCTCAATGAATGCCAAATTTTGACATTTATAATTTCGTTGTTAAACCTGAGGCAACTTATGCTAGTAAAACACTCTTCAAGTTGAAGATTAAATCAACAACTAATAAACTGCAGAAAGCAGATGGAAGAATCATCAGAACAATCATTAAGAAGAAACACCAAGTGAATGGCCAATGAAGATTATTACTGAATGAAGTCGTAATCTTATCGAGAAAATGAGTCAGTAATAGACAAGATGCGGAAAAGGAGAATTGCTTTTTTCGACCATATAGCACGCTTTCCAGAAACCCTACTGGTGAAACAGTTATTTAGCTATTTCTGGAAGATTAAAACGCAGAATAATTGGTTTAAAGAGATCCAGAATGATTTAGAAGAGTTAAATTTGACGGTGCCTCAAATTGAAGGTAGAGCAGAGAAGAGGATTCTAAGGAATAAATATCTGCGATTCAAGCTAACAACATTTGAACGAAAGACCTATACCATAAACAAAGGGCAGCCAAGACAGACAGAATGAAGAAATTTTGGAAACGGAAGAAGAGGTTGAAACGCTAGTTTCTCAATAGCGATGTTGGACTTGGAAGAGCATGGACTGATTGAAGTGCTCCAATGAGGGCGTAAACTAAGGGGAAAAATAGGGAAGATATATCTATAAATAGGAAATATAATAAATCAATTAACTCTAGTTATACTTTTTTAATTCTGTGACCTTCGGATGCAAGATGCGTGGAAGTCTTGTACTTGTCATATTATACTGTGTTCTTAATGGCGTCAATCAACTTCTCTTTTACTTCAATACTTATTTAACTGAACAAACATAAGGTAATAATACGAGATCTTACGAAAAATTGAAAATAATGTGCAAACCAATTATCAATTTGTTTTTTATTGTGTTTACTGTTAAGTCTTCTAAGTCTGGTATCCAAAGGCAGTCTTTTATAAATTCAGAAATTAAAACAACGTATTATTTTAATCTTATAAATACTTCCTTTGTCAGAGTGCGCATGTTTAATAAAGAAACAGTGGCCTTGGGAGAGTGGCGCACATTTTGTATGGCACAAGGAAGCTCTATCTTTATTGCTTACGAAATAATTAAGGAAAACCTAGTTACGATAAATGTACGTACAAAACAATTACCGTAAAGTATCGGTATTGCATTTTAGTAATTATAGCCTTAGTTGACGTTTCTTGGTTTAACATTAACAAATGTAACAGTTAACGTTTTACTGGACGAGTCGCTGCTGGTTTGGAAATGAAGTCACTCCTGTTAGTTTTTGTTTTACTGTTCTTTGTTGGCGCGAGTTTTCAATTCTCTTCCTGTAAGTTTAGTATTTATAAATAATTAGTGTTAACGGAATGATAACATAGTTTATAATATAGTTTTTATAATTTTCTAATATTATTGTTTTTTTACAATGAGTTAATTAATAGCAATAATTTACATAACAAATATAATGTTTATAAATATTATTAGTTCTTGTATCTTTTATTATTAATTAAAAAAAATAATTTTTAGAGATTTACGGTTGCAGAAAAAATTGACATAAAATTGTGAACACTGACCACCTTTGATATATATATATATATATATATATATATATATATAATATATATATATATATATATATATATATATATATATATATATATATATATATATATATAGGTATATATATACTAACTATTACCCAAGTTGATATTGTTTTCGACTTGTAAATATGTTATTAGAGTTATATATATATATATATATATATATATATATATATATATATATCGATAAACTTTAAATATATAAGTTATAAATATACGTAATATTATCAAAATCTGATGAACCCATTTTGATAAATTCTATCACTTTACAGTTTTCGTTTATTGCATTGAAACTGAATATTTTAGAAAAATAATTAATTGAAATGGAAAACTTTGTGTAATGTTTTTCAAAATTTATTTTATAATGAAAAATCCGTTTTTAAAAAGTATATACATACACAGTTCATTGCCTGTATTTTGGTCCGTTGAACCGGTTTACAACCAACGTTGGAATTTGATCATGCATAAAAAACCAACTATAAAAACATGTTTTTTTATTGTTCATAATTTAAAAATGTTCTAATGTCTAGTATAAGTAAAATTTTGCAATCAATAAATAAAATGTAAAATTAAAAAAATGTAATTAAAACATACTTTTTTATTAAATATTTCAACAATGTTTTGTAATTTTTAAAATAAATATTTTGGCTATAATCTACTTCTTATTATTATTTCGTTTTAGTAAATTCAATTTAATTTTAGTTTTTGTTAAAGTATGACACAGATTATAGTCAAAACACATAAAA
This sequence comes from Callitettix versicolor, assembly GCA_022606455.1. Classification (NCBI taxonomy): domain Eukaryota; kingdom Metazoa; phylum Arthropoda; class Insecta; order Hemiptera; family Cercopidae; genus Callitettix; species Callitettix versicolor. The sequence goes on along the minus strand of CM040183.1, from coordinate 68,358,859 downwards.
TTGTGTTCTTTATTAAAAAAATTTAAAAAATGATTATAAACACAGAAATTCGTCACTTTCATTTTCTAGACAATATTCTATACAGAACGGAATTTTATTTTAATATAAGAAGAAAGTTTTTTATCCTGTTATTAAATTGACTTAATTTTATTAAACTAAAAAAATAATTATTCTTAAAAAATAAAATAAAACTTGTATGTACCGACACTATGCACGGTGAAAGGGAATAAAGAACTATGAAAATAAATTTAAAAAACTAAATTATACGTATTTTCATGGAACGAAAACCACTTTTAGCATGTCAACAACATTTTATTAAACTGTTAAATTGTACCATATATTATTTAAGCATAGGAAAATAAATGTTAACTGTATTTTTTTGTGTTCAACGTCCGACTATTGTGCACACTTGGGCTAATGCAGACGATGGGATGATTTATAGCGTATGAAAATGCCAAGCCGGGAATCGAACCCGGGTCCTCGGGGTGAAAGCCCAGTACGCTATCAACTAGGCCACCGAGGCGGCTCAAATGTTAACTGTAAATATATAGCCTATTGCAAGGTAGCAGTGGAATTAGGCCACTATATTTCAGAATTATATTTATTGCCTAAACTGACTTTCGGAAACTCCCGTGCATGTTCGTAAATCGTCGTCTTATTTCGTAATATCTTCGTGTCATTTTATCGTGTCGTCTTTTTCTTGTCACTTCCAATGGTCATATTCTACCTACAAAAATCTTATATCGAGCTGTCTATAATTAAGAATTATCTATTGAAGTGGCCATTATAGTAAGGTCATAACCCAGAACCGATTTGATTTGAAACTTGACGTAAACAATTTCTATTATAGTTTGGACAAGTTCGTTAACCAGCGAACTGTTTACATAACAATATGCGTGATAACATTTCACGCAAACAGAAAGGTCGTAAGCTTTCAAAAGTTTCCAAATGTCAGCCTTTTTAAAGATTTAAAAATTCATAGTTTATAGTGTTAAATATATTTGAAAATCCGATTTAACCATTGTAATCAGCATTGAAAAGTGCATAAGTTAGCATTTTGAATTTTCAAAATTTGTTTAAATGAAGAAACTTAATTTGACGGCGTAATTTTTTATTTTCGAAGTTTCAATGTAATTTGAAACTTTCAAACGTTCGTCTGGAGATTTTTATGCTGATAATGATAGTAAAATCATAATTAAAAAAAAATGTTCAGACAAAAATATCAGCTTTGAAAATTCGCTTCTATAACTTCAGTAGCGAGACAGCCGCGTACCGCATTTATTATGTATAAGTCCACGCTTAACGCCGGTATCACGTCCAGTGTAATTAAATAAGTGCTCACTAGACAGCTGCGCTCAGTGAAAGGATTTGGCGAGGCATTTTACATTTTTATTTTTAACCCAGCGGATCAACAATAAAGTAATTATGTAACAACACATAACCTAACCTAACCTATCCTATTCTAACCTAACCTAACCTAACCTAATCTAACCTATCCTAACCTAACCCAGCGGTCCAAAAATAATGTAATTATGTAACAACACATAACCTAACCTAACCTAACCTATCCTATCCTAATCTAACCTATCCTATCCTAACCTAACCTAACCCAAAGGACCAAAAATAATGTAATTATTTAACAACACATAACCTAACCTAACCTATCCTATTCTAACCTAACCTAATCTAACCTATCCTAACCTAACCCAGTGGTCCATAAATAATGTAATTATGTAACAACACATAACCTAACCTAACCTAACCTATCCTATCCTAATCTAACCTATCCTATCCTAACCTAACCTAACCCAGGGGACCAAAAATAATGTAATTATTTAACAACACATAACCTAACCTAACCTATCCTATTCTAACCTAACCTAACCTAACCTAATCTAACCTATCCTAACCTAACCCAGCGGTCCAAAAATAATGTAATTATGTAACAACACATAACCTAACCTAACCTAACCTATCCTATCCTAATCTAACCTATCCTATCCTAACCTAACCTAACCCAAAGGACCAAAAATAATGTAATTATTTAACAACACATAACCTAACCTAACCTATCCTATTCTAACCTAACCTAATCTAACCTATCCTAACCTAACCCAGTGGTCCATAAATAATGTAATTATGTAACAACACATAACCTAACCTAACCTAACCTATCCTATCCTAATCTAACCTATCCTATCCTAACCTAACCTAACCCAGGGGACCAAAAATAATGTAATTATTTAACAACACATAACCTAACCTAACCTATCCTATTATAACCTAACCTAATCTAACCTAACCCAGTGGTCCATAAATAATGTAATTATGTAACAACACATAACCTAACCTAACATAACCTATCCTAACCTAACCTAATCTAACCTATCCTAACCTAACCCAGCGGTCCAAAAATAATGTAATTATGTAACAACACATAACCTAACCTAACCTATCCTATTCTAACCTAACCTAATCTCACCTATCCTAACCTAACCTAACCCAGCGGACCAAAAATAACGTAATTATGTAACAACACATAACCTAACCACTTATGCATGTAATTTTATTTACAGATATCATCCAATCGTCTTTGGACAACGTATTGGTGAGAAAGCGCAGGTATGCGTCATCCTCGGCGACAGCAAGCACGAATGGAACGTCTGCAAGCGCGTCTTCCAGCTTCACTTCCGGCAATATTACCTCTCATTCGGAAGCAAGCATAGGTCCAGTGGCCGGTGGATAACTTTGCCGCACTCACTGGTTCTTCTTTGTAAAAGACGTTTTGTGGTAAACGAGTGCTATTCATTTCACCGCTAGTAAACAAGCGAAAATTCTTCACTTTTTAAAATTAGTTATTGTTTACAATTAATCTAATCATATGTACTTCTAATTAAAAAAATTGTTTTAATATGCATTTTTAATTTAGGCAAACAGAACCTAAATCAAATCGTTTTATAAAGACTATAAATAAATTTTAAAAAAACATTGCTAATTGCATTAAGTGCTCTCATAAAAACCACAACTAAAAGAACTTTATCAAATTTAAATGAAAAAATGGATTTCATTTTGTTAAAAACTCAAAGGATATTGAAGAAATTTAATTCAATTTCCATTTGTTTTTAAAAGCAATGCAAGAAGTTGTTATTTTATTTGAAATTCTGAAATATTAATTTTTATAGATAAATATTTTATTATTTTTATTAATTTATTTTACAAATCTTTTAAAACAATATTAAATTTTTTACTATTCCATAAATGTAAATCTTTACAATAAACTATATTTTCAAATTCGTATTTTAAAATTAGCTATTGGAGCCGGTTATCATTTTGCGACCCAAAATGAGCTCTGACCTCTAAATTATGTATAACGTTTGTAAAAAAATTCTTCTTTCTTTACTATAACCTATTAGCATTAAACTTTTTCAGATAACATTGAAAATACGGAAATTAACCTGAAGATAGGCATTGTTAATTTTTATATTTTCAATGTAATGTAATAATTTTAAATGATAATATATTCAGATTTCAGTATAGAATATTGTAGTGAGATTTTAAAAAAATAATAATGAACCATTTGCGTGACACAATTAAATATTATAAAATAATTTTATAAATAATATTTATTGTACTTTTTTTTGTATAAAAACAGTGATTTTTATTTTTATTGAATATAAAATCTGGTAAAGACAGCTGAAATGAACAGCAATCCCAACTTACTTCTAGCTCATACTGCTCTCACTCATCTACTCAAGACACACACACGCGCGCGCGCACACACACTCATTTTACTGCTCTCATAGTTTGGCTAATTCGACCTGTGTTGATGGAGTGAATGACCGGCCTAGCGGCGTATCAAAGACCTAATGCCCTCCCAGTGTACATTAATCTTACCAACTCCGCTCTGTATACGGACCCCATTTCTTTAACTACTTTTAGATGTTCCCATAAGCAATAACAGACTGAGCGGGATCTCATCGCACAAGAAACAGGTTGGCGAAATAGAAGAATTAACCCTTCATTTTAAGGGTTAGGAGAAAAAAAAAGTTTTGCTGGAATTAGAAGAGCATGCACTTAGAAAATTAGAAGTCAGCAGTTAGAAGTGGGGGTACTATCCACCGTTAAACCCCTTGAAATCCTAGACGTTATGAAGAGACTAGGACTGGCGAAAGCACTGTAACTAAAGATGTTAGGAAGGGGGGGCACAACAAATATACATAGGTCGTACAGCAATAATAAACTTACAAAAACATTTATTAATTAAATTAATATTAAACATTTAAAACAAGCCATTTTACTAAATAAACACAGAATAATTTTAAAACATGTTAACGTATGAAAATATAGGAGAATATTTAGTGTCGTGGTGTTGCATGAATTTTTATTTGGTAAGAGGTGTCACATTGGTGAATAAGTGAATGATATATTGTAGTATAAGCAAGATAAGCACTAGGGAGGGGTCTCTTCTAATTAATTATAAAAGCCTAAAATTTCCTTTTTGTTAAATGTTTTTTAGATAATTATTACGTAACTTGACATTAAAGAAAACTGCCAATAATTAACGTATTTCGTTTAAAAAAGTAGGTTGTCTTATAAAAAAGTCGAGTCGATGAAAAAAATTAATGGTTACACTGCTTGTTAGATTTTGTTATTTCCATTAAAAATTACAATTCGAAACTATCTATGTTTAGTAAAACTACACAAAATCGACGAAATTATGCACAATAGGTTAATGTGATTTTCGTAATAATTGAATATTCGTAACTCAATTCAGTATACTAAATTATAAAATTAATGTTAATGACGATTCGGAATGAAATGTAAAAAGTGTCATGGTTATAAATTATCTTTTTACTCCCAAACAGTTGATTTCGTTTTTTAAAATCTCGTTTTGTTAACTTGAGTCATGTATTTTTACAGGTTTTGGGAGTAAAATATCGTGAGCTATAACCACTTATCGTTTTGTTTAGGCATTTGAAAATTAATTTATAGTAAAAATTTAAAGCAGACTTTGGACAAGTTTTTGTCATGAAAAACGATCTATTGTTTATCCTACATACAGCAAATACGCTGAGAGACAAACATTTATATAAAAACCAAATTTTTAATTCTTGGATTTTGAAAATCGAAACAATCGTAGAAATAATTTTTTATCACGACTTTGTGTGAATATTTATTACGATCGTAAAAACGTAAAATCAGATTTTCAAGAAAGCTAAAGATAAAAAAAAGATTATAGGGTAATTTTTTAATATTTTAAAATCAGATACAGAAGCCATACAAGTTTTTATTATAGATTTGTTGGGTAAAGAACTTACATAAGCTATTTCAAAAATAAATTTTATGAGTCAAGTTTGAATAAATTAGGACTAAAGTTGCAATCGGCAGTACAACAAAACAAAATTTAACGGCTTTTTGACACATTCTAGAATTCATTGTTTCTGTTGATGCTTATCGTAAAAAAGACTAGCTCTAATGGGTTATTTTTGAATAGACATTCGCAGATAAACATTTCTAAACAGAACATGGATGTTAAGTGATAGAATTATCTAGTTACAACCTGAGGCCTAAGTGATTAAAATATAGATATTAACACTGATCGTAAATTAGGTTTTATTTTGTAGCCAGGGTTGTACGGTGAAGTACAGACTGAATACAAACGTCACCACCACACTTCGCTTGGTTGGACCACGCCATTGTTCGCAAGTGATTGTATACATTGTGGTGTAAGCCAAGACAAAGGCTATAAACACAATTAATTATTAATTGTTTTGTTTTTATAAAGCGTACTTTGGAATAGTCGAAACTTATTCGTCGACATTTTTTTTTCATTGGTGCTGTCGGATAGGTAATTAATTTTTTCACGAGTAAGTGCAATTTGTATAAAACCGTGTAGATAAAAAATACTTGTTTTTGTAACTGTCTTGTCGGGTAAAAATACAATTTTTGTATCGTAGCACACAGTTGCCTTGTTGACGTGATTGAAGCGAATTTCATAGGATTTTCTTTATATAGGCTTTCAAAAGTTTTGAAAATGTAATTTAACCAATAAAATCAACATTAAACACTTCTAAAACTTGCACTTTAAACTAAAAAAGTACACTGAAAATACTAAAATGAATCCTGACCACCTTCAAATTAAATCTCCTAATTTCAATTAATTTGATATTTTTTAATTGCAATTTTTAACATTGATTGCGATATTGATATCAGTTTTTTCAAATACTGTAAGATAAAAATTGTAATGGTTTTTTAACGTTTGGAATAGCTGCAATTTTAAAATTGTTGAACAGGTTTTTCGAATTAGTTCAAACTATTACCAGAGTCAATTTTGTGCCAAGAGAGAATTAAATCTGGTTTAAGAGGCTAAATTCGCACGAAATTTCAAGGCCACGTGTCTTACCATGATAGCTGTCCCAATTACAATTCGCTAAAAAATATTCTTAAAAAACGTAGATAATTACAGATCTATACTCTTCTTTAATACAAAAATAATCGTTATGTGACATTTCATCTTTGGAAGAAAACGTTTTTATCAGCAATTCATTTGAAGTATGACTTTTTTATAATATTTTTAAAAAATATTTAAATAATTCTTGTACGTCCAAAAAAACGGTCAAACCTCATAATTTCCTCCATTATATTTTGAACGTTAAACAAATTTAAAGTTTTTTTACAATTGTTTCTTGATTTAATTATAAACTGATGTGGTTTTAGCAACAAATTCCCAATTGTTTCTTCTTTTTATTATAAACTGATGTGGTTTTAGCAACGAATTCCCAATTGTTTGTTGCTTTATTTATAAACTGATGTGGTTTTAGCAACAAATTCCCAATTGTTTGTAGTTTTAATTATAATTTGATGTGGTTTTAGCAACAAATTCCCAATTGTTTGTTGTTTTAATTATAAACTGATGTGGTTTTAGCAACAAATTCCCAATTGTTTCTTCTTTTTATTATAAACTGATGTAATTTAGCAACAAATTCCCAATTGTTTCTTCTTTTTATTATAAACTGATGTAATTTAGCAACAAATTCCCAATTGTTTGTTGTTTTAATTATAAACTGATGTGGTTTTAGCAACAAATTCCCAATTGTTGGTTGTTTTAATTGTAAACTGATGTGGTTTTAGCAACAAATTCCCAATTGTTGTTTGTTTTAATTATAAACTGGTGTGGTTTTAGCAACAAATTCCCAATTGTTTCTTCTTTTTATTATAAACTAATGTGGTTTTAGCAACGAATTCCCAATTGTTTGTTGCTTTATTTATAAACTGATGTGGTTTTAGCAACAAATTCCCAATTGTTTGTTGTTTTAATTATAAACTGATGTGGTTTAGCAACAAATTCCCAATTGTTTCTTCTTTTTATTATAAACTGATGTGGTTTTAGCAACAAATTCCCAATTGTTTGTTGTTTTAATTATAAACTGATGTGGTTTTAGCAACAAATTCCCAATTGTTGGTTGTTTTAATTATAAACTGATGTGGTTTTAGCAACAAATTCCCAATTGTTGTTTGTTTTAATTATAAACTGATGTGGTTTTAGCAACAAATTCCCAATTGTTGTTTGTTTTAATTATAAACTGATGTGGTTTTAGCAACAAATTCCCAATTGTTTCTTCTTTTATTATAAACTGATGTGTTCCCAATTGTTTTTCTTTTAATTATAAACTGATGTGGTTTTAGCAACAAATTCCCAATTGTTGTTTGTTTTAATTATAAACTGATGTGGTTTTAGCAACAAATTCCCAATTGTTGTTTGTTTTAATTGTAAACTGATGTGGTTTTAGCAACAAATTCCCAATTGTTGTTTGTTTTAATTATAAACTGGTGTGGTTTTAGCAACAAATTCCCAATTGTTGTTTGTTTTAATTATAAACTGGTGTGGTTTTAGCAACAAATTCCCAATTGTTGTTTGTTTTAATTATAAACTGATGTGGTTTTAGCAACAAATTCCCAATTGTTTGTTGTTTTAATTGTAAGATGAAGTGGTTTTTATTATTACAAATTACAATTAATTAGTATAAAGGAGACAATATTTTAGAATTTGGAAATTCGGCCTTTACTTACACTAATAATTGAACAGTATTTCTCACATTTAATGTGCAGTGTATAAATTATTCTCTTTACAAAAGAAAAGAAGTATAACTAATTTTAATTCTGTACTTTGAAAATAAAGACGTTGATACAAATTTCTTTTCAAGAAATAAGCAGTTTTTATGTCTGTCTTATCGGATTTTCAGTACAAACTTTGTTATTAGACATTCTGCAAAGTACCACTACAAGACTGAACCTGGTAAAGTTTCAATACTTCTTATCCTCGTATAATATCCTTGTCATGGGGAACATAAGAGTAGAGTGGTTTGATTCAGGCGAACTCATAAAAACTTTTATGAGCTTTTACAAAGTATTTTATGTTTGACATTAAATTAAAAACATAATTTCAGAATGTATCCTTCTGGATTTGTGTTTACATGTTTTTCTTGTTTATTTTCATGTTGTCATAAACCATCTTCGAGTTTCTGGAAGAAATCAGACATTTAAAAAGTGTTTAACTAAATGTAAGTACTGTCATGTTGTACATGACAATAAAAGGAAATAAGATGTATGTAGGAGTAGGTCACGGACTTGAGCTTGTTCCAACACGTAAAGCACGCCTTCCCTACTGCTCATCCTTGGCTGTAATGAACTGGTAGACAAAACTGTAAGTCTGCGATAAAGATAAGTCGGTGTTTAAATAAAATTTAAGTACTTTTATGATAAACTCTCCTATGATATTTAGAAATAATTATTCTCCTACGAATATTGCAAAAAAATTAAACAGTTAAAAGAAATAAATGTTAAGTAAATATTTCTTCTTTATAACAATATACACACAACAAACATAAGATGGAGAAATATTGAAATAATTGTCCACTAAACAATATCTGTTGTAAAATTGTTTTTTTTTTTAAAGTTGTAAGTTTCTTACATTGAGTAGTTTTTACAATACGTTAGTTTCATTAATTTGGTAAAACTGTCAACTAATCATTTAATCATTTAAAGTAAGGTTTAAGTGTGATAGTAGCTGGTGAACTGAACTTAACGAAATATATGATGTCTGTTACGTATAGCTAAGTTAACTGAATATAACTAATTATGTCTGTAACACATCGCCAAGTTAACTGAACATAACACATGATGTCTGTAACGCATCGCTAACTTGACTAAACATAATTCGAGACATCTGTAACGCATCGTTGACTTGACTAAACTTAACTCACAAAATCTGCAACGCATCGTTAACTTGACTGAACATAACTCATGATGTCTGTAACGCATTGTTGACTTATGTTGACTGAACATAACACCTGATGTTAGTAACGCATCATTAACTTGACTGAATATAACACATGATGTCTGTAACTCATTGTTGACTTATGTTGTCTGATTATAACACGTGATGTTTGTAACGCATCGTTAACTTGACTGAACATAACTCATGATGTCTGTAATGTATTGTTAACTTGACTGAACATAACACACGATATCTGTAACGTATTGTTAACTTGACTGTACAACTTATGATGCCTGTAACGCATCGCTAGCTTGACTAAACGTAACACATGATGTCTGTAACGTATCGGTAACTTGACTGAATATAACTCATGATGTCTGTAACGCATTGTTGACTTATGTTGACTGAACATAACACCTGATATATGTAATGTGTCGTTAACTTTACTGAACATAACACACGATATCTGTAACGTATTGTTAACTTGACTGTACAACTCATGATGTCTGTAACGCATCGCTAGCTTGACTGAACGTAACACATGATGTCTGTAACGCATCGCTAACTTGACTGAACATAACACACGATATCTGTAACGTATTGTTAACTTGACTGTACAACTTATGATGCCTGTAACGCATCGCTAGCTTGACTAAACGTAACACATGATGTCTGTAACGTATCGGTAACTTGACTGAATATAACTCATGATGTCTGTAACGCATTGTTGACTTATGTTGACTGAACATAACACCTGATGTTAGTAACGCATCATTAACTTGACTGAATATAACACATGATGTCTGTAACTCATTGTTGACTTATGTTGTCTGATTATAACACGTGATGTTTGTAACGCATCATTAACTTGACTGAACATAACTCATGATGTCTGTAATGTATTGTTAACTTGACTGAACATAACACACGATATCTGTAACGTATTGTTAACTTGACTGTACAACTTATGATGTCTGTAACGCATCGCTAACTTGACTAAACATAATTCGAGACGTCTGTAACGCATCGTTGACTTGACTAAACTTAACTCACAAAATCTGCAACGCATCGTTAACTTGACTGAACATAACTCATGATGTCTGTAACGCATTGTTGACTTATGTTGACTGAACATAACACCTGATATATGTAATGTGTCGTTAACTTGACTGAACATAACACCTGATATCTGTAACGTATTGTTAACTTGACTGTACAACTCATGATGTCTGTAACGCATCGCTAGCTTGACTGAACGTAACACATGATGTCTGTAACGTATCGGTAACTAAAGAATGGAACTTAGTGTACTTGTATATTTCGATGTACTATTTATTTAGTTTTGACAAGTTATACTTAATTTTTGTCTTCCTATTTTTATATCCCTCGTCACCGTGACAAAAAGGCCTTTTGTGTAAACATTTGTTGTTCTAGTTCAGTATGCTAGTTAGCTCGCTGAAACTGACTAGTCCACTGACTAGCTCATTTAGCTGAAAATACTCGGGTTTTGGAAACCAAAGACTCTTAGCCACCTGGTGATAAGATCTTTACAATCGTAATTCATATGTCCTGCAGATGTTTTATCCATCCAGCATATCCTACATACAGTTTCTCTGTGATAAATTTCTACCATAATCAGATAAAATTTTATTAAAATCTATTTTCGACAACATAAAGAAATTCATCTGTTAAAATTATGAATTATGTAACTAGTAATTCATAGAATATGTTAAAAATAAGTTTAACTGTATGAAATAGTTATTATGATAACTATTTCATCTCTAAACATTTACGTTTTAGATGAAATTTAATCATATGTTTATTTTGTAAGTTATATCACAAAGAAAATCAAATAACTGTAAGATAGTTTTGCAAACTTTTTAAAAGGATAAAGGAAAGTATTTCAATATTGTAATGAAGGTTACAATTGTTGACGTCATGACAAATTCAAGCTAGTGTGTATTTATTTCTTGTAACTCATAGATTGAACATAGTTCTAAAGAAGTAAACAATAAATTTAAAAAACAAGTAGAAATTGGTAAAATAAAACTGTTTATGCAGACAATAGTGTACAAATATTTTGTTTTTTTAACAAAGTTTATAGATAAGTTGTTTTATTTCAAGGAAACACATTTTATCGGATCGAGCCATTATTTACGTTAAAAATCCTGAGGTATTTTGTTTAGTAATTTTTGTGCATGCTGTTCTTTACTGTAATTGAGTTACAAATCAACACGTGTAATAAGAAATACTTTATGTTTTGTTTTACATCACTAAAATCTGTATTAAAATTGGAATAATCAATTCAAGTATTGTATTGCGTAACTAGGCTGTACTTTATCCCCTGTTTTAGTTACACGTACCGTTAAAATAACGAGGAACTAAAGGCCGCATGGACTCGGATAAAGGTTTTATTTTTCCCTCAGTACAAATCCCAACTGCAAGCAGTGAATGTACGAAGGTTAAATACAGCGTTATTCTCAAACACAAGGAAATAGCCTCGAGCAGGGTAACGGTTTAATCCGAGCACGAACATATGTTTGTTCAATGTTTAATCATTCCGTACTGCACGCATTCTGTACATATTTGTGTTACCGTTTCAACCAAACGCGATTACAACATTAGGCGGTCATTATACAATGGCGCTGTACAAAAAATTAAAACTACTATTTGCTCTTGTACAATACGTTTGTATGCGGTGTATGTTTTTATATCAAAAGGAGTTAATTATAAAAAACTAAATTCTTCTGCATTAAATTTAGTATGATTTCAAAATAAACGCAGCTGTCTCTCTCACACGATAGATGTGAATTTTCGTAATTATATTTCATCTTACGTTTTAGAAATTTAAATTTCAATATCATAATCAATATCGTAATTAATATCTGCATTTATTACGATTTTATTTTCGATTTTCATTATCGAATTCAGCCTTAAAGAAATATTCAACATTTTAAAAATCGATTGAAATGAATGTTTCAAATTTGGCGAGGCTCAGAGTTCATTTTCGAGTGTCTAATGTAATTTCAAAAATTAAAATGCAATTTCTGTAACTTTTAACGTTGTTTGTGATGGTTCAAAAGATATTTTTCCAATAGAAATTCGATAAAAAATAAAAATAATGCAGTTTTTATATTAGTTACGCAAAGATAACTTTAGAAATATAACGGTCGCTTTTTACAGACTAACCTGACCGGGAAGTAGAATGATTATTGTACCAGTGAATAACATAAAATTGTGTCGTTTTGGGCGCTAAAAGACGTAGAAGAAAAAACAAATTTTATCTTTAGTAACTCTAAAAGTGCACTGCAAGTTTTACGAAAACATAAACCGTTAAACCACAGGATAAAAGAAATCCATCAGCTGCTGAGTAAGGTAAAAGAGAAGTTTGGTTGCTGGAAGTTTAGGCCTGAAATGTTTGTTGCTGATTACGACGTACCTCTTCAAAAGAGATGGATAAACAAATGAAAGGATGGGAAAAGGTACGAAATTAGCATCAAGAAAAAGAAATATATACATAGTGACGTGGTTATTTATTTTCCGTTTTGGACTTACGGAATCTCCTGTCTGCTTGGATAGCCAGAAAACAAAAGGAACTGTGAACATATTCTACTTTTGGGACACAAATTTCTCTGAAATGAGTTGTAAAAAGTCTCTAACCGGGGATTAACCATCAAATTCTTAGTAACTTATAAGAAGCATGGAAGTTGGCCACTCTTCTATATGGGACACTGTGTGGTTTGGACTGTTTGATTTGCCAGGTACACGGACAAGAAATAAGAATTAAGGTGCTAAAACACGTTACAAAAAATAGATATACAGTTATGTAAATGTTTTCTTTGGTTTAACATATTTTCTGTCCAATAATTAGATTAATGAAGACAGGGTATTGACTTAAAAATTAAAAAAAAAGTAACAGGCAATAAACATATCACTTTCGATACAAAGAATGATTAAATAATGCTTTTAAATATTTCATTATACCAAAGTTTTTGTTAAAGAACACATGTATAGTATCAAAGGAAACGACCTGTACAAACCCAAATCGATTGTGAAGCGAATTTTCATTAAATTATGTGAAAATGCTTTTCTCTTTCCTCTAATTAAACATGCAACACAAATCACATCCTGAACGTAACAAAGGCTTGTAAAAGAAATTAATTTTGAGCCCAGGAGTTGAAGTGATTATCACAGGGCTGTGTAGTCACCATGGCAACAGATAATGAATAACATTTCACACGACATCACAACACACGATACACGGGTTAAATTAAACATTTATCGTCCCGCAATCGTTGCCACGATGTACATAATATCAAATGTGTTAATAAATGCTTTTTTTACATTTATAAAATTATAGCTTATGGAATTATAACTTTAGATTGAAACCACGATTTTTTCAAATGCAAATTTTCCTAATAGACATTAAAACATGAGCAAAATGCCATCGTTTTAAAGGGGTATATATATGCCAATAAAAAACAAAAACTTTATTTTTTAAATTTCAAAAATAGCAGTTCCAATTTCACAATTTACAAAGTTATATCTCACAAAATAATTGCTAAACTCAAACTCATTTTTTTCCTGCAAGGTTACTTCAATAATAAGCGATTTATCAACCGAAAACTAGATATTATTTCAGGTAATTGTCTACGATTTCAAATTTAACATAAACTAAAACATTTTCTAAATCGGTATAAGTTATAGAAAATATTTTAAAACTGAAAACATCTTTAGGCGCCTTGTTACTTTTTCGTATGGGAAAACCATAATTCCTGGTGTAACGATTTTTGCGTCATGCGCAGCTCTATTGTATCGTGCATTTTACTTATTTTGAATTCATCGAAAATGTAAACACAGTATTATTATGTATTAAAAAGAATTTCAAAGAGAAAATCAAGAAAGTATGTATAAGTAAGGCGAGTGATTACTGTCATGTAATAGATGTTCCCGAAGATGTTCATGTAGCCTATACATTTGAGAGAGTTACGTCGTGGACACAGATTGGTAACTTTGGAGTAAGGACAGAGTTTTGCGTACGTTAAAAGAGACATTTAAATGTAGCAAGTCTCAGAATATAAATTATTGTATATTCAACAAAATCATTTAACTGATTCAGAGACAAACTTGAACGCAAACAAATGAATGCTATAGATTCTAAAAGCAGTAAATGCTCTATATTTCTTATTTCTATCTCTTTCTACTACCAAGCTTTGTAAACATATTGTTTGTTAGGTTTTTAATTTGTAACCCAATTAAGATCATTCGGCAGATAAGTGGTTTCGGTAAGAGGCTGCATTTATGCGTGCGCAACGACTTAAAATGTATAAAGAAGAAGTATGCCTGCGCATATTAAAGCATTCTTAAGTCATTTACAGTACTCGCGTAACATGTGCGTAAAATTAATGTGACAAAATAATTACAAACAAAAGTAGGGCCTAAAATGATTTGCATTGTAGATTGTTTCGTGTTAAAATACAAAATGGAGGTACAATAAATATTAAACAGTGTAAAATGTAAAGCATTTTTAGTGAATCGTCAAGTCAATTAAAGTGATATCTTTGTAAATGTGTGTTTTATTGTTTTAAAGTGATAATTCAAAACAAGCGAATTCTTCTATACCAGAATTAAAAATATTTACTCTAGAAATAATTAAGGTTCGCATCTGCCTTGTTGAATTGATTGGTAGCGAATTTTTAATAGCAACTGTTTTTTTTTATATAAGGTATTTAAAAATAAAATTTCACCATAGGCCTATATTACCATTTAAAGTTTTTAATTTATAGGCCTAGCGGGAATATGGAAATGAACCGTGACCACAATCAGAATAGGTTTCGCATTTTTATTGGGATTTAAAAATAAACACTGGTTTATGCAAATTCTAACGTTGATTATAATATTGAAATCAGACTTTTTTTAAAAAAAAAGTAATACAAAAACAGATAATATATTTTGATATTTTAAATACCCTTTGTTTTTTACTTTTTAAAGAATTTTGGTGGGTAACGAACTCGTGAAAGCTAATACCAAAATTTTTTGGTGCCGAGTTAGAATAAAATTGAACTGAATTTGTCGACGCGAAATACTAACAAATAAGCGCGCGCGCACACACACACACACACACACACACACCTAAGACCCAAACCTGAGACTATAAGGTGTGTATCTGTTTCATAAAAACTTGATTTTTCTATTCAATTTGTCATTTTCTAATCAACCCGGGACAATACAACGTGTATGTATCTACATATTTCATAAATACTTGATTATGCTGTTTAATTTGTTATTTTCCAATCGACTTGGCACAATAAAGCACGTTATATATTTCATAAAAACTTGATTTTGCTGTTCAATTTGTTATTTTCTAATCGAACCGGAAGAATAAAGCACGTATATATTTCATAAAAACTTGATTTTGCTGTTCAATTTGTCATTTTGCAATTGTCTCGGGACAATAAAGTACGTTATAGGCTATATTTCATAAAAACTTGATTTTGCTGTTCAATTTGTCATTTTGCAATTGTCTCGGGACAATAAAGTACGTTATAGGCTATATTTCATAAAAACTTGATTTTGCTGTTCAATTTGTTATTTTCTAATCGAACCGGAAGAATAAAGCACGTATATATTTCATAAAAACTTGATTTTGCTGTTCAATTTGTCATTTTGCAATTGTCTCGGGACAATAAAGTACGTTATAGGCTATCTAATTCATATTATATTTCTGAAAGTTTGTGTGTTTGTTTGTTTGTTTGTTTGTTTGTTTGTTATTCAATCACGCTTTAACCACTGGACCAATTAAAATGAAATTTGGTACGTATATGGTTTAAGTATCAGAGATACATATAGGCCTATTCCCGTTTTACAAAACGTCATTATACTACTTACCCAGCCCAAAATAATTATCAGTTTTTAGTTTTGTAACATCTGTTAACTGTAGTTATTTACTGGACATGTGATTTAGGTACCTGAGATAAAGATAGATTCAATCCAATTTTAAGAATCTTAATCTGTGTTTTATTTATTGCAAAATTATTGCTTTTAATGTAACATTTTCAATATTTTAGTTGAAATTTTTTTCAAAACTGACTTTAATTTGTTACTTTGTGTTGAATTTTCAATATTAAATGTAAAAATCCCTACACAGAGTGCCAATTGTAAGGTAGTATATATATTTGTGTAATTACATTATGGTAAACATGCAGTGAAGCATATCCTTATTTTTCGATATTTTTGTTACTAAAATAAGCATTTTATGCCTTATTTAATACTAAAATAGTATTATGTGCCAAAAAGCAAGAATACAAAATATGAATGCACGAGAAGTACGATAAAATCGAAAATAAAAGTGACCAACATAACCTCAAAATTGCTACCCGGCGAAAATCAGTAACGTGTTGTAAATCGGTAAAACAATAAAAATACGTCTAACACGGGTTTTGGGTGATAAGAAACCAATTTTTAAAAGAATACAGCATAAACAAACTGTCACGGTTGTTAGGCCTAACAAGGTGATGCGTGAAAAACCTTTATATATTTTTTAAAAATAGCCTACTATATATCCTGACACGGTTGTTGGGCCTATCACGGTGATACGTGAAAAACCTTTATATTTTTTTAAAGACTACTACATATCCCAACTGACACGTTTGTTGGGCCAATCATGGTGATGTGTGAAAAAAACCTTTATTTTATTTTAGAAAACTACATAACCTAATTGGCACGGTATTTAGGCCTAACACGGTGATGCGTGAAAAACCTTTATATTTTTTTAGAGAATACTACATATCCTAATTGACATGATTGTTAGGCCTAAATCAGTGATGCGTGAAAAAACCTATATATTGTTTTAAAGAATACTATATAACATAACTGATACTGATGTTGAGCCTATCACGGTGATGTGTGAAGAAACCTTTAATTTTTTAAAGAATACTACATAACCTAATTGACACGGTTGTTAGGCCTAACACGGTGATGCGTGAAAACCTTTATATATTTTTTAAAGAATACTACATATCCTAACTGACACGGTTGTTGGGCCTATCACGGTAATGTGTGAAAAAACTTTATTTTTTTAAATAGTACTGAAAACCTTAACTGACACGGTTGTTAGGTCTAACATGGTAATGCGTGAAAAATACTTTATATTTTTTAAAAGAATAATCCATAAGCTAACTAACATGGTTGTTATACCTAACACGGTGATCCATTAAAAACCTTTATTAATTTTTTTTTAAAATAGTACTTATAACCTAATTGACACGGTTGTTGGGCCTAATAAGGTGACGCATGAAAAAACCGTTATATTTTTTTTTAAAGAGTACTCCATAACTTAACTAACACGGTTGTTAGGCCTAACATAGTGATGCGTGAAAAAACCTTTATATTTTTTTTAAAGAATACCACATATCATAACTGACATGGTTGTTGGGCCTATCATGGCGATGTGTGAAAAAACCGTTATTTTTTAAAGAGTACTCCAAACCTTAACTGACACGGTTGTTAAGTCTAACATTGTGATGCGTGAAAAATGTTTATATTTTTTTTAAAGAATACTCCATAAGTTAACTAACATGGTTGTTAGGCCTAACGCGGTGATGTATTAAAAAAAACCTTTATTTATTTTTTAAAAAAGAGTACTTCAGAACCTAACTTGCACGGTTGTTGGGCATAATACGGTGATGCAGGGAAAAAGCCTTATTTTTTTTAAAGAGTACTCCATAACTTAACTAACACGGTGGTGCGTTAAAAAACCTTTATTTTAAAAAAGAAATACACCATAACCTAACTGACACGGTTGTTGGTCCTAACACGGTCATGCGTGATCTTTAATGTATATTACGATTGCGGGAAAAGCTATGACGGTTAACAGGTAATCATATTATTTTTCTGAAAGTTTGTTTTTGTTTATTTGTTTGTTATTCAATCACACTTTAACTACTGGACCAATTGAGATTAAATTTGATATGAACACGGTTTAGGTACCTGAGATAAACACAATACTATTCCAGTTTAATTGAATAATAGTGACTTTTTAATAATACTGTATTTTATTAAAATATGACAGGACTATGTTTTAGAGTATCGAGTAGCAAAAATGTATATTTCTTGGCCGAAAACCATAAATCGTATAATATTGTAAATAGTATATTTACATTTACATTTAATTTATGTAACATATATTAAAATGAAATGACCTATTCTGATTTTGAAAATCGACTATAAATTTTATTGCCTATATTATAATTGCAGGCAAAGCCGCAACGGGTAACAGCTAGTATTTCATAAAAACTTGATTTTGCTGTTCAATTTGTCATTTTACAATAACCGGGAACAATAAAGCGCATATATATTTCATAAAAACTTGATTTTGCTGTTCAATTTGTCATTTTCCAATCGATATATTTTTCAGAACTAATAATCACTAAAATTTAATATCACTTACTGTATAAAGGTTTTTTCGAAGTCATGAAATGTCCATTTCATAACCTCAACATCAACTAAATCTGTGATATCGAATTTGTAAAAAAGCATTTTACTTGGTGACTAAACAATTATTTTTATATTACTAAACACAAAATTTAGTTCGTTTAAATACGGTAAATGTTCAATAAAACGAAATTGACAATTGATTAAATATTTCAATAACTATACATAGTAATTAATTAAATATTTGTCAATTGATATAATTATCTGTATTAAAATAGTAATTTGTGCCAATTACGCTATGAATTCGGTTCAAAATGGAGGAAAATTATACGTCATTTAATTTAACTCGCACTGCAGAATTGATTTATTTATTTATGGCTTTATCATGTTGCTAAATTTCGTTGTTTAACTACATTTTTGTGTTTCCAACATTTGGTTATTATTTACAAAACTATAAAATCAATAAATGTATAAAATGTTTAGTGAAATATTTCCTAAAACTATCCTACTGCTTTTTTTATTCCCAGGATTCCTTCATTATTACATTTACCTTCTTTACCAATAAGTAGGCCTAAATAAAATTTCAGTAAATATGGTACTTATAGTTTTTTATTGGTTTCGAATATATTGTGAGTTTATAATTACATTATAGCGAATTTTTTTATTAAAAGTGAATTTTATTTTGAGTGGATATTATGGTAAAATCCAGAAACGGAACTATAAAACGTGTGCATATTTGAATAAAACTTGATTTTAGTAATAGATTGAACAAGTTCGTGATCCAGATAAATACGTTTAAACTTTTCAAAATGGCTGCTTTTCGAAGTTTAAAAAAATTACAACCTTTTTAACTTACACTTTTGGTAAAGTATAATTTATTAAAAGGCCTCCAGCACAAAAATAAATTCCCTAAATTGACAAAAGACTTTCTGGGCTCACTAAACAACTCTTTGAGCGAGTCTCTCGACAAATACAGTTTTAATAACGCCGCTGATATGCACCGATAAAAAAACGAAGTGTTTTGGTTAACGAACTGTGACTGACGACCGCTCACATTTTTCTTGTTTAAGAGTTCTGTTCCGTAAACTGTTGCTGTTAATTAAAGTAGCTCAGCTGTTGAACAGAAAAGTTGTTCTTTAATCACTGCATTTGTTCCGGCAATGCGTACGGCAGCAGTCATATTTAAACATTTATACTTCGATGCAGGAAAAGTTGAATGGTTATCATTTATTTGCGGATTTCCGTTGGGAAATGAACCGGATAAACGCCGTCACGGTACAGTTCAGACCCGGGACCTTGCAATCAGTGCTGATTCTGATCTTTTAGTAACTTTTCGAAGTTTTTCTGAAACTATTAAATTTATACATATATTTACAGCATTCGAAAAATTTGGCATGTTTTAAAAAAACAAAAAAAAACGTACATTTGGAGCACTGGTTATTTTAAGATTAGTCTTTTTTTATTAATCTTTCATATGAGTATATAGTAAAAAGACAAATTACGAGTACATTCCATGTTTTTCTATTTTCCCACAAAATATAAAAAATTAAGTTACTCTTTAGCCTCACCGTGGAGCGATCTCACCGACACTTTAAGACTTAGACTTTAACTTAAAACTTAAATAATTTATAAAAATTAAGAAACTTAATTAATTTTAATTAATTAACTATATATATATATATATATATATATATATATATATATATATATATATATAAAGGTTCACTTTGAATCATGCTTGACAGAAAATCGATTTTAGTAAATTTTACCGTATTACAATACTTGGCAAAATCCATTAACAGTTTCAAAATGCCGGCCGTTTCCATTCTTTAAAAAATCATATTTTTTTACCAACATCTGGTTTCGCTATTGTAACCAAAATTTAAATCTGCATGAATCAACATTTGAAATGTAAAACTTACATTGAAATAAAAAAGGAATATAACGGTGGTCAAGGTTATTTCATTTATTACCAATAAATTGTAAATTTATACTATAATTTATACAGATTGTAATGTTGTTTATGTTGGTGAAATTATATTTAAAAAAATGTAAGATAAATATTCTTGGAAATTTGCTTACCTTAGCAGCAAGAAGACGTGTGCCGAGATTCTGTATGACGTTCTAACTGGCCTTTTCATTTAACATAACTTCAATAGGAAACATAAAAACAAACTAGAATAATGCATTGAATAGTCATTAAGTGTATTATTTCGAAAGTGTTTTAGATTATTGAGATAATTCAATTATGATTGTGCATTAAAACAGAGGAACTGCAAATAAAATTATATTTTGTTAAATACAAAGGACAATATACATTTTTAATATTTTGTGTTGTAATTTTTCTTTAACTTTCATTCTTAAACTGAATCTTTGAAGATAAAAAACAACAGCGAAATCTTTTCAATTGAGTAGAACAAATTGCAACGTAATTTCGCTAACCTTTACCTTATCGATGTTAGTTAAATCATAATTTTTTCTGTTTTTAAGAGATTATAATAAATAACGAACGAATGTTTTAGTGTTTGCTTATATATTGAAAACAAGCTTTTATTGGTAGCTTTGGTGAGAGGAGTGAATAGAAAAAAAGTTTATCGAACGGAAGAATGTAAGTGAAATATAGAACAAACGAGCAAATGAATTTTGTCTCTCTGTTTCTGTATCTTTCTTTTTCTTTCTACTTTTCGATAACAGTACACGTGTCTTATATGAAAACGTTGTTTTGCTGTACTTCCAGTATTTTTTCCTTGAAGAACACGTGCACGTGCAACTGTTTATATTACACTCAAACTTAACATAAACGTATATAATAATTGTAGTTAATATTGCTATTTTTTAGCAACATAACCTGAAAACTATGTTCATTTACAAGTTGATTATTAACTTATAGATGACTTGTTAATGTGCAACAAACCTTCGCCTGGCGAAAAATGTGTTTATTCAGATTATTGAACGTTAAGTTCAAGGTTCATAGCTTATCAGCTGTTCAATGAAATCAGCTGATTGTTGCCAGTTAATATAAAACAACTGATCTCTTACTATAACTACAGTAAATAATATCTAAACTATGTTAACGTATTTATTTATTTAAACAAAACAAGATATTGTAAACATATCTCCAAAGTAATTATATATTCAGCAACAAAATCTTCGCTTCGGTTGGTAACTCATCTAGTTGTACACGTGCACTTTTTATTATAAATATTATCATTAAACAATCTCCCACTTAATTTTATAATTCTTTATGATTTTAACAAATTACTTTTGAAATATTATTTGTCGTTTAATCTTGTTATTCCTTTTCAATTCAGTTCACACTGATTGTTGCCCTTCACCTTTTTAATTTTTTTCTCTAAACCTTTTAATTAAATCTTCAGTAAACATAATCCCCTTCGCAGCATTCCCATCCCTATTCAACCCTTCACTCCAACCGTGTTTCAGAAGCTCCAAGACTTTGTCCGCATTATTATCTGCAGCAGTGATTAGTTTATTATTGTTTACAAAATTCAATTAATCCCCTACAATCGTTCTCGAAAAGAATTTCCTATTTTTTTTACAAAGTCTTTTAATTTTGCCAGCGATTTTCTTAGGCTAAACAAAAACAAAACAAAAAACAACAATAAATAATTTATTAAGCATTTTATGTTTTGTTCTTATAATTGTTGTGGAAGTTAATAATTAATTTTAGTGGGAAATTTCAAAAAAAATAATTGTTTTTTTTTTTATTTTGAGTTTTCGAAAAATAAAAACTTCTTGAAGCACACACGATTTTTTTATAATTATAATAAATTTTGACATTTACAAAATTGTGCTCCGTTTACAATTCAATACTTTTTAGCATATCTGAAATAAATAGTGGCCTATAATTGAAGCAATTTATAAAATCCTTTCTCACAAATATTACACTACATTTACTCTAAACATTTCTTATAAAACTCCAAAAAGTTAAGAAAAATATGGGCAGTGAATATCGAGATTGTTTTCAAGGTTTGAAATCTCTTCTATTATTATCACAACACAATTACTAAATGGTAATTCCGGTATGTTTATTCAGTAGCAACGTAAATTATCCATTAAATGATTGCTAAAATTATGGTTAAATTCAAAATGATGGGTGTTTTACTGTGCCAATCGTAAATTACTACCAAAAAAGAGTGATAACCTTGTTATTGGACGCTCGCTGTAGTGGTTCAAATATTTCATATTTAAAAGGACAAGACAAAGCATGGTTTTCAATTTGGCGTTCTTCAAGGTACTTGGACAGATGTTATTTTTATTTTACATGAACAATTACCTACCATCCAGTTTGACGATAACACAACATTGAGCCTGCTTGCAGACTGTTAAATATTAAACATTAACAGCCGGTTTCTAGAACATTCATTTAATCCTCAAATATAAATGCTTGACTAACATAGTGGCTGATTAAAATTTACATTCTGTTTCTTGTGAATATTTGAACAAAGATTATTTAATCTCCAATTAAATTCTCATTAAATTTAAAGACAGATTAACTGGAGAAAAATGACTGTTTTTGAACATACGGTCAACGTAAATTGTAATTTTTAGGTTATGTTGACTGTTAATTTTTTTGTTTCCATAGTTATATTGTTATAGTTTATTTATTTTTTTTGGAAAAAGCGGCACAATTCTTGCAGTAGTATGGAATAGATACTTTAAAATTATGCTTAAAATGTAAATAACCTTCTGTGTTGAACCTAAATCTAATATTGAATTCTTAATCCGGAAAGTAATTAAATTAAATTAAAGTTCTAATACTTAGAAAACCCATTTGCTTCTCTAATTCTTTACCTGAACTGCTGTTATGGAAATTTTATATACTCATGAATTTATTGCAAATGTCTGAAATCAATTTACAGGTTACAGTGAGTAATTAAGAGATAAAACTCGTGAACACAGAAAATATAATGAATAAAATTTAAAAAAATAAGCAATATTAATATTAAAAAATTTGAAAATGTATTCACATATCAAACATTGACAAAGTTTTCAGTTTTGTAAAACGGAATATTAATAATTTATAATCTACAGTTAAAATATCTAATTGACCGTTATTAGTTCATTAAATTAATTAGTGTTTAACCTTCGATTAGTAGTTAATGGTTTTGAAATTTTTGATTTAATTAATATTAAGTTTAATGACGGATTAAATAATTTAATTACTGATCTGAAACTGGCCACTTTTGATGAAAAGTCTTTAAATGGTATAAACATTTTTTTTACAAATAACAAGTTAAATATAAATCAAGATACAACATCACGTGTTTCCATGTAAACCATCACCAAGTGTCACGTTGATAGGAACGAACTTAATGAAGCAAGTTTAATGACGTTTTTAGGCCTAAAGTTGATAGAAAATTAATCTGGAATTACCAGGTAACGCTGCAAAAGTGCAAAATTGAGCTCGAGACTTTATGTACAGAGAAATTATAAACATTCTTTGCCTTTAACTTTGTTACAAGCTTATTACAGGCTCATATATCCAGCTCTGAAGTATGAAGTTATACTTTGGGTAATTATCAAGTTCAGAACTTTTCAAGTATAACCACGTCCAGATTAAAACGCACGATTGCTACACGATACACGTTTGGGTTATCGTTCCAGCCAACACAGATTGCACGTATGCAGTAAAAATTCATCGCAAGTTGGTGCAATGTCTATACATTTGTAAAGAAAAATTGAAAAGCCCTTTAAAACGGTCTTAAACAAATAGTATTTTGTGGAACTATATTTTTCGTTGTAGGCTAATGTTGTTTGTTTGAGACCTACACATATTTACTTATTTATGTTAATTAATGCAGATAAGAGATTTGCGTCACACTAATAATTATTAGTGTAAGAAGAAGATTAAGTTGTTCAAAAAAATGAAGGAGAAAGGAAGTAAAAAAAAATAAATATATATAAAAATAATTTTAATAATTTGTATATAATTAACTTTTTATATTTGCATAAAATTATTTCATATTTGTTTTTTGTTTGTTGAAATAGTACTATCATTATCTTTCTCCTTTCATAACACAAGTTTAATTATTATTTGTAAAAAAACCTTTCTAAAATTGTCCTGAGAGTATTGATTTCATAACCCCATGTCACGAAAAGGTCAATTATCATTGAATAAGTTACAGTGTTTCTTTTGTTCTGATAACGTTTGAGGAAAGTCTCCAGATCTGCCAATAGGTTTGATACACTTGTGTATACTTTATTCGGAGCGAAGAATAAGTGAATGCGCACCACTAACGAACCAATTAGCCAACGTAGCCTTTTACCGAAGCTGTGCTTGTTACGCCGTTGTCAAAGAATATACATTTGTTGCACCTGATCAGCCTTATTAGCGAATTTACCTTGGAAAACGAGCTATTTTAAAGGCCATCATGGTAAGGCCCGGGACGTTAAAATGAGCACCGTTCCTGACCTACATATTACTTTTTAAAAGGACGATGTAATGTCCTTTCTCTCTTTCTGTCAGTATTACCCGTCGCGGCTTCGCCCACGAAAGTTAAACTGTTTCAGTAATGTAATAATTTAGAAACATAAAAAAATATATCAATAAAAGCGTGATCATCTAAACTCGTGATTATTTTACAGTGAATATGAACAAATATTATAACCTGAATATGTTGTCTTATTGTCTTCAAACGTTCCATTCCAATTTAAGAAAATCTGATCAAGAATATTTTTGTCCAATACAAACAATTATACCTATTCTATATTTTTGTCCTTTTAGGGGATGACTTCGGGATAAAGTTCGGAATTGCGTGTATCATAATTTGTAGTTTAAAATATTTTGTTTACTTTTAAGAAAATTTGATAAAACGTATTTTTCTCCAATGCAAACACTCTTTTTTCTCCCATGATAACTCCTTTTCCATTTTTATTCTTTTAGGGGATTAATTCAGAAAAATGTTGAAATATGTGTTTCATAGCATGTTTCTAGAATATAAAATAAAAAAATATTTTTTCAATACAAAATTGTACACATTTTTTATATTTTATACCTTCTTTCAATCTCTTTAGGGGATGCGTTTTGGGGAAAAGGTGAAAAATATATTTCATTACTTATACTTAAGAGTGACAATGTTACGTTTTAAGAAGGTCAGATGAAAAACATATTTTGTCCAATAAAAATTGTTTTTCCTCATGTTTACCTCTTTAGGGGTTGCATACTGGAAAATCGTTTTTCAGTGCACCCCTTTTCCAGTGCATCTCGAAAATGTCGTAAGAAGGTACCCTGAAAATTTCAAGTCTCTAGCTATAATAGTATTGGCTGTACGTTGATTATTAAATTTGGACTGAGTTAGTAGTTTAATGGTGTTAAAATCAAATTTTTACAAAATCCTTTATTAGTGCTCCTTAACATTGTTGTAAGAATGTATCTTGAAAATTTCAAGTCTCTAGCTATAATAGTATTGGATGTACTTTGTTTATTAAATTTGAACTGGGTTAGTAGTTTAATGACATCAAAATCATATTTTAAAAAAATCCTTTATTAGTGAACCTTGACATTGTTGTAAGAATGTACCTTGAAAATTTCAAGTCTGTAGCTGTAATAGTATTGGCTGTAAGTTGTTTATTAAATTTGGACTGGGTAAGTAGTTTAATGGCGTTAAAATCAATTTTTTGCAAAATCCTTTCTTAGTACGCGCTTATATATTAAAACGAAGGTATCATCAAAATTTCAAGACTCTAGGTTTTATAGGCTGTACGTTGATCAGTCAGTCAGTTAGGACATTGCCTTTCATATATATAGATCACTTGCACATCTACTGTAGTGTAGAATGATTATAAGCAATGTAAATATAACAGATTCATTTAAAATAAAATAAATACGTTTCTTTAGAAATGCAAAGTATCTTTTGAGACAGTGGTTTTGCAATAATTTAAATTTTAAATTGTAAATCAGTTTTTTAAGTAATGCACACATTTTTCCAATTAAAGTTGAACTTTTATTACCAGTCAGAAAGAGTCGTTTAAATAATTGATTTGATTAAATAACTAACGCCATTTTCTCGTTATTGCGTTAAATTCAGTAGTTTTGAATTAATAATCGATTAATTACGATGAAAGTAACTTTCGTTTGACAAACTAGATTTAAACAAACAAAACTATCGATACAATTTTTTGTCTAATGAACTACAGCTCGTAGTTCACTAACGGTCATAAAAACACGAAATTTGGTCTTGATTTGTTATAAAAGTCTAAAGTGTACATCAATAACTTTCAAACATTACTGGCATTATTGAGAACATTAAACAAGAATATGGGTTATTGATGCGAACGGTAAAGGACATTTCTAAGTTGTGTTACATCGCTTAATGCACTCAGAACAGTCGCTTAAGCAGTACAATTTGAAGATGTGACCGCATAATTATTTGTTAATTATAATTTTATTTTTAACTAGTGAAATACGTATTTACTTTGACGGTTATATTAAAAAATGCTCATAATTTAAAATCTAAATCAGTGAAACTCCAATGCCGCAAATTAGTCCAGTACTGCCCTAATCTAATCTAACCTAACCTACCCCAACCGAAACTAACCTAACCTTAACCTAACTAAACCCAACCTACTCCTTTCAATAGATTACTTTCAAATTTGTATGGGCCCATTATAATTATAGTTTATCAGTACGGAAAGAATTCCAAAATATTCGGTTAATTCAAACAAATCGATAATGCACCAATCTTGAAAACGAATATTCTTAAACCCAACACAGTATTTTGCTTTATGGAAAGAACGCCTGCATTAATGTGTGTAGGCAAATTGCTAAGCTCATTTTTACTTTCTTCGACTGTAGGCCTTCATCACAGCAGGCGTGTAAATATGTTGCCTACGTGACAGGGGCACAGTTACAGCAATCCCTCTAAAGTACATATTGGCCAACATTACGCTAAGCAAACAACAGTGCATTGGCATATCTTGTAAGGTAAACAATATCAGTTTATATGGGCTATTAGGAGATAGCCTTATTTAAAAAATAATAAGTAATAATTGGCATAAATAAATAAAAATAATAAAGTACAATCCTTCTGGTATTCACTCGTGGTAAATATAAAATATACATAAAAATATACAAATAAATAAAAAAATATCCACCTTATAGATTTTTGAATATTCAAATGGTTACAAAATGTGAATAAAATCGTCGTTAAACTGAAAAAATGTGTGCAAAACTTTCACGTTTTGTTCCAATTAAATTAATGACGCCAAAAGATTGGTAAAGAAAGAACTTACTATTAACTCAGTATCGAACCAATGACCTTGAGATGTGCATTTTTCAAGGAGGTGATAGGCCAGTGCTTTGACCACTTTGCAGCACTAAATTAATAAAAGTTATTTATTTTTTCAAATAACTATTTGAACATGACATTACAGTGCTTAATGTTACCGTTTGGTTTAATTTAATGTATTGCTTACTTCCTATGAGATCTTTTGGCAGCCTATTTAATACAGACTGAGTGATTTCATTATTTGATATGATAAAGGACCATATTCCCGGTACTAAATTTTACATTTTGGTAAGAAAACGTAAAATGTAATTTATTTTAAAGTAATTAAATTCGTATACAACTCATTGCAATGTGTTGTGTAAAATAATTTTGTCCAGACACGTTAATTTCCAACTTCCCGTCAGTGGTTCGGTACACAAATAAATTATATTCTTCTTCTTCGAATGTTTATTCTCCTGAGCTAAATAAATTAAACTACACATTGGATTACTAAGTATAAGATTATTAAGTATAAGATATTGTCTTTTGTGACAAAAATTGTGAGCGGAACTCAATAATTACTTTCAATTAACACTTAGTAACAGGTATCTTGAATAACGTCAGTTTTATATATATAATTTCACCTAATTTTTAATAAAAGAAAAAAAAATTACAATCGGGGCAAGCATATTTTATAACTTTTTAAACTGCGGCTCAATTTTAATTCTGGAGAAAAGACAAAGAAATATATTTTATGCATGTATTTTAATATTACCTTATCACTATAATTTGTCAAAAAGTTCAGTTTTTTTGTTTTTTTTTGTGTGTTAAACGTCCGACTATTGTGCACACTTGGGCTAACGCAGACGATGGGATGATTTATAGCCTATGAAAATGCCAAGCCCTGGCCGGGAATCGAACCCGGATCCTCGGGGTGAAAGCCTAGTACGTCAGGCTTAGTTTATGTGCCTGAATATAAATGAATAATGAAATATGAATAATGAATAATGAATAATGAATAATGAAATATATCTCACAAAAAACGGCTAGTTCAGTTTTTATATTTTTATCAGTTAAAAAGTTAGTGTTAGCAAGACTTACAAAACACCCTGTAGTTAGTTAAACAGTACTTACATATAGGTAGGTGCTTAACGTTAGTGTAGTTCATTATAATTTGAACAATTATGTAGGTGCCTTTCAACACACCTACATGTTAGTAAGTACAATGAAAGTTTACTTTCACTGCATTATATGAAGAAATGACGATTTTAAACTTATGCAGCGAGACGAACACATGTAAATAAAATATTGTACAGATTAGTGATTGAAAATCAATAAATGTGTGAGAGAAAAAAAGGGGAGGGAGTGGTTAAAGCGTGGGCATGTTGAGGGTAGAGGGAATGCCAATTACAGGAGATTGTACATGGAGTGTCTGTATAGGTCAATTTGCCCCTCCAGTTTGATTGTATAATGAGAACAAACCCGATATGCTTAACGTATGACATGACCTTTAATCTGTAACTAGAAATATAACATGTTTTGAAATAGTTTATTTTTAAAACAGCACAAAAACGTACTGACTAGCACGGTTATAGGTTCGTTAATTAATCCTGTAAATGTCGGTTAGACATCAGTTTACTGAAAGGAGAAAAGCTGACAACAGTAACTACAGCCTTGAACCTACGACAATGGGGAAAGGAAGTATACCTCGCACACAGATAAAATACAGGAAGTAGTTGTAAAATACAAGTTTCAATAGTTTTTTTTTAGTTGTTAGTATCTAGAGAGCAATATTTTCTAATTTTCGTGTGGGAGTATTAAGCGATTGTTTTACTGTATGGACTTCGAATGGGTAAAGTTAGGACATTAAGCCCTCATTGCTACTGACCCCACAAATAACATAGGCCTATAATGAGTAAAAATTAAAATAAAAGAAAACTTAGAATAAAGTAAGATAAAAAATAGTAAAATAAACATAACTGATAAAACATAGCAAAACCTAATATTAAATAATAACACACTAACTAAACAATAAATTAAAAGAAACGAAATTAAATGCCCCCAATAACAAAATAAACTAAAATTTTAAAGTTATATAATTAAAACGTATTACAAATCACTTTGCATACATATATCCTTTCCCCACACGCATAGAAATAATAAGTAGAAGATAATCATTAAATTTCAGACACAATACAAGATATTAGTAAGTTTAAGATATAATTTAAGTTTAATAAGTTTCTCTTAAACTGGACACGACTGTCAAGGGTTTTTATCTCTACAGGGAGCTTGCATTCCATAACCGAAAAGCAGACGCAGAGAATAATTGTTAAACAATGTGTTCCAGTGAGAACCTATAGAAAACGTAGAGGATCTTGTTCTAAGTGCTTTCAGTGCTTTCAAGCACTTATATTTGCTACGTAAACACATTTTGGTGCTAGATAGAATAGCACTCTAGTCTGTAAAACTGTAAATAACAAAATTACATTATGGTGAATTTCGAAAATCTTTCATATTAAGTAATTTATAATGAAAAGAAATATGATAATGGCGTTTCAAATCGAAAATAAAACTTAACAGTAATTCTGTGCCTACTATATATTTCCTCCCAAAGCAAAAAAAGGAAAGATAATTTAGTTAGTGTAAAACCGTGTACGAAAAGATATATAATTCATAATTAAAAATTAGATTAAAAATAAAATAACAATACAAATAGGTTACTGATATTTCAGTCAAAAAATTATTTTTTGCTTTTTTAAAGAACTTAATTTCTAAGTTTTATTTACTATTGATACTCGAGTAGATAGAATGTCAAGTTACTAATACCAGTGTTACTTTACTTTTATATGTATCGTTGCTTTTAAGTATTATGTAAATGTCCTTGAAACTTTTTAAAAGCCAACTCACACTCAAACAAATAAGTTTTTCGCTTTTTGGAAAAACGTATAAGTCTCTGTGTTTTATTTGTCATAATTTTTCATACATTCTAAAATGTATAGTAACGAACTAGAACCTACGTAGTCTTTACTATAGGCGTAGTGGATATAAATCAATATAATTCTTTAACAATTTATATACACTGAAATCAGCTCACAAAATAAAATATGGAAATGTTTTCTATAGAGATACGTGCCATTATATAAATGAACCTGAACTTTTACACACACCAGACGATAAACGTTAGAACTGCTTTTTCAAGGTACACAAATCTAAAAATTAGCACCTATCGTTCAGCTGGAGCGTATTCCAGACCCCCCCGGTTCGATCGTCTCCACCCAGAAGTCAATTCCTGAATACGCCACTGCCATTGACTACTGGATCATAATATGTAAAGTAGTATGGAAGTACTTAAGTTCTATTAGCTCATTACCCTTTTATGGAAAGGTAAAATTCTTCCTTTTTTCTTACTTATTCTTACTTACTTACTTTTTCAAGGAATGCACCCCAACAAAAACCCTCCCACGAGTGTATATTTACGGTCCTAACTGTTTCATTTCGTCACAATAGTCCAAGATAGTTCGAGGAAAAGTACTTTTGTCAATTTTATTAATTAGCCTATATTAACAAGAAAACAATCGTGTTTTAGTTCCATTTATTTTCAAACCATGCTTTCAAATTCACAAAGAAATACTTTTAATATCATAACCATGTTTTCTATAGCACTATAACAATCATCAATTAAAAAATGCAAAAATAATTGAAAAATCCTCATCTTATAAATGGTTAGAATATTTCAACTCAGGACATATCACATATATAAGTAATAAAGGCCATAATACCGAGCCTTGGGGGATACCATTATGAACATTGATCCAACAAGACCTTTTATCACCTACACAAACACACTGGGTCGAGAAGGAAAACACGATCGGAACCGCTCAATGCACAATGGCGCTACATTTCTTACTTTTGTTAGCAATAACGAACGATTAACGCAATAATCTGCTTTCTACAAATCAAACACAGTAAGCATAGCCATCCTTACGTTTTGTGATACATGAAGGAGATATGGTCAGAAAAAATTCCGATTAAAATGGACTGATGATGTTATGTTTCCGAAATATTCGCTTAGCTGAACACAGACTAAACGTTCAAGGCATTTCGATAAAGTTAGTTGGTCTAAAATCACTAGGGCATGAGGGATTTACAACTTTATTGATTGGAAGTACGAAGTGAGTTTCCAAACAAGCGGATGTACGCCAGTCGTTAATGATTTGTTGGTTATTCTGGTGGCTGTGCATTGGGTGGATGAAATAGTGCCTTTATACTCAGAACCTACAGCTCAGGTAACAACCTACGAACATTTTACGTTCAACGTATAAATGTTAAGAACAGAAATCTAGTAAGCAGGTCATCACTTTGCCTCCATTTAACTTCCGTCTTATGTGACATGTAGGCCTACCAACGGTAATAGGAAATACATTTTCCGTTCTGTGTCTGTTTATATTACAGTAGACCTACTATGAAGTATTTTTATTAACAGAGGGTAGATTTATGCAATATAAATTAGAAGGTTCTAGCACTTAAATTATTCAGTAATAAGGTTATATTAAAAATGTATATTAAGAAAATATGCTTTTTTTACTTTTTACAAATTAATACCAATATTGAAGTCGAAATTTCAACATTTTTGCAATACACTTCATATCATACGTCAGTCAGTTCAACAATGTTACATCCAGAAAATAAACTATTTTGCCAACGACAAATTTAAACGTATAAGCTCAAACAAAACAATAAAAATTAAAAAAATACGTGTTTAACTCAATATTAGCGGCTTCACAGTAAAACATAAACACAAAATTAGATTGCATTGACCTCCGGAATGAACTTAAGAAAGGTCTGAATCGATGTCCTAGTATGCATGACGCTAACTCTATCGTATGCGACTTCCGTATCCCCCTTCCAGAAAAAAATAAGAAATCAAGTAATTTGTGGTGGTAGAGGGGTGGGTGAGAGTCGACGCAAAGCGAGCATGGGGAGGCATAGCGATGCTGGGGTCCTGTCGGTGTCGAAGTGTCAGTTGTCGAGAGCGTACGGCACAAGGAACATCGTGTGCGCCCCTGCACTGGACTGCTTGACTTCGCAACAGCTGTGAGACACACCCTCAGGTTAGCAGCAATATACTGTATACAATACCTTCATGCATTCACACGTGACTTGCGTCTTTATCTGTGACGTACAATATGTAGTGTCCACTCATAAACAATCATTACCTAAAATACACGTTTTCTATATTTATTAGATATTTGTTGAAAAGAACTTAAAATATTGTTATTAAATAGAGGACACTGTGTTAATTGAACGAATAAATTAAAATTTAGGCCTACACTGTTGAAAGCTTACTTAAAAGTTATTAATATGTGATAGAATTATGTTTATGAACCGATACTTTAAATAAAATTGCGAATGAATATTTTAAAATAATGTGTTAAAAATGTAATATAATCATTTTTACAGAAACAAATAAGTTGACAGTTTTTTTTAGTAGAATGATTAATAATTTTATATTGTTTAGTATCATGCATTCCATATTAGAACGAAAAGAAAAAAAAGTTAATTTTCGGTTTGATAATAACCTTAATCCAGAAATTTTGAAAACAAAGAGTTGCATTCTTCAAAAAAACCAGACTATAGCTTGTACTAAGAAAAATAATTTAAAATAAATGATTACAGACTATTTTATATCAAAGTGAATGCACTTTTTAAATAATAATTCATCTAGAACTACAGCAATATGTCCAGTGCTTGGCGCTGTTGGGCCCTTTTGTCGTCGGCGCCACTCCCTACCCTTGTATAATTCGCCCCTTCATTTCAAGAATATTAAAAACTTGTCATTAAAAAGAGACGTAACTTGTAAGTGCAATCTGGAAAAAATATTAGTGAAAATATGAGAATGATAGTTGAAATTAAAAATACATTTAAATTAAATTTATTAAATTAAAATTAAAATTTTACTTAAAGGTAAGTTCATACACAATATATGTACAACAGTAAGGAGTTATGTCTAGCTTTACAATTAATTTTCGCCTTTCATTTAATACTGAACACTTCTCAACAATCTCTCAAATGACCAGTGCTGATGTGACGTCACTTTCAGTAGTCATGGCTGGAATTTTCTTTACACTGCCCTCAGGTGGTTTTTTACTCGATTTAGAGTTGAAAATTATCGTTCTATGTCGTGCTCAATCAGCATAACGTCAATTGTTATAATTATTAATTATGATTTTCTTTTTGAGCCTCTGTCAATGTTGCCCTCTAGGCATATGTTTAGTAGGCCTAGTGGGAAATACGGCCATTTCAATAATTACACCCTACCAGCTGTTTAACGTACGTTCTGTTCTTTTAATATGAATATCTTAGAATATAAAATATTGAAAAAAGAAAACTTTTATAATCTAATTATTGTTTATTTTCATTTATTTAAAATGATTATTTTATTCTATAATGCATTCTTTGTCTTGAGTGGGAGAATTACAATTACTAGTTTTACAATTCCGGTAGTGTCCCATTACGAATTGTATGCGTTAAGTACAAAATTGATTAGTAGTTAAAGAACAGCACGTAGGGTGTAATTATTGAAAGGCGGTTTGAAGCAAATTAGACTATTGTGCACACAATGGCAACACTGTACAATGTACAACCTCACCGCTTGCTTAGTTACTGTCTGAGGGATACACGTTACTCAACACCTTGCAAGTTATTATTTTGTTCATAAACAGTCTAAATAAGCTGTCCAACTGTACCAGTCTGATAATTATATCTTTAGAAATACTGTAACATTGTTACAAAACCAATATTACCTTACATTTAATTTCTTCGACATTTTATGATGTTCTTGGTTTATATTTAATTAACGAATAAAAATTATACAATAAATCAGCTGTTATCATACAATTGAAAACAATATTTTGCATCCTCTCCAATGGGTGTAATTTAGTTTAAATCCACACAGGATAATGAATTCAGTTATTTTACGTTTAGCCAAGAAATAATATTTTACTAAAAAAAGTAGAATTTCCTAATTTTAGGAGGATTCAGGATAAAAGTGCTTTAAAATTAATTTTTGCCATCCCTTTTGTAACTTCAGTTACCTGAACACAATTCGGTAGTTATTACAGTGCGAAATTGTGTTTAAATGTTTTAAACAAAAGAGTTAATTAATTGCTTTGTTTGGTATTATTAAATGCAATCAATAAAACTATCCTTCCCTATTTTTAGGACAATTTTAATTTAATTTTTTTTAAGATTGAAGAATTATAAAATTGTTTATGTTACTTAAAGTAGCGTTGCATTAAAAAGGTGTTGATTAAAGGTTTACCAAACGTAATACAGATTTTAAAATGAAAAAAATATCGATGCTATTTTTATAAATTTTTTAAATGTACCACACAAAATAAAATGTAAAAACAACCACCGTGTTATTCAGTTTTAAACACATTTCTAAACTAATTGCCTAAAAACGGATCAGGCAAATTAAAACGTATTTATTAAATCGAAATATGACACAACAGTTATGAGTGGTTAAATGTTTATCAATAAAATAAATAGTAATATTATAGAGGGTCATGAAGTATCCAGTTAATGGTTTGATGCTGAGTGTTAGAGGGAAATAATTTTTGACAAAAACAAATCAAACGCATCTCTTCTTCCTGTGTCAAAATATTTTTTAGATGTAACACTCATGTTTAAAGGTTTCTGGTTTTACTCTAAATAATTATTTTTATTTTGGATATGATTTCATCATGTATGATTAAAACTTGAAAATGTATTTTATAACTGTTTTCAGAAATTGTGATTTAAAATTTCTTTTATTTATTATTATTATAAATTATAATTTTTACCATGGTAGAAATTCAATAATGTCTATGGTTTCAAAACCTATATATTTAAGGATTTGAAATCTAGTACAAATAGTTAGCGATATTGTAGGTATATTTAAAGCAATAAAATAAGTATAGTTGCATTAGTTTTTGAAGAATTACTAATGGGTGCCAAATCTTTGTAATGTGTATTACAAAAAATACACATTGTTAATTTTGTAATATCATTAGTCAGTATAAAAATATCTCAGGGAAAGAAATTTATAATTTTGAAGGTAAGAAGATATAAAACACCCACCTTTTAATAAAAGGAAAACATTTTAAATAGTAGTTTACAGTTATTGATAAAGCAAAGGAACGAAAAATATTTAAAGAATAAAGTTTCCTTTAGATTTTAACTGTATTTTAGGCAGGATATAATGTTCACCAAGTTAAAATTGGTTAGAATATACGTTTTACAAAACGTGTCTTTTGAACACCAAAATATAATTTCATATGACAAAAAACACTTTGTAATCAAAACTGAAAATAAATTATTAAAAAGTATATAATAAAGCTGCTTTAGACATTTCAAAATCGCATTGCAAGTGGGCAGTAAATGCAAAGGAGTTTTCTTTGTTTGATTATTTTTTATGAAACATCCTCAATTATTATCGGTTTTTACAGGGTTTACTTTATGATATAAGAAAGAAAAAGTTAATTATTTTAAATGTTTAAATAAGTTTGAATTTTTGTTAATAATTAGACTCTACATGTAGTTAACTAGTACAATTAATATTGCTATTTTTTTCAAAAATATACTTTTTTGTTTATATGTTTTATAATTCAAATATATCGGAAGGATAAGTTTAGTTTTATTGAAAAATTGTTAGACGAACATAATGTGCTCTTTGTATGTTACCCAAACTTAAGTAATTTCTTTTTAGATTATTATTTTTGAGGAATGTGATGGTGATCAGGACAGCTTGAATTTTTTAATGTCTTACTTAAGGATGTATGTATTTTTACTATTCAAAATGTTTGTTTTAACCTTAAGCTTAAAAAAACTTATAATTTTTATCAAAAAATATCATTCAATTAAAAAACATTTCTTCAATATAAAATATAAGCAATGTTTTTGGACTCGTACTGAAGTTAAACTGCTGCACAAAATAAAAAGGTAATTACCAGTTATTCGTGATCCTCTATCTTACAGTGTCCAATTACTTGAGTAGCCAGGTTTTCCGGAAAAAGAAACGAGAAGAAAGGTTCTTTGCAGCAAGATTAAAACGAAAAGAAGGAAGTTGATTCAAAGTTACAGAAACAAACGTTTTTGATTACGAAAATTAGGATTTATTTAATAAATTGTTTTGTAGTAAATATAAATCCTTTTGTTAAATTTACTTTCATACTGTCGTATTTATTTATAAAGATTTCGTAACGCATACATTATATAAAATAGTATTTGATTACTTGAAACATGGATTACTTTTAGAATAAAACTATGTTTTTCTTCACACAGCAGTGCTAATCTTATTTATAATAATATATTTACAAAAAATATGTGGAATAATTTTTGATTTAACAAATAACTATTTATTTTAATTACTTCTATAGTTATTATAATAAGGCAGTAGTTTAAAGAACATTAGGCTTTGTGGTATATTCTTAATTAAACGTATGTTATGTTATCGCAAGGTTTAGCCAGTGCATTGTATTATAATAATTAAAAGCATTGTTACTATAGGCACCTTACATTTATTCAACCATTAATGTACTTATAAAGAATATCTCTGGTGGGTTTCAAGTTTAATTATATACACGTTTGCAATACACAAAATGAAAAACTAAGTTACACTCTAAATAGGATAAAATATAAAAAAACATACCCTAATTACTCCGCCAATTTATATGTTAACCGTCATATTTACTAAACAAATGTTACGGGAACACCTAAACTGGAATTGCAAGCTCTTCCTCCAAGAAGCGGTCAAAATTGTGACAGTACAGGCCGTCCAGCCTTTATTACAGCCAGCGACTACACTCATCATCGTTGTGTAGTTTCTTCAATAGCCACCATCTTGAAACGGAAGTGACTGAGCATAAATATTACACCTACGTCAAACTGCGCAACAATCAATCACACACAAACCAAATGCCGAACGACAAATTACGTCAACTTTCCCATCGTGTAAAGTACTTTTTTCAATAATATCTGTCTACAGTCAAAGTAAGACTAAATCATTTCTTAATAGTCGAAATCGGTTCAGTAATTTGGAGTTTAGCCACGTTAATATTAAAATTGGAAAAGCAGAAGGAAAATTTGACGAAAAAATAAAACTATTTTATCTTTAATCCTATAGAACTATTGGATAAGTTTTTCTGCACTTCTGATGGTTACACAAATAATGCTATTTAGTTTTACACATTTTCAAGCTGTGCTTCTATTAAAAATCTGTACTTTATTGAGTCTTGTTATAGACTAACTGTTTGCTTCAGTAAAGGGACTTTGTAAAGCAGAAAGTTGCTTGAAGCTTGTAATTAGTACGCCTTAATTAGAACAGGAAAGTACGAAAACGACGAAATATTTAGTTGGACAAGTCTTAGCAGAGTTGGGAAAGAAATTTTCCAAATTGTCTGTGGAAAATAAAAAGCATCTTACGTGTTATAAAG
The DNA here is from genome assembly GCA_022606455.1 of Callitettix versicolor. Lineage (NCBI taxonomy): Eukaryota > Metazoa > Arthropoda > Insecta > Hemiptera > Cercopidae > Callitettix > Callitettix versicolor. Next base: position 68,320,448 of record CM040183.1, on the reverse strand, counting down.
TTGCCTCCAGAGCTTGCATTAAAGTGAAGGCTAATATATTGGCACTATTATAACTTTCTCGCATGCAGAAAGTCCAATAGAATTTTACTGTTGACGTTTGCTTTTTCTTATCGAAAAACAATTTAGAAAAGGGGTTCGTGGAAAGTGTTTAAGTACCCAAGATGGAGTAAATATTATATTTTTAAATAAATAAAAAATTAAAACATATATCAACTAATTTCTTTTACAAATAAATCTTCCTATGAACAATATAAGTTCAAAAAGATTACAAAATTAGATAACAGTTTTTAAGTTATAAATGTTTACACTCTTCACACATATTCGTCACGTGTTTATTGTTTGTTTTTGAGATCATTAGGAATCGTGTTTGTATCGAAATTATGATTTTCTGTGAGCTGTACATCTCAATAATAAAATATTAGATACACTAAATTTTGAAAAACATTATAGTATATTTTAAAAAAATTATGATTTAGCTAATTTCAATTGTTTCCATATACGGGTTGTCCCAGTCGAGAAAATGAAATAATTTAAGAAATGAAGCTATAGCGTAAGAGAAGAAAAAACGTTATAAGAACATGTGTCAAGAAACGCCATTATTTTTCCACTAACCGCCATTTTGTTTTTAACAAAATATTTTGTATATCTAGAAAGCTTCGACCTGACTTTGCTCTCTTACTTGGTCTATAGTTTTGAGTCCCATACGAAAGAAAATATTTTTTTTTTTTAACGTTTGACTATTGTGCACACTTGGGCTAATGCAGACGGTGGTATGATTTATAGCGTATGAAAATGCCCTCGCCGGGAATCGAACCCGGGTCCTCGGGGTGAAAGCCTAGTACGCTATCCACTAGACCACCGAGGCGGCCCGAAAGAAAATAAAAAGGGTCTACAAAAAAAAAAAATACCCAATATTATAAAATAACAATATAAAATATTTTCTTACAAAATAAATTGACCGCTACTAGGAAAATGAAACTTTTCCGAACATATTTTCGTTTCTACTATTTTACATTTTGCTTACGTTATAGATTATTTTCACAAATTGTTTTTTATTTTGCTCTGGAACACATGTAGATAGGATCGATAATATTAATAACTTTATAGTACTTCCGTAAAGAACCAACCATAAAAAGCGATAAAAACATACTAAAAGGTGTAAGTCATCAGCGAATTTTTTTCTGTAAAATGATCTAACGGGGCAGCCATCACGGTAAGGCCCAGACTCGATGCCTTTCAATGAGCGACTATGCTGAATATTTGATCACTTTTTCTAGAAGTGGTTAACAATATATATATATATATATATATATATATATATATATATATATATATAGAGAGAGAGAGAGAGAGAGAGAGAGAGAGAGAGAGAGAGAGACGTGGTCAGTCTTCTTGTATACTTGTATGGGTATACAAGTATACAAGCAGATACAGTATACACAGTTAGTAGATTGGAGGCTGGATTTTCCGCTGTAAACATTTCCGTATTCTATTTTGTAAAAGGTGAGGTAAAAGTTTATTTACAAAAAATACAGCAAAAATTCTATATTCAGATTTTATAATTTTTTTTATATGTTTTAAAATCGACATTTTCCTGTCTCTTGAGAATAAAAAGTTGGTTTCATTTAGATGCGTGTGTCGGGAAAAATAAACAAATATTTTCCGCCGTAAATGTCTATCAAACGAAATTGTAAATAGCATTCCAAATGACGTACTAGTGTTGCAAACCGCAAATTGTAGCCCTCTAATTAAATATTTCCGGCTAATCTTGGCGTATAACGGCCGAACAGTGCACATTACGTCCTGTGTCAGTTTGTTGAGCGTTGGAACAAATTAAAGTTATTGATCACATCAGCAGACTCTATTCTGTCTCACAACTCCCCTCTGTCTGTATGTATGTCTGTTCTACAACGAAATCATAGTGGATCATGCAGGTCATCATTTGTATGCATAACCAGTAAAAGAATAACTCGTATTTCCAAACAAAACACAATAAAAACAGAAAGTAATTTGTCTCGTTTTTATTTTGATTATTCATTCTTCTCTGTTCTCTATTGTATATATCAAATCTTGAAGTAATTAAAATAAAACAATGAAATACTTTTACATTACCTGTACATTTAGCTCTAACGCACAGGAAACCTAATATGACCTAACCTAACATATTTAAACATAATTAAAATCATTTTTTCAAATAGTAATTCATCCTCCTGTCAAATTAAGTCTTCAAATTTAAAGTTTACTTCCAGATCAAATACATTTTCTTACATTCAACCATTTCTCCAAAACATTAAAAAAAATAATATAAGGCATTTCTCAAAATTTCAAGAACCGAACTTTTCGGTTTAGTACAAATAGACAGCAACATAGTTTTCCCAGTAGAAGCTACTTCAGGGACACGTTTTACCAGTAAATAACTTGGCTACTTGTATCCAGTTTTTTGCAATAACATCGTGACCGAATATTTTAGAGACAAACAACCAAACGTAGTTTATTCGAGCTAAATTTTATAAAACATTTTCTATACAAAATTCTAATGTTGTTATTTTGAAATCCATTTAATAAAAAAAATATGGTTTTCAAAAACTTTAACATTTGAAAAAAATGATCTGAAGATATAGGAAAATATACGAGCATCGAGATTGGTTATCATAATTTGTCTTAAATAATTTAAAGTAAACAACAAACGTTAACATTGACACACACACACACACACACACACACACACACACACACACACACACACACACACACACACACACACACACACACACACACACACACACACACACACACACACACACACACACACACACACACACACACACACACACACACACACACACACACACACACACACACACACACACACACACACACACACACACACACACACACACACACACACACACACACACACACACACACACACACACACACACACACACACACACACACACACACACACACACACACACACACACACACACACACACACACACACACACACACACACACACACACACACACACACACACACACACACACAAACACACACACACACACACACAAACACACGCAAACAAAAAACAGGGCAGATACGCTTTGAACTCAGTCACAAAAAAACAGATTTTACCGATCAAAATAAATTTTTCACCAAGTACACTTCATAAACCTTAATTACAGCAAATATAAAAATAAAACTAGTAAATTTTATAGTAATGTAAATATTTATAAAAAAAAAAAAACACACACACACACACACACACACACACACACACACACACACACACACACAAAGCCGCCTCACACACACACACACACACACACACACACACACACACACACACACACACACACTAGTAGATAGCGTACTAGGCTTTCACCCACGAGGATCCGGGTTCGATTCCCACACGAGGGCTTGGCATTTTCATAGGCTATAAATCATCCCACCGTCTGCATTTGCCCAAGTGTGCACAATAGTCGGACGTTAAAAAAAAAACACACACACACACACACACACACACACACACACACACACACACACACACACACACACACACACACACACACACACACACACACACACACACACACACACACACACACACACACACACACACACACACACACACACACACACACACACACACACACACACACACACACACACACACACACACAAGAAATGAAAATTTATAGTTAAAAAAAGTAGAACATTAAAGTAAAGAAATAACAAAACATTAGAGTAAGAAAGTAAAACTTAAATTATGAAAACAAAACGTTAAAAAATGAAACCTAAAAGTAAAACAAAAGCATAAAAAGTAAATCATTAAAGGAAGAAATAAAACATAAATTTTGAAACAAAAACGTAAACACTATTGTAAAAAAAATAAAACATTAAAGTAAAAAAGTACCATATTAAATTCAAAATAGAAAACATTTAAATAAGAACTTAAACTTAAAAACATTAACAGATTTAAATAAAAAAAGTAAATTATTAATGTCTTTGTATTAAATAAATGTTATCAAAAATTGTTTAACAAATTGAATTCTTATTTTGAACGACGAGAATTTAAAAGAACAAAAAACAGACTATTTATAATCCCGTATCTTGCGTTTTGTTTGTAAACTTTGTTACCTTGTCTCGGCTTGTATCTACGTCATCATTAATCTTGGCTGCACATTTAATTAAAGTGAGTTGTAAGCAGCAAATTGGCGTCTACAGCCTCCGACCTCACCTCTTACAGTATTTCCTTTCCACAAACTTTCATGTCGTGTCCCTTCCAGAATTACTCGTATAATCTACTTCACAGTTAGTCTGCACTACAGACAAACTATTGTGATCGTCTAAAAAGTTAGATGTATTAATTTTAATGGATCCTTCAAATTATTTAGTGATCCTTAGATGAAAAAATATTTTATATGGATATCCATCTGAATATTAAGTATTTTACTAGCAACAAATTTAAATTTTACTATTTGTATTTGTTTCACACTTTGGGATTAGGTGTTTACCCACTTTCCTTAAAGAGTTTTATTAATTAGTTACGTATCCAAAAACAAAATTAATGGTAATTGTTATAGAAACAACAAAATACAATATTTATCAAAAATATTTTTATAAAAATCATAGCCTATAGAGCCCAAACCGTAATGACTCTTTATAGTCAGGTTCATTTTTCGACCATAACCAGCTTTTGATTCAATTTTTATACATAGTTTAGATTACGATTCTACTTCCGTGATAAAAATTTCAACAAAATTTCTTAAACTAATTTTGAAAAATAATTGACTCTATTGCCGATTTGTTGTTTTTCTGATTATTTAAGAAAACTGAAATTATAGCTTTTCGAGAAATTTGTGTGTATTTATACTTAAAATTAATTAAGACTTCAATTTTTATTATCTTAAAAGTTTTGGCAACATTGGATTAAAGTTATTATATTTTAATTGTTTAATTATCATTTTTAGTACAGTAAAACTACAATGAAATATTTGTAGATCTAGCAAACTTAATTAAAAAACACATTTCCCATAAATTAATGACTCAATAATTTCACGATTATTTCGCACAAAATTAAAATCTTATAACGCTGATTTTTCATACATAACGTTTTGCCCGAAACATATTTGAAAATATAATTTGTAATATTTATTTTTTGGAGTGATTTTGTTATTTGTAATGCAATTTGAAAATTTAAAATGCTAATATATGCACATTTTAATAATGTTTAAGATGGGTAAATCAAAGTTTCAAAAAAAAGTTAAAAATACTTTTTCCTAGTCACGTGATTGTTTTTTAAATATTCGAATTCATAAAAACGTTTACCAGATAAATATCCCTCTATTTGGTTCCAAATTTAATGACGAAATATTTCAAATGCTGACTTCTTTGTGTCCCAACACGCACACAGCGTTAATTAAATTTCGTTACTACCATCCAATTACATGTTCTTGAATTGAAAACAATTTAATGTAATTACTTTCTTGTACCGTATGCAATTTATTTTATTACAGTTTGACGTGAATTGAGTGCGGACAGTTTTCGTTTGAACCAATTCTGGTTGCAAAAGTAAAACACAAGGATTCAGTTTTCTTTCTTTAAAAGGTATTCTGTTCAGACAGTGTATGGAGAGCTGAAGAAATGAGATGTTATAAAGTCACGTAAACAAGTAGTGCTGTTAGGTTAGGAAGCCTGATTGCTTGGGGCATGTTCTTACACCTTCTTTTATTAAAGTATAAAATGTGTACTTCTGGATAAATGCAATAATGTCTTTTATAAACTGCATGATTGAATACTTCTCTGCTAGAACTTCCTTTGTAGTAAATTTTAATAATAACATATATTTCATTTACAATATTAATTTTTTTGTAGACTATTTTTCATGGAAGTATTATTTGTTGTTGTTATTTTAAGGCGAAAAGCACATTGAGGCTATTATCGCCTCCATAAATGTAAGTGTGAGTGTAAAGTGTTAAAGTCGTAAGTGTAATGTAGTATGTGTAAGTGTTAGACTCGGGTACCCCGACGGACGTCTAAATCCTCTCAATAGGTGCAGCTAGTCTGCACACCCCTGCGGGAGGATAATTAATGTAATTAAATAAATGTCAACGTAATAAAATTAGCAGATGTAATTAAATAACATATTTAATAATTAATGTCCGAAATGCTTTTATTACTAGAGATACGGTGAAGTGTAAAATAAACACGCACTCAGTAATTGCACTGGAGAGTTGTAAGAGAACTTCAAGAGGAATTTTCTAATCTTACTTTTCAAACGTAGCTTTTAATGTTAGCTTTAGTGAGAGGAGTGAATAGAAAAAAGTCTGCCGAACGGAAGAATGTAACGAATGTGAAACGAGCGAGCAAACGAATTTCGTTTCTCTATTTCGATCTCATTTTTTCTCCCTCCTTTTCGATAACAGTACATGTGTATTATTTGAAAACACGTTGCTTTGGTTTCAGTATTTTTCCTTAGTTTAACATGTGCACGTTGTAAACGTTTATAATGCATTTAAAATTGGTATAAACGTTTATAATAATTGTTGTTAATATTGCTAGTTTTTAATTACATAACCTTAAACTCATCAGCTGTTCAATAAAATCAGCTGATCGTTACAAATTAAAGAAAACAGCTGATATTTTACTATAACTACAGTAAATATTATGTCAGCTAGGTTCACGTATTTATTTAAACAAAGCTTGATACATGCAAACATATCTACAAACTAATTATATATTCAGCAAAGATAGGCTATCAACAACAAAAGCTTTGCTTAGACTATGTACGTAAATCCCCGAGTTCCACACGTGTAGTTTTTATTTTGGTAACTCTAATTTCACCGTAATAAAGTAGGCCTACATGAAAAACTGAATTTATTATCATTTTAATGTTTCAAATTTGATTGAAAGTACCAAAAATAAAGAATACATTGAAATTTAATTTCTTCATTTCATCTTATTTCGAAAATTTAAAATGCTAATTTATACAGTTTCTAACGATGATTGAGATGGTAAAATTAGATCTTCAAAAAAATTCAGGACAAAAAATTTATTTTGATGTCAGAACGAACATGAGAAGGAAGAAAAAAAAGTCTAACTTTTCTACTTTATGCTAGATGTGCCACTGGCAGAATTGGTGGAGTTCTTAATAAACACAATGTCTGCGTCATTTACAAGCCACACATCAATGCTTTTTGATTTGACAGGCTTTTTAGCAATACTGAAGATAAAATCATGTTGGAGATCTGCGACGTTTACAGCGTTTTATGTGATGATTGTTTTAAGATTTGTGAAGGACACACTAATGTGCGTATCTCAGTCAGATTGGAGGAACTTAAGCACTGGATTAAAAGGGAGAAAGTACCGAATCTTTATCGTTATCAGAGAGAAAACCGACTACACCATAGACTTTGATATAGGCATATCTATGTACTGTGGAAAATTATAGGACCAGGATTGTTAGAGACCATCGAAATAGTGAAACAGATTGAACTATATAGGAAGGACGACGACCGGTAATTTAGCTTATCTGCTGTTTGGAGGATTGCCCACAATTGTGTTGGAACTGGGTGTAATCGTGCTAAGGCATTTGTCAATTTAATTAGGCCTAATCAGCCTGTTTAATGTGCGTCAATGACGGGTTGATTTACGTCAGCTGATCAACCCACTTTCTGTTTGCGTCATACGGAGCTGGCAGATGAAAGCTTGTTTCAGTTTGACTTCAGACGTAGTGCCAGAACGGCCTCGAAGATACCAGAAGATACGATTTTGACAAAGATTGGAAACAATGTTTCTTATTCTAGAAAAAATTGTGTCGAGCGGATGCATACCAGAATTTCATCTCAATATTCATTTGTCTCTACCAAAATATATCTACATTTCCTATTTAGGATGTACTGTAGTATTTTTATATGATAAGCAAACCATTTTCCGTGTATTTCTAATAATACAGAAGAACATGAAGCTAATATATATTCTACGTTGTCTTTTAGTCCAAAATTGCATGAATAGCAAACATAACTCGACCCGTTGTGGGCCCACACCTAATATCGCAAATTGTGTTTGTCTTTGAAAAGAATTGTCCGTGATATAAATCTTTTATCCTAAATTTATCAACAATTCATAGTTATCTGTATTGTACTGAGCCTTTTTTTGTGCTTTCTATCCACTTGCAACGATCAGTGGCTTTGATTGTTACTGAAATTTTCTTGAATTTGTCCTGACAAAGCTTCTTGTATACGTGTAATTATATAAATAAAAATAAAAATTCTACAATTTAATTTAATTTATTTTAGGCCTACAATTACTTTAAATATAATGAGTTCTAGTGATTATATTCGGTGCACATTTCTTGGTTAGGAATGTAAGTCTTATTATGAATAGCTTTACTAACTGTATGAAATTTTTAGGTTTATTTATGTTGTAGTCCTTTTATTTATTAGAAGAAAGGTAATTAAAAAAATAAACAAAATATTTCTTTAAAACTTGATATTAGTCGGTAAATAATTGTTTAAATTTATTATAAAGTACTTACAGTGTTTAGCATGTAAAAATCCTTTAACTCGAAACTCGATAACCATAAAATCAAATTACTATTTCTATTACCTCGGTAGCACTCCACAGAATACCGTGCATAACAAGGCAGATTATAAAAGAAATTAAAGTTTATTACTTGAAAATGTAAATGTGCAAATGAAACGCATTTTGAAATATTTTCTAGATAGGCTAATGTGAGGCACGTAGTTCCATTCTGGATAATGTGCACTATTAACGTAGGCTAATCACGTCATTGCCCAATAGGCTATAAGCAAAAATAGTCGGCTTTGTGGAACAACGTGCTAAACCTAAAGTCGGAAAGCTATACAGCCTGTATTACGTATTCATGATCGTTGCGTTATATGTAATCAGCTTAGAGTGTGTGGTTAGGTTAATTAAGTGACGGGGAAGTGCATTACACTGGCCTCGACCAATAGCAGATCTGGATTTATACACTTGAAGGATTATACTAACTGTATTATAACGGTGTGTTATACTGTAGTGGCCTAATGTACTTCAGTACACTAACAATAGTATCCGACTTACAGACTAAAGCAGTTATTGATTAAAAAAGTACTAACGGGCCTGTGCGACTTTCGCAAGTTAATTAAAAGAAACGAATAAGGTACAACTATGTACAGCAAGAAGTTTATCAGTGTTAAAGCACCTCTTTATGAGATATGAAATTTAGTTAAATCTTGTGATCTATGAAATATATTATTTTTCTTGGTGTTTAACGTCTGACTATTGTGCACACGTGCTAATGCAGACGAAAATATGAAATATATGGCAAACATAATTTTCCTTATTGGTACATGAACGAAATGAAAAATTGGTTAGACCTTTTTTTATGAAATCGCTATCAGTAATTAAACGTAAAAAAGCACGAATTCTGTAAATAAAATTAACTGATATTTAATTACTGTAATACATTAATATTTAATTCAGTACTTGTATTTTAAGATTACTGTACATATTGTCCTAATAAAATCCATTGCAAAACTACATAGGCCTGCCAGGCCTGCTATTTATGACAATATGAACCTCTGTAAAAATTAGACATTGTAATTACATTTAATCAATGCAATTCATTTACAATATGCCTTACTCTGTTCTACTTTCGTGTTTAAAACTGTAATAAAATTAATGAGTGAATTTTAACGTAACACCTTATTTGAATATTTAGAAATGAAACCTATTATAACAGGATTTTACATTGTATACCGAAATTAAGCTACAGTATTTACTTTTTACTAAAAAAAGCGTCTTTTATTAAATAACATTTAACATAATAGAACTGGCTTAGATTGCCTTACCGATTCTACTTTCAAAACTGATTCGGTCGATAATTATTTGACTTGGGATGCAGTAATAGTTTAAATATTACTTTCAACAATGTTTTATTTCAACGATCAGCTGTTTTCGCACACAATTATTTGTCACTAATGCCTGTATTGTGCTGCACACTCACAGTAACACTTTAAACTGCTCCTACAATTTTGTTTACAAAACTTTTATCGGTTTTAAGTCAGTTTTATTATTTTTTTTGTAAATAATTAAAATGGAAATGTATGAGACTTGAGAGGACCCTGGTGTTTTGATGAACCTGTAGGTGTCCCATATGTGTAGTTTTAATAACGTAAGTTCTTATTACTGATAAGGATTACTTCTTGACTTGATTGAAAACTTATATCCAAAAATTAAACGCATTAGTTAGGTTTCGATCAAATTTACTATGAACAAATTTTAATTCTGTGAAATTATAGTTCCAAAACAGTTTTAAGATACATTTTCGTAACGGATTCTTCTAACCACGATTCTGCATAATTCACGGTTTTTTCGTTTCACAGTGATTGAATTCGCAGCATAGTGGAATTATTACTCGAAATAGAACAAATATTCTAAAATGATATTTATAAATAATCTTTTTGGTTATTACACATTGCAATAACATCAGCTGAATACATATTAGAGTTAAATCAACTGTCTTATAATCAGCTGACTATTTAAATGTTATAAACAAACAAAAATTTTAAAGTCTTTTTAAGTTTAATTGAAAATCTTACTTCTTAACCTCACTTTTGCAGATATACGATTTTAATCATAACTGCAAGATTATAAGGATTGTAAACTACATAAATTGAGCTGGGCGACTAATATTACGTAAAAAACTGTTCTCAAACTATATGAATTGCTTAAAAACTTTCAGTACTCTTAAAATGAAACACGAAAATAAGAGTGAATACCAATTCTAGTAAAAGTAACATAATCCTTTTTGCCTATTAGGTAATAAAAATGTCTATAAATTTATTTACGTTTTTCACATATCTATTAATAAAAAAACTTTATATACTTAGTACAAAATTGCATTAAGCTTTATCTTTAGACTGCCAACTGCAAGGTGCAGTAACTTAAACAACAGACAGGCATGAGTAACGTACTTACAAACACAACTATCATTGTTCCGCAATGTTGGCAAGCCTAGTTTAGCTGATTACCATAACTACCATGCAGCTAATATTGTGGCCCTATTCAAGTAATGGCTTCTAAACCCTATGTTGCCTCATTGTAACTGACTGTACTGGTTATATTAATGCCTAATTTCTAGTGATATAAAATTTACATCTCTCCATGAAAATGTACAAACCGCCGTAACAGAATGGGGAAAATTACATCGACGAATATATTCAAGATTTTTGTTACTAAAAAATGTTTTTTTGTGTCAACAAACATCTAAATAATTACTTTTTATGTAGAATAAAATAGTAATTAAAACTAAACGGAAACTCTTCTAAAATATCAACAATTAGTAGAATAATTAAATTTTATAAGAAATAGCCTTGAAGTTAAATTGGAGAGTATTAATTAATGATTGTTTCTTTGTTATTCTAACTTTTAGGTTATGTTTATAAGCCATGAGAATAAAACTGTTAAAGTCGTAAGTGTATATATATATATATATATATATATATATATATATATATATATATTAAGGTTGAGGCTATTATCGCCTAAGTGTGAAGTAAAGTGTGTAAGTGTGTGTTAGACTCGAATGCCGCGAGAGACGTCTAAATCCTCTCAATAGATGCAGCTAGTCTGCATCCCCCCTGCGGGGATGAATACTCTGAATGTAGCTAGCAGTCAAAAAAGATCGATATAGTTGGGTAGCAAATACACACACACACACACACACACACACACACACACACACACACACACACACACACACACACACACACACACAAACAAACACACACACACACACACACACACACACACACACACACACAGAGAGAGAGAGAGAGAGAGAGAGAGAGAGAGAGAGAGAGAGAGAGAGAGAGAGAGAGAGAGAGAGAGATGTTTACAGTTCATAACTGATTTGTAGGCGAAAATCACCTTCAATTATAGTGTGTATGAAAGAAAAAAAGGCATCTGAACCTCGAATAGACCTACACACAATCATAAAAATAATTAAAATTTATCCACGTATTCAGTAAAGCAAAATATATAATTAAGACATCTCTGCTACTTATATTAGTTGTTAATTTTTAAAGATTTCTTTAAAATTTTGATATTTTCAATGTACATTTAAATTTAACATCATCATTTCGAGATACATAATATTAGAAATTACCTTGACGAGAAGAATATTAAAAAATAAAACATATTTAGAATAGTAAAGAAAATTTCATTAACGTGATTTTTAAAGTCCTGTTTTGTGAAGAGAATCGTCGTCCATGAATCTCAAGAGAGCCGTGACGTCACCCTTATAGTGAAGGTTGTCATGGCAACAGTGCTATCAACTATAATGGATGCTGCGATTATAACCTGTATCGGACAACTCATCTCAATTATCAATCTGGTTATAATAGTGCTACATATCTCTAGAGCATTTGTTCAGTAAATTACTGTTGGTAAATTTCAACAGATATTCAACAGTATACAGTATTCTATTGTGTACACGATAAAGTAACTTTTTTATATAATACAATATTTTATGTAGTAAAACGTACGAACTGTGAGATCTAGCTTCGCTATATTGTGGTTAACTGCCATCTTGTTAATAATCTGTTTTGCTTGACTAATTTGATAAAAAAACAATAGGATCAAAGAAAAATAAAGAATCAGCTGTTCGGTTTATTTCTAAAAAAATAATCATTAGTGTAACAGAAATAGCTATGTAATCAAAAGAATCGGCATAAAGACGTTCACAATCAGTGTTTAAGTATATTTTTTGACATGTTTTTAGCGAATTTCCTATTAGAGCGGCCATCGTGGTACGACCCAGACCAGGGACCTTGAAATGAGCCCGATCCTGAAATCTAGATCACTTTTTGAAGGTCGTTAGTATTTTTTATTGACAAACTTGGTACTCAAATATGTTTTGATAATACCTTAGACAAGTTATTGAACAAGAAAAATCTATTACAGTTTCAAAATGGAGACTACTTAAAATCTTTTAAAAAAATTTATATTTTTGTCTTAAATATGACTGAAAATCGTTACGTTAAGAACTGCATAAATTATAATTTTGAATTTTCAAAATCCGTTGAAATTAAAAAAAAAGTCCACGGCGGTCAGGGTGCGTTTTATAATTTTCAAAATAATTTGAAAATTACAGATAATATATGCTGTATATGATGGCAAAATCATAACAAAAAGGATAAGATAAAGGCAAATAATTCGGAGAATTCGTTTCTATCACGTCGGCGAAACAGCTATGTGTAGCGATTATTTATAGCTATGAAACCTAAACCAATGAACACACACACAAACACACACTTTATATAGACTACATACATGTTATCACTTTTTCTTCCGTTTTAGTTCAAACTGGCCACATAATAATTAGACGAGGTTGTTACGCGGAAAATGTTTTTCAATAGTTTCAAAATGGTGGCAATTTAAAATATTAAAAAAATATAAATTGTAAATTTTTTGAAAAAAACATTATTTCACTATATTATCAGCTTTAAAATGTACTTAAAAATTTTTTTCAATATGATTTAAAAGTTACCATCGCCATAAATTGTAAATTTTTTGAAAAAAACATTATTTCACTATATTATCAGCTTTAAAATGTACTTAAAATAATTTTTTCAATATAATTTAAAAGTTACCATCGCCAAAAAATGAATACTAAAATAATTTAGAGTTAAACGTTCATGTGAAATCAGTTTTTCAAAAGGTAAAACAAATAGTGTGATATTGTTGTTTTTTTGGAAATTTGCTTCTATCAAGTCAGTGAGACAATTTTTATTTATTGTCAAATGATTTATAAATAAATAATTTATAAATAATAAAGTAAATATTTTATAAATTGGTATAAATACATAATAATTTATAATTTATATATATATAAATATATAATTCAAAATTAATTTTCTTACAATCAATGAAAATTAATATTGCAACATTGAAAGTATTGCTCGCTAACTTCTTCATACAATAAATTAAGCTGCCTTTTATTACATAAAAAACTGTTTTTAATAACTAGCTGATAATTAAACTGTTTTAAAGTGTAATTAAATTTTAATTACTCCTTCTTCAGTAAAACTCCACTTCAAGACATATTATGTTCAAAGTTTTTGATAAATATGCTTGTGCTGAAGATACGAGAATAAAAATTTGTATAGAAATTAAAAACAACAAAAATATAATTCACAAAGCGTTTTTGAAATGAAAAAATAAAGGGTTGTGTAAATTACACATGCATGTAGCGTAGGGGTGGCTGGTTGGGTGGGGGTGATTGGAAGTGATACTGTATTTCCATAGTAACGTGCCCGCTGTCTTTGTACCGCATTTTATCACCGCAACGGTATCGTGTTCCACAAATCAAAGTATTTCATTAAACAAAAAAAAATATTTTACAAAATATTTTATATTTACTTTCATATGTTTCGCATAAGGAACAAATTGTATGATGGTTCAAATTATTAGAAACTATTTAGTTTGTTGGCTGTATTGTTTCGAAATTTTAAATCAAAAAACCCTTGTGGTTTTTCAAATGTTTGTGTTTTCAATGTACGTACCCGAAGCTAAATTTTATTGGCAAATTTCCGTTGGAGTAGCAACCATCATGGTAAGACCCAGAGCTTGAATCTTAACATGATCACATATCCTGACTTCTAGTACACGTTTTGAAGCACCTTTAAAACCTATTGTTTTAGCACGATCAAATTTGATTCATATTTGGTACGAAAAATCACCTATGTTAATAGCTTGGACAAATTCGTTAGCCAGCAATATTTTTTAAACGTTATCAAAATGACAGCCATTTTGAAATTCTTTAGGCCTATAAATCTCAACTTTTTTGTTTAAATCCAATATTTTCGTAATCAACGTTCAAAATTTGTTGAAATTATGATATTTTTGACTGCGGTCAGCGATAGTTTTTATAATTTAAATGAAATTTGGAAGTTAAAAATTCTATTATATACAAATGTGAATGCTGATTATTATGGTTAAGACAGAATGTTAAGAAAGGCAAATTAAGAAATTTCCTTTGATATTTCGCTTCTATGACGTCGGCTGTGAGTTATTATTATTTTTCTTGAATTGTTTGTTATTTTATTTTGATTAAAAGCGGTTATAAATTATAAATCTGTACAAATTTTAGTGAAATTAAAGTAACGTTATTACTATGCATTGTTTCCTAATTGAATTTGAAATAAATATGATTGTTACGATTAATGGTTAAATAAAAAAAAACGTAGGTTTTGTTGAAGCGTATTTGTATCAAATGTTTATGCAACGAGTACAATAAAAATATCATTTTTTCGAATTGTTAAAGCCTCTATAGGAATAAAGTGGATACTCGACCGTCTAATAGTAACCACAGCTCTCAACTCTTATTATCAATACTGCGATTAATATTAGCATTGTAATGATTTGTATTAATGTGGAAGGTAACGCTGGCCTATCGGTATTTGAATAATTATCATTTGCGAAATATCGCTAATAAATCATATTACAGCATCGATTTACAGGTAATTGATAATCACAAACACGCTTTGATTGGTTAGTTAAACAATGTTATTTATTTTACATCGTTTCGATTAAATAAAATTATCGTAATTAATTGTTGTAATATATAGGCTATTGCTAATAATATTGGATATTATAATTTTCCCTTTGTTCTTTTGACTTAATTATTGTTATTTAAATAAAACAAATTATATTATTTTACGGAGAATTTAAACTGAGGTTAAGCATATGTTTGTAAGTAAATATTAGCAAATTGGTGGTTTTTTCAATACCTGAATATTTCACTGGTTTTTCAATATTTTATATAAATATTTGATGACAGACCTTTAACGTGTTTAATTATTTGAAAATTTGTTTGATTAATTTACAATGTTTCTTATATAATAATATTTAGATTTATTTATTTTTATTATAACAAGCTATTTATCTCGGGTCAGCATGATGTTACGAGAAGGGTAATAGTTATATTACAAAAAGAATTGAAATATTTAAACAGTTAATTTTGAGTGTTTGAGCAGTAACTGCGCAGTGTAGCTTTGATTGCGATTTTAGGTAATTTTTTTTTCAGTAAAACGATTTATTTTTGACGCAAAAAGCAATAATTAAAAAAATGCAGAATGTACGATAAACATCGAAAATAAAAGCGACCCTTATAACCTCAAAATTGCTACCGATTAAAAGTAGGTAACGTGTTTTTGTTCGCTAAAACGATAAAAAACTTTTTTTTAAAAAAATGCTCAAAAGATCTAACTGACACGGTTATTGGGTGAAAGAACCTATTTAACTAAACGGCCGCCATTATAAAAGGAGCAAACAAAGTAATACGTATTAAGTAATGCCTAATATAATGTAGTAATAGGGAATCTATTATGTTGAATGCAATTTAAACAATGATGTCACAATATAGTTCCTTAGAAAACAGTCTAAAATCGAAAGTGATCTTTAAAAGAAATATTTTCCGAGGTTGTATATGTCTTAATTTGATAAGGTGTGTACTAAAAGGAAAAAATATTCAAAAATTGCCATTTGAAAAAAAAAACAACCTTCACTGCTTAAGTAACCTTTTGTTCTTTTACACAATAATTTTTTTTAATATTTCAGTTTTTAAGTATATTACCTTCTATTCTTTGAGTTAAGTAAGACTATGTTCGATATACTGTTCTAGTTGTTACTTTTTTAAATACCTTTAATTATTTAATTAAATTAATTAAAATAATTAATTAATTATTTAATTAGTTAAATACCTTTAACTAATTCATCAACTAATTAGTTTTTACTTTCATAAACATTGAAAATGTCTTGTACTGTCTTTCATTAATTATTAAAACTGAATTTCGAACGTTCCAAGAATAACCTTATCGTTCATTCAAAATTAAAAGTTACTTTTGCTTTCTTGAGGTAACGTTTTACACTCTGGTTTCACCTGGCATAGGTAGTCCCCTTTCGTCCTCAATTGGTTGACGTCCGTTTGTTTTACATTGTACATTCCCCTATATAACACGTCTTTTCAATGTATTTTTCTCTTTGCTTGGCGTAAATCTTGGTCTACTACGTGAGTCATAACTTTGTCTAATATTAGTATAGTTTGATAATATTAATTTAATTGTTATTTATATTCCGTGGTTTAATTGATTTTTATGCACATGGTAATTTATGAATTTTGAAGTGAAGTATTTTTTTTTTTTTTTTTTTGTTTAACGTCCGACTATTGTGCACACTTGGGCTAATGCAGACGATGGGATGATTTATAGCGTGTGAAAATGCCAAGCCCTCGCCGGGAATCGAACCCGGGTCCTCGGGGTGAAAGCCTAGTACGCTATCCACTAGTCCACCGAGGCGTATTTTGATCACATTGAAGTATTTTGATCACATTGTCTTAAATATTATGCTTTTAATTTTTAATCTGTCTTTTATTTAATTTTGGTAATTCTCGTTACAAACATATTTCAGTTAAGGGTTAATATAATTTTCTTTAGCCTAGGTCAGTGTTAAATCTATTTTAAAGGTAATGCATTGGAATGTTGCCGATCAGCTGTATTTTACTTTAATCTATATACATGGACTAGCATTACCTCGCCCACGAAAATTAAACTGTTTCAGTAATGTAATAATTTAGAAACATAAAAAAATATATTAATAAAAGCGTGATCATCTAAACATGTGATTATTTTACAGTGAATATGAAAACATATTATAACCTGAATATGTTGTTTTATTGTCTTCAAACGTGTTCCATTCGAATTTAAGAAAATCTGATAAAAATATTTTTCTCCAATACAAACATTTAAACTATTCTATATTTTTGTCCTTTTAGGGGATGAATTCGGGGGAAAATACTTAATTGCGTGTATCATAATTTGTGTTTTAAAATATTTTGTTTACTTTTAAGATAATTTGATAAAAATATTTTTCTCCAATGCAAACATTCTTTTTTCTCCCATGATAACTCTTTTTCAATTTTATTTTTTAGGGGATGAATTCAGAAAAATATTGCAATATGTGTTTCATAGCATATTTCTAGAATATAAGATAAAAAAAATATTTTTTCAATACAAAATTGTACCCCTTTTTTATATTTTATACCTTCTTTCAATCTCTTTAGGAGATGCGTTTTGGGAAAAGATGAAAAATATATTTCATTACTTATACTTAAGAGTGACTATGTTACGTTTTAAGAAGGTCAGATGAAAAACATATTTTGTCCAATAAAAATTGTTGTACCTCATGTTTACCTCTTTAGGGGTTGTATACTTGAAAATCGTTTTTCAGTGCACCCCTTTTTCAGTGCATCTCGACAATGTTGTAAGAAAGTACTCTAAAAATTTCAAGTCTCTAACTATAACAGTATTGGCTGTACGTTGTTTATTAAATTTGGACTGGGTAAGTAGTTTAATGGAGTTAAAATCAATTTTTTGCAAAATCCTTTCTTAGTACGCGCTTACATATTAAAACGAAGGTATCCTCAAAATTTCAAGTCTCTAGGTTTTATAGTTTGGGCTGTACGTTGATCAGTCAGTCAGTCAGGACATTGCCTTTTATATAAGAGATTTAAATCCTAATCGATATTCTAGCACGGTTATGTTTAGGATTAAGTTCTACTTATGTTTAGTTAAAGTGAGTTCATAAGTTTCTGTTCAAATCACAGTTCACTTATATTGGTACGGTTGTCCCTAATGTACTTTAATTACATATTACCATTGAATACAAACGTATTAGACGATAATTCTTATGAGAGAAAAGTTAGCACTCGCTGTGGTGGCATCTTGCGGCAAAATGTTCAATTACAGTTAAATAGATAATAGTACTGTCTATTTTCTTAACGTCTCCAACCTCTTGTACTTGCAACGTGCAGCGTTCGTAGCGGCAGGTAGTCGAACTACTTGAACTTTAACCGCTAATATCGAGCGCACTTTCTGTACATCTAGTCCATGCTATTACCGTTGATTAATGCGATTCAAGATGCGATTACAATTAAAACGAAAACAAACACTACGCGAATATTACAACCGCCAGAAACGAATATTTCAAAATTATTCGAACAAAGCTAAATAATTTAAAATTAACGAGTTATTGATCGAAGCGAAGTGCTAAGTTCGGGGAAAGAAACTTGTTGATAGAATCAGAGTGAGGTAGCGTTCAGAGATCAAAGAGCATTTGTTGGTTCGTTTTATTTGATCTAGAATTTAATTTCCGTTACTGGTTAAATCCTTTTGAAACACAAGTTCAGCTACATTATTCAGATTGTTTTTAAAGTGAACTCCATCCATCTGGTCTGGGTACGGAGTGTCAAATAAGTTACGGAAAGTCAAATTTCGATTACAAAATAATTTATGTGCATTCGCTATGCAAATGAGAAACATTGTTTGATAAAATCACATACTTTTCACAATATTGGTAGATTAGATTTTAAAATAATTGTGAATTTCAATTGTGGCAAATCTTTTAGAAATTTGTTTGGTTTTTAAAATAGCAATCTGTAAGACGATTAATTGAAACTATACAACGATACTTGAATTAAATGTTGTTCGGCGATGATGACCTTGTTGGTTTTTCACTGGAAAAAATCAAAATTAAATGTTCTTAAATACGATAAATTTAAACGAGAATATTGTAATATATTAGTACACCTGCAAAGTAGACTTTATTATATAACTATTGATATACACTCTTTCGGCAGTGTACACTATCAGATTCTGTTTTCTGTTCGATAGTTATAATAATTTTATTATTCGGAAGATAAATTAATGGCAAAAACAATTTTTTCCAGTAATCTCTATTTCTTGAATATAGCCTCCTTTTACCCTTCTGATAAGTATTTTTTTACTGGACAACGTTTATTTTTTAAAAAGTGCGTCTTTCATTGATGAATTTCACGGAGCGGAATTTCATTTCCAACGGAAGCTGTTCTGAATATAAATACTATTTATTACACAACAACACACACACACACACACACACACACACACACACACACAAACAAAATAGCCAATAGCTACTAAAATAAGCAATGTTCAGTATATTTTTTGAAAGGAAGATTTCTCTTCTTTTTGATACCCACATAACAAACTCTGATATATGCCAGCTTATTACAGAAACACCCTGTATAAATGGACTACCAAGGAATTTCTGTAAAATAGTTTTATAGTGTAAACAAAATTTAATGATTTTCGTGTCGATAAATATGTATGGAAAAAGTTTATTGCAAAAACATAAGATTGAAATATATCCAAAATTATTCGCAGCTGTCTCGCTGACATAATTGAAGCGAATTTACAAAACTATTTTTTTATTATCTTATCCTTTTTGAATCTCAGATTTCACCATTATAATCAACACTAGATCTCCGTGTATAAACATTTCAAATACGCAAATGACATTGAAAATACGAAAGTGAACCCTGACCGCCGTAAGCGTTTCCTAATTCCAACGGATTTTGAAAATTCAAAAAGCTATTTCATGCAGTTTTTAACGCTGATTACTACGGTGAAATCACACTTTTAAAACGTTTTAAGACAAAATAGTTAAGAATTCTTAAAAATTTGAAATGACCGCCATTTTGAAACTAACAAATTGTTCTGGTTAACAAACTTGTCCAAATACCATAATCCATATTTTGACAGTGATGATTGAAATTGGACTAAAACGTCAAAGGTAAGCAAGCTAAATTTCTCACAAACACACATTATATAATTTAAGACTTCTCAGAAAGTGATCTAGTGGTTAGAGTTGGTGCTCTTTTCAAGGTCCAGGGTGTTATAGAGTATTATTATGGCTGTTCCACTAGCTCATTTTTCCCTATATGAATTCACTAATAAAATATGAACTGATTTCTACCTATTTCTTGAAATTAGGTTAAATTTAATTCATAAAAATATGAGAAGACTTTATTAATAATCATCATTCAACCGGTAAAATTTTAATGAAATACAAAATGTAATTTCATATAAATTGTTTATGCTTAATTAACTAACTATCTGTGCTACTTGTAGAATAAAATGTCTTTAGGTGTAGGAATTGGGGACTACTAAGTTGACTTTTTACGAGGAATGCTTCATCGATTAATGAATCGTCAAACAAAACTGCAGCAAGAGAAGCTGCTTCGTCTTTCTGGCTAAATCGATATAACAGAGTTGCCTTAGTGGCCAATTAGATTAGCTTGCAAGACAAACCACTTGCTTCATTGTTCCATTCAACTCGAGCTTTCAGAGGGCTTTTGTTCGTTCATTTTGAATTATAAAACACGAATTTTATTCTCAGAATGGGGATGCAATGTAAGTAATATGACAATAGCGTTTCTCGCTGAACGCACTTCGATGACAAGAGTATTTTACAAAACAAATCAACAACAAAAATTATTAAAAAACATTAGTGGTTAATTTTCATTCGGAATCTACTTTCATTCAGCTGATTAGTCGTGCTTCGTCACTGCATTTGTATCGAACAATACATAATAGAGTGATTTGTGAATGCCATAGATTGATCTAACAGAATAATTTAAGCAGACCATAGAAGGCACTGTAGGCTTCCCCCACGGTGTGCTTTAAAATTTGATTTTTGATCTCATATATATATATATATATATATATATATATATATATATATATATATATATATATATAATATAAATATATATATATATATATATATATATATATATATATATAAGATTTTTATTATACATTTTATAAATTTAAAATTATTCTACATGGACTTGTCATGACTCAACATGTTATAATAGAAGAAAATCTTTAACAAATTCTAATCAACCGATTCTAGATGTCCCTATTTTATTTTAAATATACTTAAATTCATTATTTAATTAATTTTCACTTTAACTAACACTTAAAATGTCTGGTATTATCTTTCATTAGTTATTGGTATTGAATTTTTAAGGTTATAGAATCATTCCATTGCCCAAAAATAACCTTCTCCTTTATTAATAATTATAAAATATTTGTTATTTCTTGAAGTAACAATTTGAACTCTGATTGGTTTTCACGCGACATTGGTACTACCCCCCCCCTTTCATCGCTGTTCGCCAAATGACCATTGTACATTCCCAATGTAATATTTCTTTTTAAATTACATTTTTCTCTTTGTTTGGCTGAGATCTAGGCCTACTACGGGAGTCATAACTTTGACTATTATACGTAATTATAATTCAATAATACCAGTCTGTTATATACATTTCTATGGTTTAATTGGTAATTTATGAATTTTAAAGTGAACTATTTTGATTATTTCATCTTTGAAAATTGCCGATCAGCTGTGTTCTACTTATATTTACTTAAATGGTTTTAAATTCTAATCACTAGCATAGACACATTAGTTTAAATGTTGTGCTTCGGTACTTGATTGTCAGCTGATTCACCGACTTCCAATGTGTGCAATTCCACCTTTTGGCAAACCTCTGTAGTTCCAAACCAAAACCTCTTCATGGATGGGGATGGTGAGCTACTGTACCATATAATTTACCTGAAGCTTCAAGGGGCAAATTACTTCGTTTAAGCGATACACACGAACATATACGCTATACTTATAGCATTTATTATTATACATAATGATTTTACATTTTATGAAATGAACGCATATCTTTGATGTGAAAAATAGTCTTAACTGATTTTCAACCAATAATTAATTAATGGGAATTAATTGGGGGGATGAATTTGTCTTTCATTTCAAAGATGTTTTGGCACTGTACGTCATTATCAGATGATTTTTCTTAAGTACACAGTTATAGTCCGTCTATAAACATAAAATCATTTTTTTTCTAAACAACACGATTTTTTGCTAGAAATATCGCATTTTTTTAAATAGAAAATTCGTTTAATTTTAATATCAGAAAAAATAAATTGGTTATGCAGTTTTATTTATTATTAAGTAAAGTTATTTCGCAAATTTTATTAAATGATTCCTTTGAAAATAAATTTGAGAGAGAGAGAGAGAGAGAGAGAGAGAGAGAGAGAGAGAGAGAGAGAGAGAGAGAGAGAGATCTTATTATTTTCACCAAGAAAAGAACCAACGACTCTGGTAGCATGCAAATTAGCTGCACTTTTGTCGACTTGTGTATTAGACTGTAGTTTATTGCCGTAGAGTTTGCCTTGAGGGTCTGCTATACAACTTAAAGACGTCTGCTTCTCCTGCTACAGTTTATCCCTTGGTGGATTAACTTTTATAATTTTATATTCAGAACAAAATGCTCTTTTTATCGCATTTGTTTTCAGTAATAATGCTTAATTTATTTCTGTATACATTTTAAATATGCACATCAGCGACAACAAAGCAATTTGCAAATATTTAATTTATTTTCTAATTTACAATTCAATCTCAAGCTTTGTATAATTTAGTTTTCTATTGTAATATAACAACACATCTTTATTTATTTGTGTTCTCTGAACTTTAACATGCAACGTAATTATAGCTTCAATTGTTGTAATTAAATTATTAATGTTATTATTATGTAATCGCGCGTTACTTGAAAATACTGAGATTTTTGTCTATTAATGAAGCAATAACATTTATATTTCTTATCTTTATATTTATATCAGTTTATTCTTGTGTTAATTTTTTTATTAGTTTTATTTTAAAACTGTTATTTTTTAAATGTTACTCAGCACTGTTACAACCTAAAGATTGACCTTGGTTTTGCTAATGCGTAACAAGTATAATATATCCATATATACTTGAATCTTGCTTCACTTTGTGTCCTACATCCTCTACAAGTACATTTTCACTTCTCGCAATCAAGTTGTCTTCTACTTTATTTTAATCTTATAAAAAATTTTGTAAATACAAAATAAGAATTTTTACTTATAAGATTAAGTTACTTATAATTCAAATATGAATAATAATGCATTATATAATATACTGCGTATAATAAAGCAATACATTTTTTTAATTCATCAGCAAATACTATTACTGATTACTGAAATTAAATTAGGCTTAATTTATTATTGTACACTAATAAAAAATTCAAATATTTACTGTATAACATATCAGACGTATTTTGATTTAAATTTTTTAAACTACCTTTTAAGGTTGAAGTCGTTACATTTAAAATAGAAATAGAAATTTCTGTTTAACCATTATGTGCCTCCATGTCCATTTTGTGGAAAGTTTTACTCGATTCGGGGTTGTATTTGTGTTTAAAACTATTAAAAAACCTACAACTATTCAAATCAAATATAGAGCTTTTTTAAACTTATTTCAGAGTTGTCAAAGTCACATTTTCGGAATAAAATATGCCTAACATTACTTGTTATTACGATTAATGTAAAACGATCAATGAATTTTGACAAAATCAATATTACGCTTCGAAAAATGTTGGCTGGTGGTTGAGGAACAATATATTTGGTATTGTAGATAAAATTATTGGAGAACACTTAAAACACAATCTGAAATATAAGGTGATTTTATTTCGTCTACCTGCGCCTGCTTGTAGTATTTTAATGAAGTGATAAACTTGTCGTCTTCTATATGAACTATTTAACCAACTAAAAAACAAACATGGACAGAATATTCTAAACATATTTTAAAAAATAATCCGAATCTTACTACATAATTATTAAGTTGTAGATTTAATCTTTTATTAATTAATTTTATTTAATATTGCATTTCTTTATTTTGAACAACATTCGATTTTAATCAAGGTAAATTCCAATTTGACATTAAAGTGACTGTGGAAATCTTTAAACGGGATTTTCACGTACACACTCAAATAACAAATATAATTTGAGACTGAAGTGCTGGTTGATCGTGCAGAAGTGCTTCAACCGTGACTAGCTCTACTTTAGGGTGACCCAGCACAATAATTACCCATAGCTCTGTAGCTGGATAGATTGCATTTGGACGCCTTTGATCTCACTCAAGTCGCGATAAACTAGAATGGGCGGTTTGAAGTGATAGCGCAGACCGTAAAATACCCATCTGGCGCATTATTCATATTTAGGCTAATGGTAAAGTTTTTATAGGAAGATAAGCTGCAGTTTGTAACTAGTTTTTGACAACCACGAACTGAAAGTTTTCCACCCACTTAAGTACTAACTGTTATAACTTGTATGGGCTAGTAAAGGAATTAAATAATAACAGCATAACAAAATCTAATATATATAGCCAAATTTAATTATTACATTTAAATTTATAAAACATTTTAATAAATAAAATTTATGGCACACAGTTGTTCTGCTGACGTGATGGAAGCGAATTGTGCGAAACTAACGATAACGAAAAACGTTACGTAAGCGGAAATTTAGAATGTGAACAAATGTTTAACTGAGAAAGATGCACAAAGTAAAATTCTTAACTTTAAATTTTACTTTTTGAAAAATCTCACCAAAATAACCGGAGTTTTATTCACCCAAATTAGTATTATAAGTATTCTTTAACATTTAAAACAAATTAACGAAAAGGGACACTGAACATTTAGATTTCTGTTTTGGATTTTCATTGAATAACTAAAATGCTATTATAAAACTGTTATATGACTATTTAATTTTGATGGTAAATAGGTGATATATTTATATTTTCAAAAAGGATAAACGATTTTTTAAGATTTTAGAGATGATATTTTCATAGATAATTCAAGCTATGTTTGTGTTTTAAAAATTACATTCTCCTTCTTTCTCTCTCTCTCTCTCTCTCTCTAATGTATATATATATATATATATATATATATATATATATATATATATATATTATTATTATTATTATTATTATTATTATTATTATTTGCGTATAGACCCTGTTGGATCACAAAAAGCATTCCGACTCATGTCTTGTTCCTTCTAATTCTCCACATCCCCCTCATCCTGTCCCCATGGATCCTCCTCCGTTCCTCCGTACATTTTACCCCTGACCTCTTTGAGATTTCATTCTCTGGGATTTTCCACTCGAGCATCTTTTCCTGTATGCTTTCCTGTCTTCAATGTCTGTTGAGTCTATTTCTGCGTCATGTAGGTCTATTCTGACTTGTGTGATCCACGACGTTGTTGATTTGACACCTTGTATATACTTAAGGATTTTGTTGGCAAGTCTCGTTGTTAGAAGTCCACTGATGTGTCCATAGAGCTAAAGCCTCCTTCTTCTGATACCTGCTGCCAGGTTCGGTATTTTCTGTGGTCTTCCGGGAGTGCATCCTGTATCCGTCTTCTGTTAATCTTAGGCCAAGGATCTTCATCAAGATTTTGCGTTCTTCCTTCAAAATGTCTTCCATGGTACCTTTTGTGTGGAGTGCTAGCGTCTCGCTTGCGTGTAATGCCTAAGGTTTTAAGACTGTGTTGTAGTGCCTGATTTTTGTGTGCGTCGATATACATTTCTTATTGTAGATATCACGTGTTATACCAAGAGCCCTCTTCATTCTCAGTAGCCGAACCCTTTACGCAGCCTTCTCGCCACCAGTGGGTTCAAGAATTTCTCCCAGATATTTGAAGTGCTTGACTTCAATATATATATTGAAGTGCGGATATATATATATCCGTTTGACACAATTGTTTCTACAATTAGTTCTACGTTTCGCCAAAAACGTATGTGATATCTTCGAGGGTTCTCGTTCCAGGACTGAAATCAAACTGTTGCGGTAACAACGTTCAACATTTCTGAACGTATTACTGAAACTTTATCAGTTTAAATTCAGTCTTGGAGCGAAAGAACCACCTTGAAGATACCAGATTCGATTTTGGCGAAACGAAGGAGCAAAATTTCTTCTCGAAACTATTTTCTTTAACAGTGGTACACTGGTTTATATTGTAACACATTCACCACACACATACACGTCACGCACGCACGCACGCACACACACACGCACGCACACACACACACACACACACACACACACACACACACACACACACACACACACACACACACACACACACACACACACACACCTTAATAAGGAACTAGGAAGTAACCAATGTGTGAGATGCTGTCCACCTTCAATCCACTTCAAATCCTGGACGTTTTGAAGGGACTAGTACTGGAGAAGATGTTGTACCTGAGCATCTGAGGAATATAGAAAGGGGGATTATAGATTTACAATGATCGAAGTGCAATAGTAACTCCTACAAAATTCATTCATTCATCATCCATCAATCCGTTCATCCATTTATCCAATCATCCATTCATCCCTTAATTAATTCATTCATTCTATTAAGTCAGCGAGAAACCTGCGTGCCATGCTTATTTATTTTCACTTTTAGAAGCGTATATTAGAATTATACAAAGCATGTTTTACAGACCTTTTACCATAGTGGTGAGTAAGGAAGCCTAAATAATTTAATCGCGAAGTAATTCAAAATTCTATTTTTTAATTTTACCAAACTAAAAAAATGTTAATCTTTAAATAAATCTATAGTCAAAAAGTGCAAGAAAATTAACAAATATTTTAAAAGGTTTAAAATCTCACCACACAAAATATTTTATAAGTGACAGCATGAAAATAGATTCTAGACAAAATCTGTTTATAACAATATGTATAAAAAAATCCGTACTAATATTAAAAAAAAGCAAAATCTTTAAGATTTACATATTTTTTCTCTAAAATTACAAAACAAATGAAAAATTTATCGTCTAGTTTTTTTATGAACCTCTATTTAACTTTAATTAAATTATACAGAAAAAAAGCAGTTTATTATTAACAATGGTAACAATCTAGTTAAGCACAACAAAGGGAAAATTATTTCAAATATTAGGCCTATTAGCAGTACATAATAGAACAACTGATTAAGGTAATTTTGTTTTACTGAAATGATGTAAAATGAATACCATTGTATAACTAACCAATCAAAGAGTGTTTGTGATTATCAATTAACTGTAAATCGATGTTGTAATATGATTTATTAGCGCGATTTTTCAAATGATAATTATTCAAGCACCGACAGTCCAACGTTACCTTCCATATTATACAAATTACTACAACACTATGGTATTAATCAACTGAGTATTATTATTAGGGGTAAAATTAGCTTTTTTATTAAAGCTAGGTGCACTGTAATGTTTGTAATCGGCTGAAAGCTTTAACATACAATATGGAATATAATTATGTTGTTTATAGAAAACATTTATTGACTATCTCGATAGTTAGTACCTTGTATTTACATTCGACTATTTAGTATAGTGATTATTATTCAAATTTAATTACTTTTACCCCAAAGCAAGCACAAAACCTTACAATGTTGCCTATACAATGTAGTCTTTTCAAGATTTATAATGGAAACCTTATATGAACTTATGTTTTAAACTTAAAACTTAAAAAAACAAATTTTAAATATCAGTAAGTAATAATATATCATTTTTACTACCATGACAACAATTAAAACTTTAATGTTACCAACGGTATCCGAAAATTTATTTTTTTCTAAGTATACAAGTAAAAATATTTTTAAGATATTCAAAAATTATTGTAATAGCGATTTTTTTAAAATCAGTTATTATAATAGAAATATGAGGCACTATAAAATGCCGTGTTTTTGTGAAATAATAGTTTTATCACTTAACTCCACAAGTTCATTCAACACAAATCCATAAATCTTCATTCAACACAAAATTTTGTCAGGTTTTATTAGCAGGATTTTTAAGTCAGAAAAGGTTTTAATGTTGTTGTTTACAAATACAGTATAAGTCATGTCCAAGTAGAACAAAAATAATGAATCGAGAAACAAGATTGGCCGTTTTACAGGAATACCAACATAATGAAATAAAAAAAGGTATAACATGTATGGTAAAAAATAATGTATAGGCCAAACAAAAGTGTAAAGTGTAAAAAAATGTAATTTTGTTACTAAATTTTAATTCGGTTCTTACAGCGGGGATATTTTAATAAAAGAAAGGTTTTAACCACAAAATTCAGGCAACGAATATCGTAAATATTTAAAAAACTTTTTAAAGAATAAAAAAATGGTGAAAGTATATTACAGGTAATAATTCAGGTTTGAACATGCATGAAATTGTTTTGGTCTTCTCTCCAATTTCGTGAATGTAGAAAACACGATTAACTAGAAACTGTTCTATAATCAATAAACAGGGATAGACCAAAGAACAACACAACCTTTTATTTACTTAAGTGTATGATGGAATAAGGCTATTGACTTCAAACAAATCATAACGCTTTTTTAAGTTGTATACAAATATTTTGTTAATGAAACATAATCACTTACATTGATCAATATTTATGTGGTAAATAAATATTTTGTTATTGAAACATAATCACTTACATTGATCAATATTTATGTGGTAAATAAATATTTTGTTATTGAAACATAATCACTTACATTGATCAATATTTATGTGGTAACAAATAATTCAACGTTAACAATTAAAACAGAATGAAAATATCATTTATATTTTATTTAATCCTTCGTAAACAATGTAAACAAGTATAACCTCAATCGGAATATTATTATCGAAGAAACGAATGCAAAATCAGCGTTCAGGCGAGAATAACCTCCACTCCTTTACATCACATTTTTTTCGTTGCAAATTAATTTGAAGTTTTTATATTTATAAGATGGATTTTAACTTCAAACATTGCTCTTTTTACTTTGGTAAAAGCTAAAATATACATCATAAAAACTGAACCACAATGTCAACTAAGAAAAGTTTATTTTGTACAATTTTTTAATCTTTTTAGATACATTAACAAAACAGTTACATCAATGTAAGAATATTGTAAAATATACAGATAATATAGTTCATAAATTTGTTTTATAAATGTTTACATAAAACCAACAAAATAAATAGTTGAGCTAATTTTGAAAGGTATTACTTAACTTTCCACTTCCAAAACTCATTCTGTAGGTACATTTTCGTCGACTAAAATAAATTTATTTTAATAAATAGGGCTAAACATAAGTTAAATATTATCGAGACTGTGTTTTTACTAGTTAGTTTTTTAGATGTCAAGTTTATATTGTCTCTGTGTTTTCTTAAAATTTCATTTTTTAAAGTTGCTCAGTTTTTTTCGAACACTCCGTAGTTGTGTGTTGACCTATTAAATTTGTAAATTTTTAGTTTTAAAAAAGTTTACAACTTTCGTTTTGCTTAACGTCTTTATTTTATGCTAGTTAGACTAATGAGAACGAAGGATCAGTGTTAACGGTATGCGAAAAGTAACGGGAGCAACTGCGGCTCGAACTAACAACCTTTAGGTGCGCAGTAGACGCTGTACACTGACCGTTGCTTTAAACACTTCGACCACAGAGCCTCTTGTACATTTTATATTAAAACTATGCTAAGTTACGAAATGTTTAAACGCATGCTACAAATGACATTTTACTTTCTTGAATCTATCAGAAAAACTAAAATTATTTTCTATCACCTAACTTCCACTTTTTTTAATGTAGGCTATAGCTAGGACAGAATCAAGTTCTAGGCTGATTCCTTCATTGCAAAGAAAAAATAAAACGCAATTATTTGATAACGTTTAGACATTGTGTTTGTACAAGACGTTCCCCAGCCAGGTTACATCAATCATGTAGAATTAAGGCTTCCTTACGACGAGATCATTTTTCATAACTTGTCAAGAGTTGGTAACAAACAATAAAAACGCATTCTGAACACGTGAAATTTATTTGAAGCTATATGTTATCACTTGAGTCTTCAAAGTAATGTAGTAATAATGTAGAGAGAAAATGCCTGTGAAGTATTTCACTTACATTTCAATCAAATCATGTGATGCGACCTTTTGTGTAATACAGTCCGTTATTATTGCAACTGTCTTTTTTGTTGGAAATATTTTCAGCTTATGTACGGCGTTCTTCAAAAAATTGTGAAAGTTGTTATCATTAAGTTTGTTTTATTGTAAATTTAATTCGTCATTTTTTACTTAAGTATTGTGAAAAAATTACGATTAATTTTTATATAAATGACTGATTGTTTAAAACAGAAATATATAAACCCTTTAAATATCTATTATTTTTGTAATAATAGTTATGTGTTGATACCTACCGATTCCAAATCCAATTAGTTCCAAACCCGCTGTCATTTTTCATTTTTTTTTAAATTCAAGTACGAAACTAAATATAGAATAGGCCTACAAGTAATTTTAGCAATCAATGTTTTATAAACAACGATTAAATTCATTTTAAATTTTGTACACTGATTTTATTAGCAAAACGTTTTTGAGTCTTAAAAAAATTTGAATAATTAAAACTGTAGAGATAATTTTGACGGATCATAACTTCCATCCACCATGACGCTTTGTTATCTTTTTTGCGTTAGTACCTAGGTAGGCCTACCTCTTTTTGAATGATTAATAGCTATATCGAAAAAAAACATTTCTGTTAAAATGTATCAATATTTCTTTATATTTCACTTTCGAAGTATAGAAGAGGTTTTGTTATCTTGAAAAATTTAATCTCCATTATTTGAATTATCTATCTTATTTCAGTTTACTTGAGTTAAAAAAATAATAAATACATTGTTATTTGTCCCATTGTGTGTGTGTGTGTGTGTGTGTGTGTGTGTGTGTGTGTGTGTGTGTGTGTGTGTGTGTGTTTGTTTGTTTGTTTGTGTGTGTGTGTGTGTGTGTGTGTGTGTGTGTGTGTGTGTGTGTGTGTGTGTGTGTGTGTGTGTGTGTGTGTGTGTGTGTGTGTGTGTGTGTGTGTGTGTGTGTGTGTGTGTGAGAGAGAGAGAGAGAGAGAGAGAGATTTACATTACTCTTTATAAATAAACAATAGAGTAGAGGCAAATATTTCAAAGGAAAATTATAATAAAAATATTATCTTTATGAAAAAAGTATCAAATGACAAAGACTAAAACAAAAAAAGACTAAGCTATAATGTTACGGGATCTATTCCGCCACAGCTGCCTCGCCCGTACTGGGGCTGCGGTCAAGCTTCGGGCTACGTGGGTACGTGACAAACACGCATCGTTACCCTCATAGGGCGCAATATACGTGTGTGCTACCCTTCACACATTCAGGCTTATTCTAGATCTTATTTAATATTTACCAGTGTTATTAACATCGTTTTAACTGTATTTGCTTAACATCTGCTTCAACTCCGCTTTCTGCGCATGCGTTTGTGATCTTTAAACAATAATCATTAACATAACCTTCAACTTAACAGAAGAAACAGTTCGTTTAAATGTTTCTTTTTTTTTGGAAAATATAAACTTAAAACTTTATTTAAGTTAAACGAATCATTTGATTAAAAATTATAACTATTAACATATGTTTTACGTACAATAATTTCCATAACAATAATAATTATTCAGTATTATTATAACAATAACAATAACAATTATTCAATAACAAAATATATAAAGCGATGATAAATAACAGTACTGAAATGAAACATAACTTTTGTTTTAAGTTTATGGAAATGTTTCATAAAAAATTTGTCAAAGAATATAACAGATCCTGTACAATAGAAGGATAGAATTACGCTACCACCGACTTTCTTTCGGATTGTTATTGATTGCAATATAAATTTATAAGAAGAGTAAGAAAAAACTGTCAGAAAACAACAAATGCAAAAACAAAAACAAATTGTAAATAAAAGTAAACATAAAAGAATGAAAATAAAAAGAATAAAGTATGGATTTCGAGGAAATAAATTGCAGAAAGCAAAAAGATTTTGCTGTTTTGGAAGCATGATTGATAAGACAGGAAAGACAGATGAAGATGTGAACATTTGAATGTGTGTTAAAACATGTGCATACAGTTTTAGCAGTGGTAGTAAAAATATGATATAAGAACCTACTTTCCATAGAATCAAAAGTTATATGAACTAGTGTGTAAACAGTTTTAATCGTTATGGAATGTACACTTGGAAGTCAACAAGAAGTAATGAATAAAGGTTGCAAGTTTTCGACAACAATAAGGTCTGCAAAGGATGTTAAGAATAAATTGTTGTGAATTAGAACCGAAGAAGGGTTTATGGGGAAACAATGAAAACACCTTATAGATTATTAGGATATGAAAATCAAACTGGATAGCTCACAAATTACAGAATTAGATCTAGAGTATTATAAAGTAAGTTTTAAAAATAAATAAAGGCAGGCTAAGATAGATTTTGTGTGATGTAGATCTAGGGGATGGAGGGTTGTGAAAGAGCTTGACAGCAGATCAAACTAGAGGTGGTTAACTGAGATTGATTGAAACATGATGTGAGTAACCTATATTGGACTGGGAATGAAGAACAATGAATTATTCTCTAAATCTTAATATATAAAAGAAGAAGTCCTGACTGACTGACTGATTGATTTATAATCAACACAGAGCCAAAACTATTTTAGCTAGCGACTTGAAATTTTCAGGGTACATTTATGTTACCATATAGGCGTGCACTAAGAAAGGATTTTGCAAAAATATGATTTTAACGCCATTAAACTACTTACCCAGTCCAACATAATAAACAACGTACAGCCAATACTATTATAATAAGAGACTTGAAATTTTCAGATACCTTCTTATAAGAATGTCAAGGTGCACTAAGAAAGAAATTTGTAAAAAATTGATTTTAAAGCCATTAAACTACTTACCCATTCAAAATTTAATAATTAACTTACAGCCAATACTATTATAGCTAGAGACTTGAAATTTTCAAGGTACCTTCTTACAACAATAGCAAGGTGAAATAAGAAAGGATTTTTCAAAAATTTGGTTTTAACTTCATTAAACTACTTATCCAGTCCAACTTTAATAATCAACGTATAGCCGAAACTATAATAACTAAAGAAATTTTTTCTTAGTTTTGAAATTCTTAGTCTTCAAATTTTCAGGGTTACCACCACATGTAGCGGTGCACTGAAAAACGATTTTCCAGTATTAAACCTCTAAAGAGGTAAAAATGAGGTACACCAATTTTTATTGGAAAAAATAAGTTTTTCGTCTGACCTTTTTAAAACGTAACATAGTCACTCTTAAATATAAGTAATGAAATATATTTATCACCATTTCCCAAAATTCATACCCTAAAGAGATTGAAAAGGAGTAGAAAATGGAAAAAAGGGGTATACAATTTTCAATTTTAAGATATATTTGTTTGGATCCGTATATTCTAGGAATATCCATATATTTTAGAAATATGAAACACAAATAATGAAACACATATTTCAACTTTTTATTCGAATTCATTTCCTAAAGGAATAAAAATGTAAAAAAGAGGTATAATAATAGAAAAAAGAGTGTTTTTATTGGAGAAAATATTTTTTATCGGCTTTTCTTAAAAATAAACAAAATATTTTAAAACACAAATAATGATATACGTAATTCAGCATCCCCCCGAATTCATCCTGTAAAAAAACACCAAAATATAAAAATGTATAAATGTTTGTGTTGGAGAAATATATTTTGTATAAGATTTTCTTGAATTCGAATGGAACACGTTTGAAGACAATAAAACAACATATTCAGGTTATAATATTTTTTCATATTCACTGTAAAAGAATCATTAGTTTAGATGATCACGCTTTTATTAATATATTTTTTTATATTAATGAAACAGTTTAAAAAATACTAACGAATATTAAAAATGCACCACGACATCTGAGAGTCGGTAGTCATAAAATCGAGAGAGTTGACCACTTCAAATATCTGGGTGAATGGATCAGCTGGAACGCCTTAGAAAAGAGAGCATTGGAATCCAGGATGTGTAAAATGGAATTGGCGTTTCAATTAACCAAAAAGGTGTATAACAAGAAATCGCTATCCTGGAATTCCAAACTTAAGCATTATAAAACTGTGATCAAACCAGAGGCTTTATATGCATCTGAAACTCTTACACTCAATAATAAGGGATTACTGGACAACCTGGTGAAGAAGGAAAGAAAGTTAATAAGGAAGATATTGGGCCAAAACTTTAGAAATAATGAAGTAAAGTTGATTTCTAATAAAAACCTGTATCTCAAAATTGAGAGACTCTCAGATAGCATGAGGAAAAGACGACTTAGTTTTTATGGCCATATTAGTAGGATG
Organism: Callitettix versicolor; assembly: GCA_022606455.1. NCBI lineage: Eukaryota > Metazoa > Arthropoda > Insecta > Hemiptera > Cercopidae > Callitettix > Callitettix versicolor. Next base: position 68,285,505 of record CM040183.1, on the reverse strand, counting down.
AACAGCAGTAGACTTACTAGGCGGATCTTTGCTTTCTTCAGAGATCGGAAAACGAAGAGTAATTGGTTCAGGCGGGTCCAGGAAGACTTAACTGAGCTGGCGATATCAGATGAGATGATTGACGATGTACTTAAACTGCAAAAACTTTTACATAATGAAAACCTAAGGTTCCAAGAAAAACCAACATCTAAAAGGGGCGGGGCAGTCTCGGATGAAAGAAGGAAGGCAGCCTCGGATAGAATGAAGCAGTATTGGATACAGCGGAAGGCAGCTAACGCACATCAAAGTAATTGATTTGGCGTACCCCAAAGTGGGTGATCCGGATGAAGAAGAAACAGTTTAAATTTCGTGGGCGAAGCCGCGACGAGTAATGCCAGCATATATAATACCAGTACTATATATATATATATATATATATATATATATATATATATATATATATATATATATATATATATAGTACCAGTACTATATAAAGTAAAATTAACTTCGACTAAGCCGTAGAACTTGTAATAACAATTATTACTACATTTAATTCTGTACATAATGTAATACAGTACCGGTAATTTAGGTAATAAAAATACATAAATTGTTTGATAATAGTTACAGAGAAAAACGTTTAGAACGAGTAATGTTTGGAGTTTTTTTTTTATCGTTTACAAAACAATTGTATTTTATCTTATGCGATATAAAATATGCGTTCTAAACACACGTAATTAAAATATTATGTACATTTACACTTCGCTATTGTAAGTAATAATGTGTGATATTGTAAGCTTTCTGAAAGTGCTACTAGTTTAAAATAAATATTTCCGGATTTCAAACACTTGGAAGCCTCAGGCTACTTCCGGTTGTACTTTACAGCAGTGCAGTATTTGTTTCACTAAATAACAATGACCCATTTTACGACAATATGCACAGCTGATGCGGATGTGTAACAACTATCTTCCGTTAGTTACGTAAATACGACAATCTAATTAAACTTTTCATTCCAATAGTTGAAACTACGTGGAATGTTTGTTTCAAAGTGTTTTCAAACGTTAGTAGAACATACAGTGAAATAACAAATATACGTTATTAATGTGATCATTGGGTTGGTATCCTTTACAATTTATGAGAGGCGTAGAAAACTTTTCTAAGCTCGACAAATGTGGAATATTTTATCTCATATACATTCATTTTTCAAAATAATGTTTAACATACCCGTGCACACTCCTGTGCTTCCCAATATTTTCCTAACAGTAAAAACAATTTTCCTGGAAAACTTTCTGAATATCGTTGACAAGAAACATTATTCATTTGTCTGAAAACAACAAGACATCTGTGAGAGGACTCAGACCGATTTTCAAAGTCCAAAAACTTGTCAGGAACTACTGAGAATCTCTAATGTGTCCTGCAGCGGGGACACACATTTACTGAAGCGTTTTCCCGATGATCTGTCAAAGTTGCTTGAGAACTTCGGTGTAATATTGAACTGTTTTGGTGATGCCACGTTGAAGGAAATCATTCTATGTCGTCCATAAATACTGTTATGATTTTTCATTCATATTTTCTATACACAAATTTGATTTTCAGCAAAAAAATTAAAGTCAGGGGAGTCAATGTTAAAATATGGTCCTCTGTATAAGCTATCTTAAATGACTAGACACTTGACGAATTTGGGTTCAATGTTCAGTTTTTTTCCAAAAATAATGGCATTGATGTTTCATATTTCTGCTTTGGAGAGGATAAAGCATTCTTGCCATCCAACCTTGTTCAATCTCAATTGGTACAAAACCTACCGAGGCGAAACTAAAGCAAAAGTGTAATAAATGCCTGACAATAAAATAACAACCCATTCAGTAACAGAAAATTATCCATTTTATAAAACTCATTATTTTTGAGAGAATGTTGATCAGCTTTTAAGGGTGTATTAGCTTTTCAAACTATCATTTATGATCGGGTTTCAGTGTTGTAGGCAACTCACAACACATTTCTAACGGCTACTTTTTACAAAATATTCTATCACTGCATCGTGTTGAAAAGTATATATTTTAAAATAGAATTGAAAAAATGATTAGAATTTACACAAACAAAAAAGTAAAATCATTGTATTATCATTAACAATAATCACACGCCATTCTGTTATTCAGTTTGGACCATGGAATCCCAGATTTATACCCTTCGTACAGAAAAAGCTATTAGTACTGTAAAAAAAATAATTTACCTTCAAGTTATTAATTTCTTTGGTAAAAGAAAGGTGGATATTGCACAAGATAAAACGAAAAAATAAAAAAAACTGTTAACAGGTAATTGTATTATTTGTTATGGATTAACAACTGATCTTTCTTCTAGCGAAAAATTAATACGTTATCATTACATTAAAAGGTAAATTATATTTTGGATTGTGTTTCCAAGTTGATACGACAACTAAGATAATCACAAGTAGGTGTCAATAGATTCCGTCAATAAAAACGTCACGAGTTGATTATAAATTTAAGAAATTAAAAATAAATTTACATTTCTAAAACTGTAAAACATGGTTATTAACTTTTATCTTTCTCGTTTCTTTAATGAATCACGTGATTATTGGGCATACAAGTAAACGGTTAACAAAACTAAGGCTGTAAGTAAAAATAAAGCAAAACTACATAACTGTTTCGTCTAAGCCTATTACACTTCTTTAAAAATCTTAAATAACAATAATTTCTTGTCGATAAATGTTTAATATTCGTCTTTTTAGTAGTGGATTAACGTATTTGCGTTATGCTAGATTAATGAAGCCGGAAAATCGAATTGACTCACGAAAACGCCAACGGTACTAACTAGTTGCTAACAACGCTATACAAGTCGTTGTTATAGCGAACTGCCAGCTATTTATAGATTGAGCTAAAATATCGCTTAAAGTTCATGAAAAGTAAAACACAACATTGTTTATTTAATTTTATGTTTGAAAAGTTCAAATTTAAATTTAGTAGTATGTACTATTTCGTTACAGACACTTTAATAAGTTGCATCTTGATAACAACTTATATTTAAAGTTAAATTATCATTATAAAAAAAAATAATTTGTATAATATAATAATAAGTTTATACAATCACTACAAAGTACAATCAACTGTATTTTTAGCAATAAAAACGTTCTTTGTATTATTTCGAAATTATATTGTCAAGTAACGGCAACAATACTTGAGCACTGGTATTTAAAAGATTACTGAGATTAAAAAAAAGATAAGAAAGTTTCTCGTGAAAGCACTAGTACGTTATTTGATGCAAAACTACTTATATATTACACTTAAACATATTTGTGCTTTTACTTTGTGATAATTTTAATATATCTATTATTGAAATGCCATATTTGATTAATTAATAATATTAATGCAATCTTTTTTATTTTGTAACATTTTTATTATTAATATCGATAAAGGTTTCAGTTTTACTAATTTTTAAAACCAAAAAATGTCGTGAGGCTTTGTAAGTTGGTTCTTTTATTGAGTTTGATGATTGCGGTACGTTTGTTCAGACTGCTTCACCTGTTTTATTCGAATTTTAATAAAAATTACTTTGCCTAATTTACACCAAAGTTAAGAAAACAATTTTATCCATAATTACTTTTGGTTCAGGAAATACGGACGAAAGCTGTACAAATGCTACAAAGGATTTTTTATAAAATAATTTGGTCTTTGAAAAAGTTATTTTCCATTGAGGATAATTATTCACAAATCGCTTAAAACAACTTATTGCATTTTACTTTAATAATTAATTCCATTTGACATTTCATTACAAGTCCGACCTTCTAAAATGTTTCAAACCAGCATTTTCTTACATTTAAAAGGAATAAATAATTAATTGCTAATTAAAAAAAAAAACATTTCTAACTAAATCTTTTTGGTTCGTTCGGATAAAACTTCGCACAATTATTTATCTTCTTTAGTAATCTTAACTTAGATTTAACTGATGTTTAATAAACTTATATTAATTACCATTTTACTATCTTAGATATTACCATATATA